>CM032456.1:86958627-86983627 GCA_019049505.1 Pachyrhynchus sulphureomaculatus
TTTCAGATAGATTACACAGGCCAACGATGAAAAACTTTTTTTAATAATTTGACCTAATTCCTATGTTTTTGGTGTGCTGAGTCAGAAAATAATAATAAAAAAAGTCGTAGCACCCACCAATTTTTCACATTTCAATATTCAAAATGTGAAAAGTTTATTTTTTATCAATCGAATGTTATTAGGTTCGCAATAAAATCAGAATTTTATAAGGTTGGCAGAAAAATCAAATGTCAATCAAAAATTAGGCTGGCAGTTCCGATAAATGTCACAGCTGTTTGTTTTCTTCCAGTTAATATAACCTCGCATTGCAGTGTTTAACCCATGTGCTTTAATTCGCACTCAAAGTATGGTTAATCGTGGATGTAAAAACTTCTCCCAACACTTTTTGTTATATAGGTGGTGAGTTTGTAGTTAAAAAACATCAAAGAAACATTACTGACTTTGTAAAAAAAGTATTCTTTGCATATTTTGATGTAAAAATCGGTAATCAAGAAAAAATGTTGGGCTCCTCACAAAGTATGTTATATTTGTGTCGAGGATCTCAGGACATGGTATAAGAAAGGAAAGAAAGCTTTTAGATTTGCAGTACACATGGTATGAGAGAACAAGAAAATCATTCAAATAATTGTTATTGCGTTGATGTTTCTGGATATAACTCTAAAAATAAGAAAGTAATTGTCTATCCTAACTTTACTTTAGCTAACTGGCCGGTAGGACATGGACCGGGACTTCCTGTCCCTGAGCTACCTAAGTCTATTGATGACGTTTTACTGTCCAGTCCTGAATTTAATGAAAGTCGACAGGATGATGATGAGTTTCAATGTTCTCCAGAAAATTTAAAACCACAGTTGTTTACACAAGCTGAGTTAAATGATTTAGTGAGAGATTTGGGTTTGATTAAGGAAAAAAGCAGAATTGCTTGGTTCTAGGGTGAAAGAGAAAAACATTTATTGGAATCTGGAACATCTATTTACCATTATAGAACAAGAGATCAACCGTTTATATCAAATTTTATGTATCAAATTTTCCCTATTTTGAAATTTAATCGATGTCATATTGTGAGAGAACTGTGGGTGATATAAAAAAAACTGATACCAGATACGGTTTGAGCACACAAAAATACATAACACTTAGATGTATTGGTTTAAAAAGTTTTTACAAATATTTTTTTGTTGGCCTGTGTTATTAATTTATGGATACGGTGCCTTGTACAAATTTCTCCTGAATTTTTTGGTACTAAAAGTTTCAACATGTGACTAAACCTACACTTGACGGATTAATGGGAATTAATAACAAACCCAAATAGACACAATTTAACCACTGATAATTACATCATCGTTTCAATTTATTGTTGTCATGATACTTATTGTATCTTCTCAAGTTTTTGGTGGTCTACCTTCACAGTCAAAACCTCTTAGGCCATCTGCTGCCTTCTATATTGTACGTATGGTCGTACCACCACACCCGCTTACGATCGATTGTATCGATTATGGGGATTATACGTTCATTATTTCCCCGAATGTCAAGTGATGAAATTTCATTGTTCTCTGTTCGATTTTTTGAGTTCCTGTTCTACATTGGAGGTACTAACTATAGTACTAAGAGTGCGGAACAAAAGCGAGATGAGAGAAGGCTCTGTAACAAATAGTGGCTCTAGCTGTATATTTTCTTGGAGAGTTCTGAGACAATCGATCAGCTGACCATCTGATTTTATTTAATAAAGATCATACTATATCATCACATTAAACTATTGAAAGATAACACAAACTTTTGCACTTTTGCTCGTACAAACTTTCGTTGTTATCTTTAATCGGGAAACCTGTCCGCTGCACATGACGTTTGTTGTGTGCACTTGCCTACACAATTCACACGCTCCGAGTTTATTTATTTAATCAACATGTTTATGTGCTGGGAAAGTTAGGTAATTTTCTGGGAAGTATACGTGGGACGATAATGTATTGTAGAAAATTATATTTTAGATGTTCGGGTCTCTTTGGAATTTAAAAGGGTTGATTTAAGGGCAAAAAATAAATCCTATCTTCCTTCTTTTTAAACTTATTTATTTCTAAATATAGGCTGCGCGTTTCGGTATGACTGGCTAACTGTAAATTGTGTTGTGGTCAGATGATTAAAAAAATAATTATTCAAACTTAAAAGGTAATAGGTCTAATAATTAAAGTCATAATTTACAAATTAGAAAATAACTCCACAAAATGAGATAAATAAGACATTGAATTGCATAAAATTAACCTTATCACCAGAGGTATCTACCAACTTTAGAATAGTACAGGAAAAAGAGAAAAAAAAAGAAAAAGAGAAAAAACAGAGATAACTGAATAGACGTTGAGAATGTTGGATCAAACACACTCATGCACACTCGAAGTCATTCTCTAAAAATATTTAGGGTCTGCACTTAGCTGTGGTAAGACAAACTGGACTGACCGCTAAAAATATGTGGGATATGCATCTGGAAAAGAGCAATTTCAAGATTTTCTAAAACATCAAGTCTTTCTCCATTACAAAAGACGTATTTTAATCCAGCCCTGGTGGTAATCTACTCAGACCGAAACGCTTTGGCTACAACTAGAAATAAATAAGTATCAAAAAAGAAAGAGTAAGAACACTTTTGTAAATATAATGTCCGTTCTAGAAAATAGTTACGAGTCATTTGAGATAATCAATTTGAATTTGTTTTACTAATTCCCTCTGAGTACTTATTATAAATGAAAATTCAGAAATCTTGTCTCGCGTGAAACCGAGATCGTTTCTAGGACCGTTGGGTGTTTTTTTATCCGATTTTAACATAGAACTATTAAAAAATTTTAGAAAATCAACACTAGGGCGACCAGACACGTTTTAATATGAAAAACATATATTTTTTTAAAAAATTGTTCGTTACCACCCAACCAGACCAAAAATTATTCTTAAAGAAAATTCACTTTTTATGTTTATTATATTAATCAGACGTGATTCTTTTTCTACTTCACCCAAAACACTGCAGTGTTCAGTTTGCCACTCGTACCATCCGTTTTAAGAAGTCTTTTATATCGAAAACCTGATACATGTCCAAGCAGTCCAGTCACTTTATACAAAAAAAGACCAGTCTTCTGAAAAAATCCCGAGGGAAGATTTTCCTTCACGATTTTCTCTGTTTCGGTATCAGTAATATTGTATCAAAAGTCAATTATGAAATCGTGACGGCAAAAAAGGTTATCGAAGGTCAAAGGTCGCGAAAATATGTTTTTCTCAAAATATCTCGTGAAATATTGGTTTTACGTGAATTTTGGTTATTATGTTCATCATCAAAATCTGCATAAAAAAAGTCCAATACCAAATTTAATAGTGCTTGAGATATCAGGCTGAGAAATTTTGGAGAAAGGCGCATACTCCACTATACGTTGTAACATTCATTTTTTACCCCTATAATTTATATTTTATTACATTTTTATATTTATTGCACTGATGTCAATTTTTGAGCAGTGTAGCTTAAAACAGTGTTTTTAAATTTTGAGCAGTTTAATTTAAACCGGCAGTATGTAACGCGTGTTGCCGACTTGACTTATTTAGTTTGCACTAATTTTTCGCCCGCAAGTGAGCCATTTTTAAAGGCGTCACTTTGGAGAAGAGACGAAGATATTTAAGCAGCCATTTTTGAAATTTGAGAGGCTTTTTCGCCAGTAGGCCGTAGTGGTTTTCTTCTCCAGCATGCCAGAGTAATTTTTTAGTGATGCAGTAGTACAGAAACGGTTTCTAGCTCTCAAATTTAAGGCTTTTTTCCTTTCTTGAAATATCCTGCTCATCCTCAGGCATTTCGGGTCAAAAAGTGTTTAGCCACCCTAGTGAAACTAGGATGGTATTGGCTGAGAGAATATTTTTCTGAGGATCTCACCAGGAGAGGCCAGGTAACTTATGGAAAACCCACGAGGAGAAACCAATCGTAAGTCATAAGCACACCAGTCTAAAAATTTTACTTCCTGTCTACAAGTGCAGTTCCATCGACTACTCTACACGTGTAATTCGCGGAGATAATTTCAAAAACTTTTAAAATCGAGTTGTATCAAGACTTTTATTAAAAACTTAATAATCATAAATTAAAGACTCTATGCCATAGTGTACACTCTTCTAGCTTAAGGGGTTGTTATTTAGTAGAAGTAATTTTTAGGAGTGTAATGAAGTTAGGAATTTTTATTTTGTTAATAAATATACCGTTTTTTATTTAAATGTGTAGTGTCTCACTAAACTCCTGCTCTTTCTTTCAGGACGCAACGGTTGTACGTAAATTAATCTTATTTTAACAACTAAATAACTCTTCAGTATTTTTTCATTTTTTGAGCTGAAATTAAATTCTTTTCATTTTAAAATGAATGGTGCCCAAAAAAAATAATTGGTACAACCGAGTTTTAAACAACTATAGAGACTATTTTCAAAAGAGGTACAAAAATTATCTCTTATCCATATTCTCTACTAGAAAAAAAATGAGCTAGCTTATATCTAATTTCTTTAGTTCCTTCAGTATTAATATCCACTCAATCCATTCTCAGAAATTAAAATATACATAAGAGACAAATAACGGCTTCTATTTAATAAGTAAAATATTTATTAAAAGTAAAGAAAATTAAGACGGTTCAACGTTTACGTATAGTGGTGTATACAGACAATATAACGCATTTATGCATAGAAAAGCCGTTAATACACACACACACACACCCATAATTCTTCCTCTCTGAGGTGTCCTTGAAGTGGACTATTCTTCATAATAATGATAGTAACGACCTCGAGTTGCAGCTCTCTTGAATTCCATTGTAATCTCATAGGTCGATGTATAACAGAAAATATTTGACGAAGCATTTTGTCCCTTTTAAAATTCAGTTTAACGCGCCGTATCGTAGAGTTCGGACGTTGTATTCATATCGAAACATTCTGTAATTCTATTACAATGCCTGATAACACTTGTTTCATTTTTAATGAAACTTTCTCGAGTGGCACGATCGTGACTTTTGTTCGCGGTTTAGAAACAATTAGAAATGCGGGTGTTGAAAGGGGTGATTAACATATCGATTATTACAAAGTATAACTACTGTGACTGTACATGTTGAGTGTCATAAAAACTATACGAAAAATAACCAAAATTTACGTTAAACCAATAATTCACGAGATATTTAAGAAAAACTGATTTTCGCGACCTTTGATAACTTTTTCTGCCGACACGATTTCGCAATGGACACACCATTTCTGATACCGAAATAATGAAAATCCCGAAGGAAAATCTGAATTCCTCAAGGGTCGGTTCTTAGCCCAACGCTTTTCAATATTGTCATCAAACGCATTACTAATCTAATAATACAACAAGTAAAATGCAAACTATTCGCAGACGACATAATAGCATATTACTCCTCTCAATCAGTTTCCAAAGTTACCACAGTTTTCAACACATACTTAATGCCCTTGACGATTGGACCACAAAAAATGGGTATTCCTTTTCTCCGACAAAATCATCCGTCATTCACTTCTGCAAGATCAGACATTGTCCCAGAATTAATTCACTAAAAATCAACGGTTCATCAATTCTCCTCGCTGACTCTCACATCATTTTGGGATTGACTTTTGATAATAAACTAAATTGGCAGCCTCACATAAAGCAACTCAAATAACGTACATCTCGAGAATTGAACCTACTGCGAACTCTTTCAAACACCAAGTGAGGCTCTGACTTTCAACCCCTCTCCCTCATTTATGAGTCCTTTATTCTATCCAAATTGAGATATGGTGACTTTATATACGACTCGGCTGGTTCAACCATTGACCCAATTCAAAATCAGGCCCTCCGATCAGCCACGGGAACCTATAAAATCACTCCTATATCTAGCTTTTAGTGCATTTGATCCACGCCCCCGCTATATTTAAATAGAGTTCTCGCTAATGAAACATTATATTTCTTCTCTATATCGTTCACCTACCAGATTATCATTAAATGTCACTAACATACATCGTTCAAGCATTAAATCCTACCCTCCAAACTCTACCCCTTGCAGAATTAAACAAATTATATCTACCCATAACCTCTCCCCCCATCCTTTGAGTACCCCATATTCACCATTTTTCCTCCTTGGCGCTCCCCCAAACCAACTGTTTACCTCTCACTGAATAAACACAACAAGTCAACTACATTAAACTCCATTCTAAATGCGTTTTTTCAGGAAAGAATAAAAAAATCTACTTAGGCTACTCAGTTGTTTATAGCAACAGCTCTAAATCTCAACTGGGAGTGGGAGCAAATATCTCATCGCTTCCAATTCAGAGTGCCCTGGAAATTTGAAACACGCGTACGCTAGACAAATCTCCGACTTCCTCTACATTCTTAAACAAAGAAATATTTCCATCGCATATCTCTGGATACCTGGCCATATTGGAATCAAAGGCAACGAAAAGGCTGACCAACATGCAAGATAAGCTGTTGAATACCTGTACACGGAGAGAACCATCCAAATGACCATATTAACCACCTTAGATAGATATGCAAGAAATTTTCCAACTACAACGGGGATGAGGAATCGTCTAATAAGCTTTGTGAAGTTAAACCCCTAGTATATCCTCCTTTTCACCACCAATCATTGAATAGAAGACAAAATACCATATGGAGAAGATTGGCAATGGGTCAAACTCACTTAACTTAATTATATCTACTCAAAAGTGAAAGTACCCCTAATTGTTCCACATGTCAGTCTCCACTCACGAATAAACACATATTTGAAACTTCTTATCAACTGCAATCCAGAAAAAAATTTCATTTACGACGAAATCTTAAACTGATACTGAACCCAAGCCTAATACAAACAACAATGAAACAAACTGAAGAATATCTAAAAGAAAATGGATACTATGACCTAATATAGAATAAACTCATCAAATAAGTTTTAAAATCAACATTCAAGTTTGACGCTAAATGACCACTGTAGTCGATGCGCTCCAATTCGATAACATCCATCCATCCGAAGGAAAATCTTCACTTGGAATTTTTCAGAATGGATGCTATAATGACTTGATAACAACAGAGCGTGTGGGGTGTCCACAAGAAAATCCAGATTTTAGAGCTCTTTTGACAATTAATTCATTAGGGAAAATCGCTGGCAACGATATGACTGGTGATGTCACCCTAATCGGCTAATACCAGATTCTTAATCATTTCCACAAATTGCTCAGACTTAACAATTAGGCAGCCTGTGTCCTCAAAGAAGTACGAGAGGATTATTTCACGTGCCCACATTCTGTAGATTTAAGACACTTTAGTTTCAGATTTATCGGGCAATATTTTCAATTGACACTGTTGTTAAGATGGGCAATGTAGCTCAACCGAGAATAGGAAATTGATCAATGCTGAAATGCTTTCAAACGCTTAAATAACAAAGTTGAGTTTCTGAGCAATATGAGTTGGTTTTAGTTCTTGAACCAGCAGTACCTTGTAGGGTGCAGATGTAAACCAATACGACTAACGCGTTATAACGATCTCGTTAAGACATTGCGTATGAGAAGGTCGTCATTCTCTGACACTACAAAGTAAAGACGAACCAGTTTCTTTAAACTTCTGCACCAATTTCTTAAATAGTTACTCGAGACTCCATTTACGCTGTGTGCTCTCTACTACATTGATCATTTTACTAAATCACACCACAAATTAGTTTGCCAAACGGCATTTCGTTTTAGAGAGAATCCAATAAATTAACAAAGGTCAGCATTCCAAACAAACACCAAAACCTTAAAATATTCCAATATTTTCTAGCAAGATCGCTAAATAAATTCACGCTAACCAGTTAGTATAAATAACATTAATCCCGGCATTAAATGAACCCCTTTTGCTCTTCTGGGCGATCTAAATCACTTATTTTGGCCTAAACAAATTTGACGGAGGGTTAGCCGCACCAATCTTAATCGGACTTAACTAAATTAGAGAGGATCGCTTCGCACCAACATTTGCTACTTTCCCGTAGGGATGGGAAACGTCTTGACGTGATGTCCCGTCTTAGATTCTCTACTACTATACAGTTTTAATGGACTAAAATAGATTCTATTTTTAGACTAAAACAGATTTTTGTTTAAGTTATTTTTTGTGAATTTAGCCATAAAATTATTGCTTTTTGAAGAAATTCAGTTATCCAGACGATCAGTAGCAATCAATTTGGACAATCGATTAAAAATAAGCTAAATTAACAGTTTGGCGGCTACCCACGCCACGAAATATTTGTCAACATTACATCCTTGTAGTTGAAATTCCGAAAAATGGAGAGACAAAAAATCATATCAATAGCTTTGCTTACGACAGCACACTTCTTTCTTCATACACCTTGAACGCTCGGATACCATCTGCCCATGCAAATATCCACAAACAACGGGTAGTTATATAATAGAACATAGATTTGGATGAAAATCTGTGAGTGAATCCAACCCTATCAAAATTATGCATTGAAATTATAACAAAAAGTAGGTATTGTACTAAGCTGAAAATACTACCATATTTCTGTTTCGCTGAGTCTCAAAAATTATATACTGAATTTATAAGTAAAAAAATAAATGTTATAATTTAAATAAATAATGCAAAATAATATTCAATAAAACGAATAAAACTGTAGTTAAACCAATAAAATATTATTATTCCTTAAAATACGAAAATTAAATTGGGTAACAAGTTTTATTGGTATCGATTATACATTAGCAGCATATTTATATAAACGATATGACAATATGATGTTGACTCTAGACAACGTCATTATTAAACAAATGTTTTACATTCATTCAGCTTTTGTTGTGATATTATTGGAAATACTTGCTTTCATAAAAAAAGCAATTTCCGAACATTTTTAAATGGCATAGTTGAGGTCAACGGTTGAAGCATTCTTTATACGGAAGGATTTCGAATATTATATATATTGGGTGTGTGAATTAATTTTGAGGGATTTTTCGGTATAAATATCGTTTTATTGTAAAAAATAGTTACAATTCAAAGTATTGTCTATCGCTAGCCACTATTTACTCCTATCCTTGTGGCAGTACATGAATACCACGTTGAAAGAACGATTCATCTTTTGAGGCTATCCAACCATTTTTTGGTATCCTTATAAGGATGGAAGCGCTGTTCAGACAGGTCGTGCGTCATCGATCGGAACAAGTGATAATCAGAAGAAGCAATACTACTCAGTATATATCACCACTACACCAAACACTTTATTTTTGTAATCGACGCGCGTTTCGCTAACCATGTTAGCTTCATCAGGAGCGATGATTAAATTCTCAAGTTCTTTTGATAACCATTTGGATATCAAATATGTGGGTGATCTGACCGATGAGTCTGTCATCGCTCCTGACGAAACTAACATAGTTAGCGATACGCGCGTGCAAAAATAAAGTGTTTGGTGTAGTGGTAATATATACTGAGTAATGTCATTGTGCCAAAGATTCCACATTCCCAACTTAGAAGAAGCAATGTCTGGTGTGTACGGCGGGTGAGGTAGGACATCTCATCGAAGCGCTTTTCCTTAACGGGTTTTGCAACATGTGGCCGAGCTCTGTCATGTTGAAAAATCAATTTGTCGTATCTTTTGGCATATTGCGGTTATTTTTCTTTCAACACTCATCTCAATTGCATCAACTGTCGTCGGTAACGTTCCCCAGTAATAGTTTTGTTGCTATGGAGCAGCTCATAATACACTACACACAGCTGAGCCCATCAAATATACAGCATAAGCTTGGAGCAATGAATATTCGGCTTTGACGAGGATGTTGATAGTTCACCGGGTTTCACCCATGATTTTTTGCTCTTTGAATTATCATAGCGTATCAATTTTTCATCACCAGTTACGATACGATGCAAAAAACCTTTCCGATTGTGCCGTTGAAACAGTTATTCACAGGTGAAAAATCATCTTTCAACGTCTCTCAGATTCAATTCGTACGGCACCCAATTTCCTTGCTTTTGAATCATTTCCAGTAAATGTAACCGCTTGGAAAGGATTATACGATCAACTCCTAATGATTCTGCAAGTTCTTTTTCTATTTGGCACGGCTCTTCATCAAGTAATGCCTCCAATTCTTCATCTTTAAACTTTTTCGGCTGGCCTGAAGGTTCCTCGTCTTCCGTATCAAAATCACCACGTTCAAAGCGTCTAAACCAGTACTCACATGTTTTTATCGATGGAACGTAATCACCATAAGTTTCCGACAGCAATCGATGACTTCCAGCAACGCTTTTCTTCGTATTAAATAAGTAAAAGTGTTTTGTTGGCACGTAATTCGACATATTCAATGCTCAAAAAATAATATATACTAAAAATTAAAGTCCAATAGTCAATCAATCGTTCGGCCAGGCTGCAGCAGCTCGTGATGCATGAGTCCCATCCAATTCCACCAAGGATACAGCATCACATTTTTTGGCGTCAATCTGGGCTTTGCCATTGTTTGTGGAGTTTTATCGTTTTTCGGCCATTATTGTCGTACGTGATCCACTCTTCATCGCCAGTGATGAACCGTTTCAGAAATGGCTTGATTTCCTTACTTTTCTGTAGAGCAGAAGTACGTTTATTTTTTTTATAAAATCCAGCGTTTTTTGACTTTTTCCAACGATGAAAGAAACTCCATGGTCGCGCATTTTTCGATCGAAGAACTCTTATAATAGCGATTTTCCCAGTGGGCACGACGGACCCCTGCAGCATCGTTTTCGGCAGCCATGGAATCATGACGTCGATGTTGTGAAAAGGGTATACATCTACAGGAAAATTATGTGGAAAAATAATAAAGGCTTCAATTTTCTGGTGTAAGTAGTTTGCCAGAAAAAAAATTTGGAGACCTTAGGAATCAAATACACCTCGTATAATAAATTGCTTTTTCAATAGGAATTTTAATAGCGGTCGTAATGGTTATAAAACTGAAATTTCATCCCATTGAGCTTGTTTACGAGTTACGATAATTTTTAATTAACCATCAAAAACATGTTCCCTTGAAATATAAGCCTGCTGGGGTATACAAGTAGATTTTGCGTGTTTACGTGTGCACCAGGTTATTTATTAAATATAGTAGTTATGTTAATAAAATCTACTTTGTGTAAATAGTAGGTCGTTTTTAGGTATTAATTATTATAAAGGGTTGTCGAAAAAATATTAAGGCTTTTTCTTGTTAGATAGCTTTAGTGCCATATATTCCAGGTAATATACGTCGCATCGGGTTATATTTAACGTGAGTTGAAAACTGACATTTGACAATAGGAGACGTGCAAAAACTGTTGAAATTCGTTTATTCAGACTTAATTTAGAGCGTCTTGATGCCAAGTGAAATTTCTACAAAAGTTCGCTACATCTTTCGAAATATTTCGATAAAGGCATAAATGCCTATGAAGAAATTTGTGCAGTTTATGGTCAAGATACGTACGATGTAGTAGTAGCAACTTGCTTGTGGTGCAGAAGGTCTCGGGTTCTAGTTTTGGCAGGTCGGTATACTTTATTTATTAATTTATTTAAATTTATTTGGCCTGGCCACGTACATAGGTAATAACTGTTTCCAGAAGTGCAATAAGTCCGTGGCAGTACTACCGCGTTGTCTAAAAGGTGCTGTGAAATACACAAATGCTGTGAAATACAAAAATGTACGTTTCGATACTTGAGCAACGCTGACGAGTATTACGACATCTCGGTCGATATCCTCAGGGTATGAAAAAAGGTAAAATTCCTACTCAGGCGAGGAGATGAACGATACAAAAAAAATTCAAACCAACAGCCAAAAGATTGGTCAGTCGCCTTCATTCTGGAAATTTCGATGTCAAAGATGCTCCTCGCACTGGTCGACTAATGACAGAAAAGTTGAATTTTAGCAAAAGTTGAGAAATGTAAGTAGCCATGACATCGTCAAGGAACTAAACATCCATCACCAAACAGTTTTAAACCATTTGAAGAAAGTTGTCGAGAAAAAGAAGTTCGATGTTTGAATGCCACATGATTTGACGCTAAAATATTTACTAGGTCGAATTTCCATCTCTAGAGAAACGTAACAAATTTTCTGAAGCGGTGGATCACGTACAATAACACAGGTATACAAAAAAATTCTGTCTTTTAGTGAGACACGTGTTTTGTTAAGTATTTATTTATGTTAAATCCAAAAAAATCATAAAAAAAGACATCCACCGTGAGGTTTTTTCAGAAAACACACTTAAAGTTGCCAGAAAACTATTAAATTGAAAACAATACATTTTAATAAATAAAATGTAAAACTGTATAATCATTAAAATTATGGAATAAAACTATTATTTCGGACATCTTTAAATGTTCTGAATATACATTTATCATAGAAACTTAAAAATATTAGCTTTTAGTGTTCATATTTAACAAAAAACATGCATACACCACCTTTAACTAAGGGGTTACATGAGTTTTGAAATTTCAAAAAATTATTTTTTTATCTAATAGTATATGTCAAGAATATTTTCCCAAAGTTTCAAGTCAATTGGAATAAAAACTCTAGGAGATAGAACCTTTGGAAATTCATGTCATTAAGTTCGGCTGGCCGGGAGCGTCGCAGGTATGTCAAGGCAGCTGCTTAGCTATTGTTTGTCTATCTTTCCCGCTCGATTCTCTCGGTTTCTAAGGGTTACTCTTTTCAAATATTTTAGTTTTAGGTTGCTTTATGGGGCTGGAATCGACGATTCTACGTAAGTTTTAAAAAAAAAAATGTCTCCGTTTTATTTCTACTTAAAACTTTAATCGCCTTTTTCTCAAAACTCTTTATTTGAAGTCGGTAGGCACGATTTCTCAAAAACTAATGCATCGATTTTATCGAAATTTTGCACACTTCTTCTAGATAGGATTGACTAGTGATTAGACAAAGGTTTTTTTTTTTTTTTTGATCACAAATTTGTACCTTTTTGTGGCCAAAAATTCAAATTTCGATTTTTTTTTAAATCCTTCGTTCAGTCACGAGCTATACTCACCTGCTAACAGAAAATATTTGGTTTTTTGATTTCAGATAGAGCTATCATGAGTTATCCTGCCTACCGCAAAGATACTTTTTTTTTCCCAAGAGGTCTCGGGAAATCAGGTCCCAACAGCTGAATTTTTAAATGAAAATTTCGGTAAATATTGTTCAAATGTTGTTCTTTTATATGCTTAAAAGTTTGAATAAAATAACTTTTTTATTATATTAAAAATAAATTAGGGAAAATGTACTTTTTTTTAGCTTTTGAAACCCATGATGTTTAAAATAAATATGTGTAACCGCAAAATTAAAAAAATGTTTTTAATTTTTATTAATATTAAACAAAACTACTATTTCCAGTGTTTTTTGAAGTTCTTAATCCTGACTAGATAACAAAAAATTAAGATTCATGTTTAGTTTCCACAAAAGTTTCGCTTTTAACACTTACAAGGGTGCTATGTGGTTGGTAAAATGTTTTTTTAAGTAAATAAATGTAACAGCTAAACAAGAATTTTTTTTTCGAACAAAAGTATCATTTCTAGTACTTTTGTAAGTTTCAAATTCAAATTTGATATCAAAACATGAGGAATATCCGTTTAGTATTTAGGAACAAGAGGTTGCAAAATGCAGTCTAATGTATATCCCTTGACAGTTTTAGAAGTCAATTTTGTGGACTGATCGAGTGAATATGGGAGAAGGTGAGTGGGTGAGTAAGGTAGTGAGTGACTGAGCGAGTAAGTGAGCGAGTGAGGTAGTGAGTGAGTGAGGTAGTGAGTGAGTGAGGTAGTGAGTGAGTGAGGTAGTGAGTGAGTGAGGTAGTGAGTGAGTGAGGTAGTGAGTGAGTGAGGTAGTGAGTGAGTGAGGTAGTGAGTGAGTGAGGTAGTGAGTGAGTGAGTGAGGTAGTGAGTGAATGAGTGAGGTAGTGAGTGAGTCAGTGTGGTAATGAGTGAGTGAGTTAGTGTAGAAGTAAGTGAGTGTGGAGGTACAGTCCCTGGCCAAATTATTAGACGCACTGTATTTTTTTTAGTAATTTTATGTTTCTTAAGAGTTTTTATGCAATAATGGTATATTTAAACTACAATATTATTGATTTTTATTTAAAAGAATTGTTGTAGACTACATATTTGTATTTATTTTTAACATATGACAACACTGTGTTGACAAAGTGATACATGAACGTAAACAAGTACAAACCTGTATCAGTCGCGATCGGAATCGAGTCAGGTACGGACGTGTTTCTGTGGCTTTATGGACTGTGATTGTTTGTTTAACAGTTTTATACTACTCAGTTATTAGTTTATTTTGTATGCAGTGTTTTAAAAAAGTAATTGGACTATTTTCATTATGGGTAGAAAAGGCGATCTTTCACCACGTAAAAAAAGCTGAAGTGAAGGCCCTTGTGATTGCGAAAACATTTACAAACCGAGAAATATCACGAAGATTGGAGGTTTCTGAAGCTAGTGTACGACGCATAAAAAAGAAAATTGAGTCAGGGAAGGAATTAAGCCCGAGAAGAAAGAAAAGATGCGGTAGAAAACCAATTTTCACTCCACGGTCAGAGAGATGTTTGAAGAAAATTTGTGTAGAAAACAGATTTGCTACCACAAAGGTAATAAAATCACAACTCCGAGATGCTAGCGTAAATGCTTCTGAGCGCACTGTTCGAAGAAAAATTGAAAGAATTAGATTTTAAGGCCTGTCGCCCCCGCCAGGAAGCCCAAGTTAACAGCTGCAATGAAACCAAAGCGCCTGAAGTGGGCCAAACAATGGCAAGACAAAGATGTGGACTTCTGGAGATCGGTAAGATACAGCAATTTAATCAATAATTGATACATTATTATCATTTTCAGTTAAATAAAGCAAATAAACATGGAAGTTTATATATTTTTTCCTATTTTTGACAGGTCTGCTTCAGTGACGAAAGCACATTCGAAATTTTGCAGAATAAAGCTCAGTATGTGCGTCGTCGTCGTGGAGAAAAGTTTCATCCTGATTGTGTGGTCCCGACGGTTAAACATCCCACCAAAGTGATGATTTGGTCAGTCATCAGCGGCAAGGGCACTGGACGTCTGTACGTCGTCAAAGCAATAATGAGGAAAGATCAGTACAAAGAAGTATTACAAAATCGGTTGATTCCGCAACTCAGAGAATGGTTTCCAAATGGGGAACCATTCACCTTCATGCAAGATGGAGCTCCCTGTCACACTGCTCGGTCTGTTAAAGCTTTTTTGGCAGAAAAAAATATCCCTCTGTTGGATTGGCCGGGTAATAGCCCATTGAAAATGTGTGGGAGCTGATGAAAAGAGAAGTGGCTAAAGATGTGATTACCAACAAAACCCAGCTCCTAGAAAAGATTATTCATGTGTGGAATCATCATCCTCAAATGCAGGAGACAGTACAATCTTGCATTGATAGCATGCCGCGCAGAATTAAAGCTTTGATAGCGGCTAAAGGTGGCTCAACTAAATATTGACTTTTACTAACATTAATTTCACTTTTCTTTAAAACTTAATAAACTTATGCTTTTCTAAATTAATGCTGTTTTATTTATGTCAAATAAATAGGTAATTGATTGGATAATATAAAAATAAAAAACAAATCAATTTAAAATAATAAAACGGTACAATATCACTCGGTAATTAATATTTTACATGAAATCTTGCAGTGCGTCTAATAATTTGGCCAGGGACTGTCTGTGAATGAGTGAGTAACTGAGCGAGCGAATGAGTGAGTTGTTGAGTTGTTCAATATTAATAAAAATTAAAAACAGCACTTTGCTACGTAGCTTAGTTAAAGGTGGGGTATGCGTGTTTTTTGTTAAACATGAATCCTAAAACCTAACATTTTTAAGTTGTTATGATAAATGTAGGTTCAGAACATTTAAAGATGTCCAAAAAAAATAGTTTTATTCCATAATTTGAATGATTATACAGTTTTACAGTTTATTTATTAAAACGTGTTTTGTTCAATTTAATAGTTTTCCGGCAACTTCTGAAAAATTCTCACGGTGGATGTCTTTTTATGATTTTTTTTGGATTTAGCATAAAAAAATATTTAAGAAAACTCGTGTCTCACTTAAAAGACAGAAGTTTTTTTTATATACCTGTGTAATGTGCACAAAACATTGTGATGGAAAAAGAATAAAACTCCACAAATGATGGCAAAGCTCAGATCGACGTCAAAAAAAAGCTGATTATGTATTTGGTGGAATTCGAAGGGCAGACTGGCCTAACAATTGATTCTGTACCCTACTATCAGCAATTAACCAGATTGAAGCAAGTGATTGAAAAAAATCGGCCGCAACTAGTCAACAGGAGGGGTGTGGTCTTCTATCATGACAACGCTAGACCATACACATCTTGATGAGTCGGAAAAAATTGAAATAGCTTGGCTGGAAAGCTTTAATGCATCCACCGTATAGCCCGAAATTTACACTCTTGGACCACCATTTGTTTTGGTCTCCGCAGAACTCCCCGAATAATGTAAAGCTTGTTTAAAAAGAGGCCTGTCAAAACCACTTCTCACCATTTTTTGCCCAGAAACCACAGAAGTTCCACATGGTGTTGCCCGAAAAAAATGGCCGAAGGTCATCGAACAAAATGGCGCACATTTGGATTATTAAAGTTTTTCAAAATATAAAAAATAATTTGCTCAATTTTGACTTTAAAAGGTTCAAAAACTTTTTTGACAATCTAATATATTGTATATTTGTACACTGTAAGAGAGAAACGAAATGGCTTTCGTGTCAACGCTATAACTAATAAAAATGAAGTAGAACTTATTTAAAAAACGCTAGATGTTAAAAACCCTTTGACTTTTTCGATTTAACACTCAACAATGTAAAATTCACTGACATTTTTCACACGACCTAAATTTTCTTGGAAAAGAAAGGTTTATCGTCTTCTACTTACACTTTGTTATTGCATTCGCTTTGTAGGGTTTCTGCCTACTTACGACAAAATGTCGCTGAACTTCAAACAAATACACTTACCTGAAAATAAAAAGACAAAAATTAGAATTTAAGAACTAAAATTTTATGCGAACATTACAATTTTATTGGCACGGAATAAAATATATAAGTAAATTAATAAAAATAGATCAGATTAGAAAATGTTGAAAAATAATATGAAACAAATTTAATGTTATTTTGTGTAGCACAAACCCCGATTTGTAAAATCCAAATAACGTTATACTAATAAAATATGACAACGATAAGCTGCCATCTTTCAATGGAATTAGAGAAGCTACGTGGGCTGTCTGAAAAGTTCTCGGCCTAACAATGAAAGAAAATTATTTTGACGTAAAATATGTTTCCTTTTTCAATATAATCTCCTGAATCTTCAATACATATATTCCAACGTTTTCCAATAATTCAATACCACCATTGAAGTGTAATTCCGAAAGGTCGGCAAAATATCCACCCACGGCTGCAATAGTTTCGTCATTTGATGTAAAACGCTTTCCAACCAGGAATTTGTTCAGTTTTGCGAACAAATAATAGTCAGAGGGAGCCAAATCTGGGGAATACGCTGGATGTTCAAGCAATTCGTACTTTAGTTCGTTGAATTTTGGCCATCGTCAAAACACTTGTGTGAAAACGTGCATTGTCTTAATGAAAAATGATTCTTTTTTTCTTTAAAGCAGGTTTTTTCTCAGAATTCTTGCATCCAATAATATTCAGAGTTAATTGTTTTAACCTTTTGAAGATAATCGATCAATAAAACACCTTTGTAATCCCAAAAAACTGTTGCCATAACCTTCCCTGCTGATGGAACCGTCTTTACCTTCTTTGGTGCACTTCCATCGGCTTCAATCCATTGTTTCAACTGTTCTTTTCGCTCTGGTGTATAGTGATGGATCCAAGTTTCATGAATAGTTATGAAACGACGCTTGAAACCCATTTTATTTTGCTGAAGACGATCCCAACGCTTGAGAAATATGTAATCGAATGCGTTTTTGGTCAATTGTCAGAAAATGCGGTACCCATCTTGCACAAAGCTTTTTCATATATAATTCTTCATGCAAAATATTTCTAATTCGTTCTTTTGAAATACCTATGGCCTCAGGTATTTCACGCACTTTCACTCGTCGATAATCTAACACCATATCATGGATTTGTTGAATGATTTGTGGTGTTGTAGCAGTTAGTGGACGACCTTCACACGGATCATCTTCGAGGTTTATACGATTCGATTTAAAAAGAGCAGCCCATTTTGTCACAGAGGAAAGTGAAGGTGATGCATCCTTATATATTTTTAACAATTTCAGATGAATTTCTATTGGTGTTAAACCATCTAAAACAAAGAATTTAATCACTACACGAAATTTAATCTTTTCCATTTTAAAAAAATCAATGACACGTCAATATTAAACAGCTGCTACTACCCGAATGAATTGGCAGATCGAAATAAAATTTTACATGTGTTTATATAAAGGATGGAACTTTCCAATGCAATTATGGTTTCACAGTTTCTAAGGCCATCTATGTGTCAGACCGAGACCTTTTCAGACAGCCTAGGTAAGATAGATACGTAACTCATTTTCCATTAAGATTCATTTCGCTGCTTAGACCAGCCAAAATAAAAAAATCACACATAATGCAGGTCAATATCTGTTTCTACCTCCATTTATAGAATTTTGCACACGAAATATTAAACGAAAAAATGTTGAGCAGACAAAGGGCATACATACTATTTCTATTAAAACTAGAAAAATTATATAATTTTCAGATTTACCAACCCTGAAAACTCCAAAAATATCAATAACACCATAACCTCGAGCGGTTGCACTTGATATATCCAAGGCATTCGACCATCTTTGTCATGACGGATTGTTGCCTAAGCTAGGTTTTGCTTATGACTCAGGTGTTTCCTCAGAGAGCGTTCTTTACAAATGGCAGTGGATGGATTTCTTTGTAACATCTTCATGCAGGTGAAGGTTCTATACTGACTCCTATTCTTGTTCTTATTTACATTAAAGATCGGCTGGAAATGACCAGGAATCCAATCTACAGTATGGCAGATGTCAGTACGCTTATTGCTTTATTCACTTTGAACGTTCGAACATCGACTACCCCTGGAAATATTCGCAGACAGCGGGGAGTCGTCTAATTTAACAAAGACTTAGAAGAAATTCTATCTTGAAGTGATAGCAACCAAGCACATTTTAACGCTACAACAAGTCAGGTGGCAGTTTTTTCTAAAAAAGTTCACGTTGCGGACCTCGACATCGTCACTCAATTTGTTGGGCGTTAACTTGGGAGCAAATATGTCTTGTCGTGAATATGTTGCATGCATAGCAAAGAGAGTTTCTCAAAAGCTCCGCATTTATTGGATGTTATTCAGAAGAGAACTGCTCGCCTGGTAGGAAACGTAGACCTCACCAGCAACCTTGACTCCCTGGAACATCGAAGAACGGTTGGCAGCTTGAAACTATTCACTACAAGTACTTTCCTGGAAAATGTTCGATGGATGTAGCCCGCTCTCATCCACACATATCCCTTTTTGTCTTTCATATGGAGAATTGCATCCCTTTGAAATGATTCGCCCAGGACCGTGTTTCTCACCGAGTACAATTTAAGGCGATTCAAGGCCAACGTGAATCACTTTTTCCGCACACATGTCGCTCCTGTACCGCTTTAAGAATTTCCTTGCCATAAAAAATATCTCTTGTACCTTTAAAGCCTGATATGTTTAACCCTATATAATTATGCATAAAATTTGACCATTGACCAAACCAAAAACCAGAACAAATCTTATAATATGAAGCTGGTTTTTAATATAAGTACCGTTTTGATATTAAAAAAACATAAGGCCATTTTTAACAATTTTATTTTCACATGAACGCCCGGAACTTAATCTACTTTTCAACATAATTTGCACGCCAGTATAGAGATACTATTATCACACAATTCCAGGCCACTAACGTAATTTTCTAGTTATCACGTAGAGCCTTAACGAACTAACCTAATCGATTTTAATAAATGAGGTCTCGCCTTTACTGCGCAAGTAACACTAGTTATAATCAATTTTCAAATGAAATAAAATAAAATAAATTTTCCATGTGATGGAGATATTTCATTAGGGACTTTATGAAGAATATACACAAACAGTTTATTTGACGAAATAATTAAACAGGAACAGAAACTGAAACAGAAAATCAAAATAAGTTCGGAACAAAAAATACGGCGCTGATAATTCCGCCTAAATATCAGCAAAAAAACTTTATTAACTTATTCTCGACCGAAAGTCTCCAATATTGGAAAAATAAATGAATCAACTATTCACTGCGTGGATTATTTTTAACAGAGAAAGTTGTTTGGAAACTTACGACTCGTTAAATAGTTTTATTATACTTTTTAGCTCACTTCTATTACTTTTTCATATTTATTTAATGTCAGTTTTATTTTTTGATTTTTTACTAAAATATATTACGAATAAAGTAGAGAATTACAAGAACTGTATGCAAATCTATACAGAAAAACATGGAGGAAATTACCTTAATTTTCCATGGGATTTTAAAAAATTAAAAAAAAAAAATGTAAGCTGTAAAGTTACATACCTACCTATATCTATAATATATATAAAAAACAACGTCTCTCTGTCTGTCTGTCCGTTAGTGCGCTTATCACTGGAAAACCACTTATCCGATTTACGTACTTTTTTTTTAAAAAACATACATATGTTCTCTGGCCAGGTTATAGGCTATATTTTATTACGATACGTAGCATAAGGAATGAGCAGTGACGATAATAGTGAGTGAAGTCGGAAAAAAAGTTTGCCGCTAGCGCGTTTCCTTGCAATACACAGCCTAAACCATTAAATATGGAACAATATTATGTAGCAGAGAATATCTATAATCTATAATATATATAAAATACAATGTCTCTCTGTCTGTCTGCCTGTCCATTAGTGCGTTTATCACGCGAGAACCACTTATCCGATTTACGTGTCTTTTTTTAAATTCATACATATATTCTTTGGCCAGGTTATATAATAATAATAATCTATACTTATAATATATAAAATGCAACTTCTCTCTGTCTGTCTGTCTGTCCGTTAGTGTGTTTATTCCTCGAGAACCACTTATCCGATTTGCGTGATTTTTTAAAGTCATACATATGTTCTCTGACCAGGTTATAGATATATATTTTATTATATCTATAATATATATAAAATGCATCGTATCTCTGTCTGTTTGTCTGTCTGTCTGTCCGTTAGTGTGCTTATTACTCGAGAACCACTTATCCGATTTACGTGTTTTTTTTTTAATTCATACATATGTTCTCTGGCCAGGTTATATAATAATAATAATGATCTATATAATATATATAAAACGCAACGTCTCTCTGTCTGTCTATCTGTCTCTCCGTTAGTGTGCTTATCACTCGAGAACCACTCATCCGATTTAAGTGTTTTTTTTTAAATTCTTAATTTAATATATATCAAAAAAAAATCTATAATATATATAAAACGTAACGTCTCTCTGTCTGTCTGGCCATTAGTGCGTTTAGCACATAAGAACTTATCACTTAGCATTTATCCGATTACATGTTTTTTTTTTATAAAATACAAAGGGAATAAAACAGACACAAAATGCTAATATGTAGGAAAAAAGATGGAAATTTAGCAGAAAGGCTGAATAGATGGGCGGAAATACTTTAAAGAAACATTAAATGGAGATAAAAATGAGAAGTTGAATGAGAAATAGGAAGCAAAATTAACTGAAGGGCAGGAGGGAAAAAATAAGAGAAATACTCAAGAGCCCAAAAAAAAAAATAAGGTCCCGGGTGGAAATTGTATAACAGTAGAAATTGTAAAAGCTGAAGGAGTCGATCTGGAAAATGAAATATGCTGGTTGGTGCAAGAAATATGGGAAACAGAAAAGATGCCAGTGAGCTGGAGAGAGTCGCTCATTTGTCCAATATACAAAAAAGGAGAAAATATGTGCTAATTATATACCAATAGCCTTACTGGATGTCGTGTACAAGATAGTAGTGGTGACTATCAAAAACAGACTAGAAGAGAAAGCCGAGTCTATTCTGGGAGAGTACCAGTGTGGATTGAGGAAAAATAGTTCGGTTACAGACCAGATATTTTCGATTAAGCAAAACCAAGGTAATACCTTAGAACAAAATTTGGCACTACACTTGGTCTTTGTGGATTTCAGAGAAGCATATGACTCTGTAAATAGAGAAAGCCTCTACAAGATAATAGAAGAACTAAAAATTCCAAGTAAATTGATTCGCATGATGAGAATGACACAGAGAGTGTTGGTTGAGGGCAAAGTATCAGACAAGTTTAAGGTGAAGAGAGGATTAAGACAGGGGGATCCCGTGTCGACATATCTATTTAATTTGGTACTAGAGAAGATTATCCGGGAGTCAGAAATAAAAACAAATGGAACGATATACCAACAAACCTGCCAATGCTTGGCCTATGCGGATGATGTAGCAGTGATTGCAAGAGCAAAAGAGAACCTCAAAAAGCCATAAGTAGGATAGAAGAAAGGGGAAGGATGAGAGGACTAAAGATAAATGAGGAAAAAACAAAATACATGGAAATTACAAAGAAGAAGGATAATAAAAACAACAAAAGTTTAGATATAATAAACAACTTAGGGAAAAGATATATGTTTGAAAAAGTAGACAAATTCAATTATCTGGGAGTAACACAGAGAGTGGACAAGAAGGGACGGAGATACAAGAAAGAATAGCGAAAGGACAGATATGTTTGGGGGCAATGAATCCAATATTGAAATCAAAGAATGTATCAAGAAAAGCAATAGAAAAACATATATGCGACAGTTGTCAGACCCATGGTGACATTTGGATGCGAAACGTGGAAACTGAATGCAAGAGAAAAGGAGACGTTGGAGGTGTGGGAAAGGAGAGCTTTGAGAAGAATCTATGAAGGAAGGAAAGAAGAGGGACTGTGGAGAAAAAGAACAAACTACGAATTAAAATGCCTATATACGTTACCCCTTATAAGCCAAATCATAATTAAGATGGTTGGGACACGTGGCAAGGATGAAGGAAGAAAGACAGGCAAAGCAAGCCCTAATAAGACGAGTGGTTGGAAGAAGAGGCAAGGGTAGACCTCTATCTACATGAATTCAGGCAGTAAAGCAAGATCTGGAGTTGATGGGAATCCCGCACTGGGAAAAGCTAACAGGAGACAAAAAGAAGTGGAGACGAGTATGCAACCAAGCCATGGGCCTCTAAGGCCTCTCGAGCTATATAATAATATAAACATAACGAATAAGCAGTGACGATAAAGGTCAATCAAATCCACGCGAGCGGAGCCGCGGGCACGGCTAGTGTATTAATATAACTTTCCCAAAAGGTATGTAACATTTACATGATAAAATGTATAAATTACGCCGTTCCTTGAAACCGTCGACGAAGGAATGTAAATGTTTAGTTCTGCTCGTGTTGTTAGATGTTGATTGATGGTAGCATCTCAAAATATTTACCCACATACATAGGCACTTACACCTTAAGAGGGTAAGTTCTTATTTTTTCCTAATTATTATCTGATTTAAATTATTATATATTATACTATATAATTATGTCTGCCAAACAACTGATGGGACCGTACTTTAAAAATAATAGTTTCAAAGTTATTTACTGAGTTAAGAATAGCAGTCTGCATATTTATCTTATTCATAATGCTAAATTTTTATATTTTTATCTTAATAAGCACAGTTAGTAAAGGGTAATCTGAGTTTTTGGGGTCGAAATGCCCTACTTCAAAAAAGTTGTTTTTTTATTATTTTAACTTGTTCTTTGGGTAAAAAAGGAATTATTGACATTTTTTAGCCTCCCCTCCCACTCACCTCCCCCTTAAAACCTCCACATTTTTACATTTATTTAGTTTTCTCCGGTTGTTCTTAACGAATCATCGAAAAAAACAAGTAACATTTTTGGTGTCACGTGACCTCACCAACCTCCTAAAAAAATAAATAAATTGAATTTTCCTGATTTTTTACAATTTTTTTGCCATTTTAACGTACTATTATATACAAAAAATTTTTTAGTATCAAATTTCGATTCTATGGAAAATTTTATAAAAGAAACTCATATCTGTATGCATCCTAATTTTTTTTTCTAGTGACAGAGAGGCGCCTAAACCGCGCAAGATTTGGCACTACAAATCTGCTAAATGGGAAGATCTCATGGAATATTTTCGAACTTTCCCTTGGTTAGACGTTTGTTTTCGATCCGGCGACCCATCTGACTGCGCCAGGAAGATTCCCGATGTTATTTTGGCCGGTATGGAGGCTTACATCCCTTATTCGAAGAAATGCCCTTCCAACGGCAAGCCTTGGTTTGACCGAAAGTGCAAAAAAGATGTTGCTTCTAAACATCTTGCATACCGACAATGGCGTGAAAATCCTAACACCATAAATTGTTAACACCTTGTTGTCTTCAGACAACGTATCATAAAACGTATTTTGATGAAGTTAGACACCAAAAAGGCTTCTGGCGCTGACGGAATACCTGCCATAGATCTCAAAAACTGTGCGAGGGAACTAACACCAGTTTTCTGTAGACTTTTCAACCTATCCTACAGAAAGGGAATGTTTCCTTCCTGCTGGAAATGTGCCACAGTTCAGCCGATACCCAAAAAAGGTAAGAAGACCTTGCCAAATAACTACCGACCAATCGCATTGCTTTCAATAATATCGAAAGTCATGGAAAAGGCTATCAATCAGCATCTTCTAAAATATCTTGAAGGATTCAACATTATTAGTGATCACCATTATGGCTTTCGTAAACATAGATCAACAGGAGATCTTTTGACTTGTGGCTCTCATGTTTCTTCAGAGAGCGTTCTTTACGATCTGCTGGAAAAGACCAAGAATCCAGTCTACAGCTTTGCAGATGACAGTACACTTATCTCTTCATTCACTTTGAACGCTCAGACGTCGGCTACTCAGGCGAATATCCGCAGACAGCAGGAAGTCATTCAACTGACCTGAAAGAAATTCTATCTTGGGGTAGTAACCAAGTAGGATTTAATGCTACAAAAAGCCAGGCGGCAGTTTTTTC
>CM032456.1:86991127-87078627 GCA_019049505.1 Pachyrhynchus sulphureomaculatus
CATAAAAACTAATCGTTATTTTTTTTTTAAGAATATATCAGAATACTGAAATTGTTTATCTACATGTCTATTTAAAATAGAAAACCTAAAATTGCATTTTAGGAAAAACCTACGTGTCGCCTATAACTTGTAGTAGGTAAAAGAAATTCTTTTTTTTTGAGGTTATTGTTGGCACCCCTGCAAACAATGTTTTTTGGAAAAAGATTGATTTCTAATCTTATTTATGGTTAAACAGTACATTATCGAACATGATTGCTGCATACGCTTCGCGCTTCGAGGCCATCCAAAAGATCCAAAAACGATGCCTACAGCGGCTGCTACGTATATCAGCAAGTCAAGGGCATTCTCGTTAGCAAGTGGATAAAACGATACTCTCAGTTAAAAAATGTTGATGATCTACTCTCTAAGTGTCGGATAAAGACGAAAAAATGATAATTAACATGTTTTCCCGAAATCCTTAATTAACTTTAAGCCAAGTGCGAAAAAACTAAAGCAGAAAGATTTCGATATTTCCTATGAAACGCACTCACTCCACTGATTTGAAGTGGCGGAGTACAATCAAGAAACCACTACTGAGCTACAAATACAAAGTAAAACGGCTCGCAGAGGAAAACATAGAACGAGACTGGAACAATGTAATTTTTTCCGAAGAAGCTTCATTTTGGGGTTATGTTATCACCCTACGAGCCTGGTCAGTTTCTACTAACCGCACTCCACACTCTGTGAAGATCCATGTTCGGGGATGTCACTGGGAAAAAGTTTTTGAGAGACTCTTCATCTCTACCTATAATTTGAATAATGAGAAAATCCTTCAGATTTACAAGAAGGCATTAGTACCCACTGCTAAACGATGGTTTGTTGATAAAAATGGGGACTGGATTCTTTAAGAGGATAACGACTCCAAACATCGGAGTAAAACGTGGAGCCAGTGAAAAGGGGAATCCAGTATCGCCACACTAGATGGGCCATCCCAATCACTATCACTATCAGCCTAATTCTATCTAATGCTAGATGTAGGCCTTCCCTCTGAATTTCCATCTCAATTTATTTGCAGCTGTTGTTATCCATCCAATACCCGCAACCCTCTGTATATCATTCCGCCATCTTGTTTTGGGACGTCTTATGCTCCTTTTCTGTTCTCGTGGTATCCATTCCAATGTTCATTTGGTTCATCGATCATCGGTCATGGGTGTCCAGCCCATTGCCACTTTCTTTCTGCCACGTGCTCTATAATATCTTTTAATTTCGTTTGATCACGTATCCACTTGTTTCTTTTTTTATCTTTAAGTTTTATCCCGATCATCTGTCTTTCGTGTGCTCTCTGGGTCCGAGCTAGTTTTTGTATATCAGCTTTATTTAGTGTCCAAGTTTCAGCGCCATATGTAGTCATGAGATCGTAAACTTTGGCCTTTAACTTATTTGGGATGGCTTTATCTTTGAATATATAACTTAATTTTCCAAATGCGTACCACCCAAGCTTGATTTTTCTTGATATTTCATTCGAGACACTATCTCTCATAGTAGTAATTTTTGCCCCAGATGCTTAACATCCATCCATCCCAATCGTCCGATGCAAACCCAAAAGAGAACGTGTGATCATACCAAGCAAAAGTGTCGTAGTAAAAACCTAAGCACAGCGAAGCATTTGTCACGGCAAATTCGAGCAATTTGAACATCTTTGCCCCAAGAATACGCGGAAAATCTCGTCGAAAGTATGCTCCGAAGATGCTAGGCAATCATCGACCCTGATGGGGACTGGACGAACTACTGAATCATTAGTATTTTAATAGCAATTCTATACTGTCGAATGATGTAACAAACTTTTAAATAAATACATTTTTTAAAGAACAATGCACGATACGTTCTTACCTGACCAACTGCAATTAGCGTTTTAGGATTCTACTAATGTACACAGCGTTGCTATAAATTCTGTCAGTAATTTAAACACAAATAATGAAATGAAGATTCCATACAACAACGTTAAAAAATAGGTACTTAAAAACTACATTCAAAACACACGACTTAGATAATTTCTTCTGTTCGAGAAGAGCGTTCTCTCATCTAGTTTTATCAAGAACATTCTAAAATATTTTGTACCTTCCAATAATACTATATCCGAACCTTTGGTAACCATTTTAATGACAAAACATCTATCGCACAGTTTTCCACTTTAAACAATGCTAAAAACTGCAATATACTCTTCCCACTCCTTGAGGACAGAAGAGAATACTGAGCCCGTTTGTGTATATTGCTTGGGTACTCACAAAGAATGAAATAACATATCTGCAATGGCAACCACTGCTATTTTAAACTCTATTTTTGGCAGGCATAAATATGACTTTCATTCTCTAAGGAGTTAAAAAAACTTTTTCCCACTCCTTCCTTACTCATAGAGAAGATCCTCGGAGTGAGAATATAGGCAAACTGGGACAAGTTAATTCATGTTTATACCTCTGTTAAAAGAGCAATTGAGGTTCGACAGGGAGCGCTACTAGTCTTAGATTTGTATATTACTCATTCTTCTTCTTCTTACAAAGCCATCTTCTCACGAAGGTTGGCGATCCCTATAGCTAAACGAACTTTAGAAACTGCTGCTCGAAAAATATCACTCGAAGCACATCCAAACCACCTTCTGATGTTCTTCAGCAAAGAATTCTATCGTCTTCCGATGGATCGTTTGCCCTTTATTTTGCCTTCAATAATTAGACAATTCGTACTTTGGGCCCCTCATTACATGTCCGAAGTTTTGAATTTTTCTTCATTCTTTCCAGTACTTCTGCGTTTTTTATTTTCTATACCCAGGAGATGCGAAGAAAGCATCTATAAATATACATTTCAAAAAATTTCAGTCGTTTCTCTAAGCCAGGTTCAAGGGTCCAACAATCACATCCATACAATACCACGGAGAATATATACGCTCTCACATTCTCATTCGGAGTTCGAGACTGCGGCATGGATTGAAAAATTTATTCATATTCATATATGTTATTCGGGCCTGTCCAATTTGGGCATATATTTCCTTTCTTGGTTCCCACTTGTCATTTATATTGGTCCCCAAATATTTAAATATGGAGACCTGTTCTATAGGGTGATGTGCCGATTTCGAGGGATTCTGGTGGTAGATTTTTCTTTGTTATTACCATCCACTTGGTTTTTCGTATATCATAGTTAAACCAAATCTTTCGCTGGCTGTTACAACTTGACGATCGGTTGTTGGAGAACTTTGATATTATTTACTAATAGAACAGTATCATCAGCCTGCATTAACTGTTATTCACTCATTACTTATTCTACGAGGCTGGTTTGAAAAGTCCGTGCAAAAATAAAAACTACTTATGTGTTTGGGGTAAACCTTTTTTATTTTTCGACATAGCCTCCTTTTAGGCTTATACACTTCGTCCAACGATGTTCTAGTTTGTTGATCCCTTCCGAATAATAGGATTTGTCCAAGTCTGCAAAATATCCATTAGTGTCCGCAATCACCTCCTCGTTTGAATAAAATCTTTGTCCCGCCAGCCATTTCTTCAAATTGGGGAACAAATAGTAGTCCGAGGGAGCCAAGTCTGGAGAATAGGGGGGATGTGAAACGTGTTGGAATCCTATTTCCATTAATTTTGCGACCACAACTGCTGAGGTGTGTGCTGAAGCGTTGTCGTGATGGAAAAGGACTTTCTTGTGGGCCAATCGCGGGCGTTTTTCTTGCAGCTCGGTTTTCAAACGGTCCAATAACGATGAATAATATTCACCTGTAATAGTTTTACCCTTTTCCAGATAGTCGATGAGGATTATCCCTTGCGAATCCCAAAAGACAGTCGCCATAACCTTTCCGGCCGAAGGAACGGTCTTCGCCTTTTTTGGTGCAGATTCCCCCTTGGTAACCCATTGTTTAGATTGTTGTTTGGTCTCAGGAGTATAGTAATGTATCTATGTTTCATCCACAGTGACGAAACGACGCTTAAAGTCCTCCGGATTCTTCTGGAACAGCTGCAAACCATCCTTGCAACACTTCACACGATTCCGTTTTTGGTCAAGCGTGAGCAATCGCGGCACCCATCTTGCGGATAGCTTTCTCATGTCCAAATGTTTATGCAAAATATTATGTACCCGTTCAGTCGAGATGCCCACAGCACTAGCAATCTCACGCACCTTAACTCTTCTGTCATCCATCACCATATCATGGATTTGATCAATGATTTCTGGAGTCGTAACCTCCACAGGCCGTCCAGAACGTTCAGCGTCACTTGTGCCCATATGGCCAGTCCGAAAATTTTGAAACCACTTATAAACTGTTCTAATCGAAGGTGCAGAGTCACCATAATGTTTATCAAGCTTCTCTTTAGTCACCTGAGGCGTTTTGCCTTTCATAAAGTAATGTTTAATCACCACACGAAATTCTTTTTCGTCCATTTCTTGAAAATCACTCGACTTCCTTGATTCACACGAATGCCAAACACAAAGAAATAGACCAATATGGCTGAAACTTGGTGTGCGTTCATTCAAGAGATGCTACTAACTAAACATGACCTTGATACGCGCCGGTGGTGCCATCTCTCGGACTTTGCACGGACTTTTCAAACCAGCCTCGTAGTTACGGTTTTTTATTTTGACATTTTGTTTCAAATTTGAAACAAAGAAGTTTGTTGGATGACTACTCAGAAGATCCAGTTTGACCCTAATCGGGCCGACAATGTGGCTGATATAGCCTTCGCACTGGAAAAATCCTTTTAGTTCAGTAAATATATCATTACAGTATTGTTGTAAGATAAGCAAAATTATGCATCGCTACGTACGTACAATCTTGCTTCTCTAGGAAGGGAAGGTTAAACAAGATTATAGTTATAATTATAATTAATTTTATCATTATTTCTCATTTAACCCAGACTGTGAAAGCTTCCATTCTATATGAATTTTATTTTTATTAAAAAAAAAAAAATTCAAGATAATCAAGGGATCAAAGTTTCTTAGAACCTCTTAGGTCATTATTTCCTTCACCAAAGTTAGTAAAGCAAACTTCACCTTCGGGATTAAAAGATAAACTTTGACCCTTTAGTATATAATCTACTATAAGCTAACTAGACTCTAATGTTCTTTACGTCACTTTATTTAACAGCACTAAGCACACAGTGGGCACGTTTTATGTTAGGTAATTTAACAAAAACCCAATTTAAAAAAAGAAAAAAATTGGTGTAACATACGGCACAAAAATTATATTCCATAACTGGGTAAATAAATTCGACCTTTTGTGAACGTTGTATTAACACAAGAGCGGAGCCCATTTTTGATTAATACGGACCTTAGACCAAGACTTCAGTAAATAGAAATAATCTAACTGCTGGCTTAGAAGAACGCTGGGGACGCAACAGCTCACATTTATTTATTTCTCTAAAAAAAACGTGTTAAATTTATATTTTGCGGTGCCAAAATAGTTTAGAATTTTTTGTAAAATCATGTTACAATATCAAACCAGTAAATGTACTGCGATGTTAACATTTCTATACACACAGCCTCTAAAATCTAAAACTACTTATTTAATACAATTTTGTTACTTTAAAAAACCCTTTTTCGTTACAAATTTTCTAATGGTCCACTCTCAATACAGGCACGTAAATAAATTATTTTACCTAAAAGTTACTCTCTTGTGTTCATTATCATACAACAATTGATACTGTCTCTGAGATAACCATCTATCAAAATGGATTTTCTATTTTCTTTCTTTTAAAAGGAATTTCTGGCCCCTTATTAGATCTCTCGTAACTATCGTCGTATTTTTTTCTGATTGCAGTGCATAATATGGTAGAGAAGGATTATTCTAAAAAAATGATACTGTAGTCCAAAGATGATATAGCTACTCTGTAATAAGCAATGTAATAGTATGTATTAGCGTACTGACCGACCATTGAATATTAGGTTTAGAAATTGTAACTACATGTTAGTACTTACTGTTACCGAGCGTAAAATTCAATTTTAAACAAAGAAAAGTTAAGTTTTGTTTCACTCCTGTGTTAAGCTGGCTTCTCTTTTCGGTAATCCGATTCCCAAAACATCGCGACGTGCTATCCAAAACACGATAAATTATGAAGAGCACGCATATACTTTTTTAGCGAAAAGCACGTGGTATCATGAAGGAAAAAAATTAAACTTCTCAAAATACAGAAACTGATCTGACCTTTGGCACAAAGAAAAGAAAGCTGAACACGTTGCCAAGACATATTTCTAGACAATATACTGCAATATAAAGGGGCAGTAGGTACCGTAGGTGTATTTTTTTATGGGCCTAGCACACGTGCTGCAAAGAAATCTCTAAAGCGCTACAGAAGCGATACGTGTGCGGAAAAAGAGATTGACGTTGGTCTTGAATCGCTGTAAATTGTAATCGGTCGGAAACACAGTCCTGGGCAAATTATTCCAAAGGGATAAGGTTCTCCATATAAAAGACTGCTTGAAAATGGTTGTACGAGGAGTAACAAGCTGAAATTCATAGGGACGTGAAGTATTATTATGGATAAGAAACTAACTTGAATATTATAAGTACCTGAGTAACTAATGCAAACCTTCGTCCTAATTGTACATAAGTTAAAGAATTGATTTTCAAAAGTTTTCGACACCATTTCATGTGAATAAAAAAATATATAAAATAACAGAAATATTTTAAAAAGTATTAGCAGCCAATATATATTTTATTATATTTGCGCGTAAAAAAGATAATCGGAATGCTTAACTTAATTCTATGGCAAAATTATATCTCAAAAAATGCAAAATTAAGAATATGTGATATCATTGTGAAAAGCAATTCAGCTTACGGAAGTGAAGTTTGGCGGATCAACAAAAATATGGTTAGAAGACTTTTGTTATCGAAGAGCAGCTAAAGTTTCTAGAATATGGTACGATCACATAAATAGAATGGATGAGAGTAGAATACCAAAGAAAGTTATGCAGTGGACACTAGCAGAGATAAAACATAGAGGTAGACCCCGTAACCCTTGGATGATGGGGGTGAAGAGAATGTCAGAAAGAAACCTTAATGAGGGAGAATGGAATAATCGAAAGGCTTGAAGATTGCGTACCGGAAGGCGATTTCACTCGCTGTGAAACCGATTAATATATATATATATATATATATATATATATATATATATATATATATATATATATATATATATATATACATATATATATATATATATATATATATATATATATATATATATATATATATATATGTATATATCTCAATCTGGTCTTTCATAGCGTTCTTCGCCTTCCGGTTCGCAGTTTCCATCCTCTTCGATCTTTTCAATCTCCGGGTGTTAGATTTCTCTCTGATATTGCCTCTGAATATTTCAAAACCTTGTCGCTCTTGATCTCCCTTTTCTCCTAGTTTCGCTCACATCTTTGATATTCGGTGTTCTATTCTTTCCACGTATCGGTACCATATAGGTGGCCGTTGTTGAATTTCCTCAATAATAGTGGTTTTTACTTTCATTACGTCCCTTATTCTTTCATTTGTATGTATATATATATATATATATATATATATATATATATATATATATATATATATTATATTATAGCAATTGTTTTACTTGTGGAAAAAGACAATAATTCGTTTAAAATTACCAAAAACAATTATAACGTTACTTTTACAACATTTTAAATTTTTATTAGGTAAGCAATAGTGAAGAAAAGTAAAAGTTATTTTTATTTTAAAAGTAACATAACCTCAAAGAAATCACTTTAGGAAAATCAAGAAATATAACACAGTTTTGTATTTATTAAGACTATATCTTAAACAAGTGGTTTTCTGGAAAACTGTAGACGAAAGAAGCAGTTCTGATAGATTAAAATGAACATGTGTGATTTTTAAAATAAATGCTTCAATTGAAAAGCAGAAAGAATGTTGGAATTCTTAATTTTCAATTATATCGCTATCTATATCTGCAAACAGGTCCTGGAAAAAATTTTAATGAAAAATTAAGAACATCCTTATTATTATTTCTATTTTTTTATTTGTTTAAGGCGTTTGACTTAGTAAACAAAAATGTCCTAATGGACAAACTAGAAAATGATTAATGACTAACCTTCACTTCTTGTGAAGTTTAACGGAAAATAATCAGAAAAATTTAGCCTAGGTTTGGGAGTTCCTCAGGACTCTATTTTGGGGCCTCGTTTATTTCTGATATACTTCAACGATTTGCCGGATTATAATGGGAATAGTGGCGTTACGATGTATGCGGACGAGACATTCATAACAGTATTTGCTGATACTCCACAGGAAATCAATGAAAAACTTAGCCTAACCATGGATCGGATGATTAGTTGATGTGAAAGAAATAAGCTAATTTTAAAGGAAAACAGTGTATTTAAATTTAAACCTCCAAAAACCTTTGATCCACATCGCCAATAACTGCGGACGCTAGTGCAAAGTTTCCGGGTACTTATATCAATAACACTGTATCATGGGAACTAAATACTGATTTTCTCTCGAAAAGGTAAATAGTGCCTACTATGCCATCCTTCAATTGAAAAAACAGCTTGATATAAATTCTTTAAAGAATATTTGCGATGCATTAGCATATTCGCATATTTTCCAAAGTATTATGTTTGGAGGAAACTGTAGTGAAGCGTCTAGGATTTTAATAATTCAGTAAAGAATCGCATAATTAAAGAAAGAGAAGTGCTTGATACCATAAAAAGAAGAAAGTTGGCGTACTTTACCCACGTAATGAGACATCCGAAGTATGAATTGCCCCATATAATTATTCACAAAATAGAAGAGAAGCGTGGTCCTGGCCGCAGGAGAACATCCTGTCATAAAACCTGCGCCAGTGGTATGGAGTAAGCACCACGATACTCTTTAGGTCCGGAGCGGATAAAATTAAAATCATGCGACTGATAGCCAATGTTCTGGGAGGACAAGGCAAGGAAAAGTAAAGAATCCTAAGGCTGATTTTTAATAAGTGTGTGCATGAATCAAGTAAAAGTTTCTGTCGATTTGACTGTACCGTCTATTTATATTTATAAGTGTCTAGTATACATTATATCAAACATTAGCAAATATAGAGTTTTAAGGGATTTTATCTACCTGCAATTTTTGAAAAAATCGACTTTTTTTGGCTTAAATGACGTATTATAGTTCTAGCCTTATTTTTTTTTTAATTTCTAGTACTTAATTTCTGAAAGAAGTCGTAGCGCACGAAAAGGCGTTTACTTGGTGCGCAGCCTGCTGGAGTAATTTGGCTTAGTCGGTACATTTAATCTATCACTAACAACTTATCCAAAATTTGGACTTGGAAGGGCTGCTTTATGGTCCACAGAAAAAACATTTTGAAATTTTAAATGCGTTTTTCTAGAAACTACGTTTTTTTTAAATAGGCCGGCAGCATAATTCCAACAATTTATATCCGATTAACTTGAGCTTTTAACTATAGCTTTTTAATAAGATTCACACACGATTATTAGGATTAATCAGTTACTTTTTAATAAATAAATAAAGGTCGATTTTTAGGACACAAATAATTTTTTCAAACTTCCACAATTCTTTTTGATAATTGATATTTTTCAATAATCCTGTAGACTTCTCTAGCAAAACTAATGTAAAAAAACAAAAAATTTTATTCGTTTGCTCTAGATGAAGAATTAAAATTGTTCTACTGCTGGCCACAGAACACCTCCAAAAACAGATGCCTCTGTTCTGCGTGTTAGTGAGCCGCCATTTTGTCCAATACCATAAAATAAAAAATTATTTTGTAGATTTTTATATGCATATATTAAAACCTCAAAATAGATTCTTTGTTGCTTGTATAGTAGAGCGTAAAAAAATTTACAAAAAAATCCTATTTTTCCTGCCTGTTACGTAGATGTAACCCCTTTACAGCAAATGATAACCATCAAACCCGAAACGAGAAGGTTTTAATGATTCCGAGAACCAGCACCCACTATTTCCAAAAATTCATGGACTATAATGCCATAATATTAACAAGTAGACTGAAAAGTTTTTGGTCTAACTACTTACACATTTTTTTTGCAAAATTCGACTTTATTCATCAATATAGTCTCCTTTAAGAGCGATACAATCAGTCCAACATTTCTGTACCTTTCCTGTAAAAGGATTTATCTCAAATCTGGAGAATACGGTAGATAAGAAAGCAATTCGAACTTCAATTCATGCAATTTTACCATCGTAACCATTGACTTGTGACACAGTGCATTGTCTTGATGAAAAAGCACTTTTTTCTTGTTCATTTGGGGCCATTTCTTTGCGATTTTTGCCTTCAGACGCACCAATAACTTTATATAATATTCGCTATTGATGGTTTTTTCCATCTCAGCATAGACGATGAAAATTATTCCATGCTCAACCCAAAATACAGAGGCCAAAACCTTCCCAGCCGCCGTGTGTCTTTGGCCGCTTCGGGCGGCTTTCACTCGCTGCTGTCCACTCAGCTGACTGCCGATTTGATTTCGGTCTGTAGTGGTGGATCCATGTTTCATCCATTGTCACATATCGCATGAAAAAATCCTTTTTATTACACTTAAACACACACACACAATATGACCAACACGTTCTTTTGATATCTCACGCCGTTTCACTTTCCGGTCATCCAAAACAATTTTGTGGATTTTTTCGATGTTTTCTGATGTAACCAGACTGTTGAGCATCATTTGTATCTGTACAATCGCGTTTAAATTCAGCATACCAATAATTGATAAGTGATTTTCCAGGGACAGAGTCTTTGTAACATTTAACAAGCCATTGCTTTGCTTAAACGGTATTTTTTCCCATCAAAAAACAGTATTTACTCAACACACGAAATTCGATTTTTTCCATTGTTTTGAAAATATCAAAAGTAGCAATAAAACCACGTAACCATGGTCAAAATGTCATGGAATTTTGACACGTATCGTACTTCCTAAAAATCATATCGATTTTTTGAAAAGGGCGACATCTATGTGTCAGAGCAAAAACTTTTCAGCCTACGTGTACGTGTAAGGCACCGATAGACATCAGAAAGCGTGAGTCATTTTAAGACCAAAATAAAATACCTCTTGGTAGAAAATGCATGCTATTCCATTAATGAATTCATAAAATAAATGAAAATACTGACACGAATACATGAGGAATATGTTAAAAGGCAGAAATCTTAAGTAAATGTGGTTCACCCTTGATCTTAAGGTCAAATACGGTTTTTGAGAATAGTTTTTGTTTTGCCATTTCTCTTTATTTGCAATTCTCTGTTTTTGTGAGTCCTTTTAAGGTACTGTTGTTTTGTTATATTTATTTTTCATTATAAACTTAAGTTCTACGATAATTAATTGGCAAGAGGTACAAAGAAGTATTTGCATAATTCGTTTTTTGTTTTTATAGCATTTTGAGTATTTATTTATTATTTGTCTTCATTTATTTTTTTATAATTTTCTTCTTCTTTTTTCCGAGCTGTTATTGGCAATCATCCTGGCTATTAGGACTTCGTGTACAGCTGTCCGGAATAGTCCTGTTGTTGCGGTTGAGAACCAAGTTCGCAGGTCTTTCAACCACGAAACACATCTTCTGCCTGATTCGCTTTTTTGGTCCACCTTGCCCTGCAGTATCAGTTGGAGTAGACCATATCTTTCCTCGTTTCTCATAATGTGGACCAGAGATACGAATTTTCTTATTTTAATTGTATTAACAATTTCCAGGTCTTTGTTCAAGAGTTCTAGCACTCTCTTGTTGGTATTCTAAGCATGCATCTGTAAAGCCACATCTCGAATGCGTTCAACCTTTTACATGATACCGTAGTTACAGTACAAGACTTCGCCCTATACAGAAGCACCGGAATGACGTTCTGAACACTTTAGTCATTTTGTATAGGCTGCTCTCGCATTTTCTATTCTGCATCGAATCTCCAGTGAGTGATACCATTCTTCATTTACTGATTTAACTGGCGGCTTTCCTTTTCACTATGTAATAACTGTTTACTTCTTGTGACGTGTAACAGAAAAGAGTAGGAAAATATTGAGCCTAGCTTTGGGCGTTCCTTAGGGGTTTAGTTTGGGCCTTGGGACAGTATCTGCTGTAACTTCACAGGAAGCCAATGAAGAATTTAACCTAACTCTAACAAACTTTTGGTTGCTAATACAAAGTTGTCCTTGTAATGCAGAGTTTTTGCTTATGATCATGTGTTTATTAGACATTAGACGTGCCAATTGCATAATTTTATATAAATTATTATAACAAGTGGCAAAGTAAAAAAAATTGAAGTTTGAATAAAGTAATTAGTTACTTATTAATAATAAACTACATAATTTCGGGACTCAAGCCCCCACTAAAATCCAATCCTCAGCACGAGCCAAGTAGAAAAAGAGGACCTACATGAAATAACTTCAATTAAGTAAAACCAGCGACAAATGATTATTCAACGTTTGGGAGAGCGCATTAGTTATTATCAAGAATATTTTATATAACATTTTAAGCACGGTCTCTAGACTGTAAGTTTGATAAATTGGGTGCCTCATATATCTGAGTTCCGTTTTTATGTCATTAACAGTCGGCGTCGGGACGCTACCGCCGTCGTCGTTCCCATTTCTTTGTGGTCTGATGTTGTTTTCGGGACTCATTTCGGTCCCTCGACCAGGACCGGCTGTCTTTTAGAGACCAGGTCAATCGATCCGAGATTTGAGACGGTAAAGTATAAATGATTTATTTTAATACGAAAATTATAAAGATAACAAGAAAATTTATGACGAATCTGGAAAGAACGGTATATCGTATTTTTCTTGATCAGGAAGAAAATGAATAATCGTTACATTAAAAGGATATACTGACGTAGTTTAAGAAAAAAAAACATGAATGTAATTTAAATTTAAGCACTATCATCCACGCAACTGTTAATTGTTACAAAATTTATAAAACAAAAAAATTATTGCAAGTTAAAAAAACGCATATTTTTATTAGTTATGAATGAATTAAAAAATAATCTTTTTTGCAACTCAGATACATGGATAGGGTATGTGGGATATATTTCATCCTTCCTTATTAATAATGGTAATGAAGAACATTATGTCAGCTGCAAGTCCAATAAAACATTAAAAGATTTGTACAACAAAACAGCACAAAATTATATAAAATACTTTACTTAAATAAAATCAGACCCAAATAACTATCAAAATTTTCCAGTATATATAGCACGTGCTTTTTATCATAAACAGCATCCTGTATAAAATATTGCCCTCGATATGCAGAAAGCAAGATGAATGATTCGGATGCCTCAGATCTCTGAGTCACGTTTTTATGTCATTCACAGTCGGCGTCGAGACGCTACCGTCGACGTCGTTCCCATTCCTCCGTGGGCTGACGTCGTTTTCGGGACTGTTTCGGCCCCCCGCCCAGGAACGGCTGTCTTTCGAAGACCCGGTGAAATCGATTGGGATTATGCTGGGATCTGAGACGATATAGTATCGAAGGTTCACATTGATATGAAAATTACAAAGATAAAAGAAAATTGATGACGGATAAGGAAAAGTACAGTACAGCGTGTTTTTTCTTTGATTATTTAATAGTAATAATGAAAATTAATAAAAATATTTCGATAGGAGAAAATACACCAAAGATAAAGAAATTTGAAAAATAGATTTTTTTTAGGGAGCTACAGAAGCAATACTAAATATGAAGCAACCGTACATTATAGGTTTATTTATTATGAAAAAGTAAAGCGGAATGTCATACATTTATGGATTAGTGTAAAATGAAAGTACTAGGTTTGACTGTTTCAAATTTATTGGAAGATTATTCTACATATTACGGTTCATTAGGTTTTTTTCAAGAGAATAATGCATCTAAGTTACAATAGCCTCTTGTCTATTTACTGAAATACACTAATATTTTGTACGTAAATCGATAACAATTTGTCATAGGAAGCAAATACTGATTTTTCTCTCCGAGAAGCTAAATACTGCTTACTATGCCATCCTCCAATTGAAAAAAGTGGTTGATACAAATACTTTACCTAATATTTAGTATGCCTTAGCATACAGAAACCACAACCAGCTACCCTCGGAACCCGTGAGGCTTTGTTTGGTATTAATGTCCTTCTCCAGAAGTGCCGAGATCAGCGTAAAGAGGTATTCGCCTGTTTCATAGATTACGAAAAGGCATTCGACAGGGTGCTACACTCTAAATTGATATCAATGTTACGCGAAGTACAACTGGACAGTCGAGATATACGTATAATTGAAAATCTGTACTGGAGACAAACAGCGGAAGTACGTACCGAATTTTCAAGGAGGCCCTCGAGAATGTGGACCATGGAGTTAGAGTAAATGGCGTACTACTCAACATAATTAGATATGCAGATGACACTGTGATAAGATAGAGGGTCTTCAAGAACTGTTAAATAAAATCAGCACAGTTGGAACATATCTTGGCCTTAACATTAATATCAGTAAGACGAAACTCATGATATTCAGCCGAGATCCACATAGAGACACTCATTTGTTTCTGAACAATTCTCAAATCGAACGGGTTGAGAGGTTCAGGTATTTGGGTAGCACCCTGACGGAACAATTAGACCCCGACATAGAGATAAAATGTCGCATAGAGACAGCCAGGAATCACTTCTTGAATATGAGAACACTATTTTGTAATGATAACATAAATCTCAAGCTACGTCAACGCATGGTTAAATGTTACATCTGGTCGGTTGTTTTGTACGGTGCAGAAAGCTGGACTCTCAAAGTAAGCACGATTAATCGTTTAGAGAGCTTTGAAATGTGGACTCATCGAAGAATGCTGCGTATTCTTGGTAACAAACGAAGACGTTCTTAGGCGTGCAAGAACAGGAAGAGAGCTACTTACAACAATAAAATGCCGCAAGATAGCTTATCTGGGTCACATCTTGCGGGGAGACAAGTATCGCTTACTCCAGTTAATCATGAAGGGCAAAATTGAAGGAAGACGCGGTGTCGGCCGAAAACAGATGTCATGGCTTAACAACATCAGGTCATGGACCGGCATTCAAAAGGCAGGTGATCTTTTTAGAATGGCAGAGAACAGGGACGCGCTCTCCAGGGTGATCGCCAACGTTCGGGAGACCGGACAGGGCACTTGAAGAAGAAGAAGAAGCATATTTCCCCATTTTCCAAAGTATTATGCTTCGGGGAAAGTGTAGCGAAGCGTCTAGAATTCTAGATCTATGCATAAATAAAGAGAAGTGCTTGATATAAAAAGAAGAAAATTGGACTACTCTGCCCACGTAATGAGACATTAGAGGTATGAGTTGTTTCATATAATTATTCAAGGGGGGGCCTAAAAATCTTCGCCAGTGGTATGGAGTAAGTACCACGACACTCTTCGGCTTTCCTTTTCACTATGTAATAATGTAACGTTACCTCTGTCTGTACAGTAGTTGTTCTCTATACAATGAGTAGATATACTCGCATCCTGAATATTATTTAACACTGAATGATAATGTTCTTTTAGTCTGGTTTTTAAGTTTCTGTCGGTTTATTCAACATAAACAGCTTTAAAATCCTGGCATGTAATTCTATATACACCCGATTTTTGTAGAATGGGTTGTTTGTCCTTGTTATTTACTTACTACTTTATTATCAGTAAGTAATTCTTATCTACATTCAGTGTCATAATTGCGACGTATCCCTCAGGTCTCACTAATATTCCATATCGCCTCAGAAATCTTTGTTTATTCAACATCATTTCAATATTCTAATTTTGACAAGAAAAAAAACCTGGAGAGTTTTGATTAAATTACGTTTTATGTGACCACAGCCGTGAAAATTTCAGTTATAACCATTATAACCAAAAAGGAACTAAATATAAAATTCTTAAAATAGCTTTTAGACGAAAATAGCGAAAAAATATTTTTGTTCTTTTTGATGTAAGACACGCAATCTAAATTAAGGTAAACAACAAAAAACCAATATTATATTTTATTACAAAACCGAGTTTACTATTATTTTCTCTTCCGGTTAGTTCCGAGGCAGCAAAGTTAAATCAGTTTGTGCGCGAAATTTGTTATTGTCGAGGGTCTAGACAAATTTATTTTTATTCTGTATTCTTTGTTCCGCAATTCTTTTTGGCAGCCATTCGTATTATCAAATCTTTTGTTGGAAACAAGCTCGACGTATCAAAATGCCGAAAAATGTCCTTGTTATTTAGACAGTAGATAAATGGGTTTCGTGGGTTTTTTGGCATTATTAAAAAGTCGTTTTCCTTTAGATATTGTTCTTTTTATTGTAGAAATATAAGTTCCCTATTGTGGGAATATCTCGAAGCTAAAGTTTGTAATAACAATCCTCACTCCTGGAACAATTTAAATAATAACCAGACAAGTGCAAGTCGAACTTGCAATGTTATAGAGGGATAAAATGATCAATGACTTCACAAAACATCAAATGTGTTTTCAACAAAGTTTTTTTTCCGATCTTTACTGAAAACTGATGACCGTGATTTTTTTTTATTGACCAGCTAAATTACACACAACAATTTTTTTTTTTTGATTTTTTCCTCTAATTTTTTTTCAGTTTTGGGCTTATTGTAGTATTCTGATTTGGAATCCGATATTATTTTTCTCTGACAGCTCATGTTTTTTAATATTTTCGGTCTACCCTAACATAGACGACACCCGCAGTTTTTTTAAGATCTACCCGACTCAGAATAATTATTTTTTTAATTTCAGATATGGCTTCGACAGGTAGACGTTTACACAATGCAGATTGTTTTTGCTATATTTGTGGTGAATACATCTTTGAAAAATATCGAAAACCTATCTCGGACTTCGTTAAAACTATGTATTTTAGCCACTTTCAAATGACATTGTGCAATCACGACAGGCAATGCATACCTCATAATGTGTGCCAGAACTGTATTGTGTATCTGCCGCAAGGGTCAAATAGGAAAAGGAGGGTTATCAAATTTAAAACGCCGATGATTTGGCAGGAACCTCAAAATCACCATGACGACTGCCATTTTTGCTTCGTAAATATTAACGGCATAAATTCTGGAAATCGAAATAAATTGTCATATCCTTGAGATGAGATACAAGGAGCATCATCTAAATGCTCTAAAGATCTTATGGAAATTGAAGACAACACAATGGACATTACTGATTTGGATTTCACATGTAGTCAGTCATCAGATTCTCAACCTTTTAATCAAAAGGAATTGAATGACTTATCAAAAGAAGCTTCTGAAATTTTGGCATCTCGTTTAAAAGAAAAGAATTTACTTGCACCAGGAACCAGAATTACTTTATATCGGACCCGAGAAAAGAATTTGTTACCATATTTTTCTAGAGAAAATGATTTAGTTTTTTGTAATGATGTTAGAGGTATTTTGGAGAAGATGAGTTCACAACCATACCAACCAAATGATTGTTTTTTTTTTAATAGACAGTAACAAGAGAAGCTTAAAGTGTGTGCTACTTCATAACGGCAACAAGTATGGTTCTATACCTCTATTACTTTGAAAGAAGAGTATACAACTATTTCTTCAGTAACGGAAAAAATTAAGTATCGAGACCACAACTGGAACATTTACGTAGACTTAAAGATCGTTAACTTTCTTCTCGGACAACAGGGTGGATACACATGTTTATGTATCTGTGGGATAGCCGCGACAAACAACGTCATTGGTCTCAAAAAAAGTAGCCAATACGAGAGGATCTGATGGTTGATACCAAAAATGTTATTAATTTGCCCTTAGTAAATCGAGATCGCATTGTACTGCCACTATTTCATATTAAACTGGGCATTATGAAACAGTTTGCAAAAGCCCTTAACAAAAACGGCGAATGTTCTGCTTTTCTTTCACGCAAGTTTCCAGATTAAGCAAAGAAAAATTGAAAGCGGGTATTTTTGATGGGCCACAAATCAGACAACTTGTGAAACACCCAAACTTTGTGAATTCAATGAATGAAGTCGAGTCTAAAGCTTGGAAATCGTTTGAGATTCATTACTTACATTTTCATTTAAATCGATTCCCAGAAAATCTTGGCAATTTCAGTGCAGGGTGAGAGCGTTATCAAGGAGGGTGGGACATCCATATGATGGCCAATTACTGCTGGAGTTTGCAAAGGGATGATCCTCAAGCCGTATATTCAAGAACATCGTATAAAAGAACATTTCATAGTGTGTAATTACATTAAACATAGAAAAAATGTATTTTTGTTCCATTTTTGAAGAAAATTATAATTTCATATAAATAAAAAAGTAGAGCTGATAGCATTAAACTAGTATTTTTTCCGTAATCAGGCGTCAGGGATACCCTATAATACATATAAAATTTCAGGGAAAAATTGTTGCTCAGTGATATTAAAGGTAATGCACTCGTGATAATTTTTGTTCAATCTACACCCTATGGAGAATATTCCAGACTTTTTTCAAAATTTTTTGATCAGTACTTTTCGAAATAAGGAAGTGATTTTTAGCAATTTTTTAAAAGTAATACAAAAAAAAGTGTGCGCAAGTATTACATTATACATATTTTTGAACCCGTGTTTTTACAAGCTTTCATTTGACCTCGACTCGATGACCTGCCAAAAAATTTTTTTTCACTTCCAATTTGACCCCCCAAAACTCATTCCTTAAGTTAAAATTTAACTTTCAAACCTACACGGCTCCGATGAGGCCATCAATTCCTAATTTTGTACCAAATTTCAACTTTCTATGTCAGATAGTTTCGAAGAAAATCGGGTGTGACTGAGGGACAGACAAACAGACACCAAAGTGATCTTATAAATGTTCCGTACGGAACACTAAAAACATATCCAGCAAAAAATAGCAGCAACCACGAAAACGACCTACTGAGAAAGAATCAATAATTTAACTGCTCGCTTAGAAGAGTACCGTGAATGCAACAGTTTACCTTTAGAAAACATTATTTTTTTGAAATACTACGTGGGATGAAAAGTTCTAAGACCTTCCGAGAGATGACAGCACAAACAAAAAACCTTATGATTTTCAGTTAGTGTCAACTCTCAGAAGATTTGTGTAAAATTTTCATAACATATCATCTATTACTTTGCGAGTTACAACTGTTTAAGTAACGCTACTTTTGATTTTTGCAAAACAATTAAACAAAAATAAATTCGTGTGTTTATTAAACATTGCCTTTTGATGGGAGAAAATACAGTCAGAACCCAAAAATTGCTGGAGAAGTGTTACGGCAAATCTGCTCCGTCGAAAGCAACTATATGTCGATGGTTTAGTCAACTTAAATGTGGCCGTACAAGCACTGATGATGCACCATGTTCCGGACGTCCAAATGAGGAAATCACTCCAAAAAATACACACAAAAAACTTCACCATATTGTTCTGAATTACCGCAAAATGAACTGAGAAAGATAGTTGACATCCTAAAGATATCAACAGAATGCGTGAGGCATATTTTGCATGAATATTTGCATATGAAAAAGCCGTGTGCCCGATGGGTGCCAGGCACTCTAACTATTGATCATTGATCAAAAACAGCAACGTGTCGAAGATTCGAAATGCTGTTTGGCACTGACTATAGTTTGATGAACAAAAAATGTTTAATTTATTAATTTGTTTTTTTTTTTGCTATAAACATTATAATTTTTTACAGAATACCTTGTATAAATCGTTTTATTCGTACCACTGCAGTAGCAAATAATTTACATACACGTAATTCTATATCGACCGAAAATAGATATATTAATAAATGTACATGGTAAGGTGTATGGCAATATTAATGTGAACTGCAGTCTTACTATGATTGGTTTTATTACATCTGTATGGACGAATCCAGTAGGTGGTAGAAATTAAGGCAAAATCTAAAAAGAAACATGCAATTTCTGTGCTAATGCTGGTATCAAGGAAAAATTATTGTTTGAAATTAGAAAAAAAAAATGCCTAATAACCGGGAGACGGGCAGATTTGTTCGACATTTATTACACTGGTCAACAAAAAAAAGAAAATTGCTTGTTTCCTGTGATTTTTTTTTTTTGTTTCTATCTCAAATTGACGCGTATTTTTTAAATATGGCAACAATTTTTCTCTAACAGCTTTTGCTTTTGTTTTAGATATGGCTTCGTCAAGAAGATGTTGTGTGCTTAATCCCGATTGTTTTTTTGCTATATTTGTGGTGAATATATATTTGCAAAATATCGAAAACCTATATCGGACTTTGTGAAAACTGCGTATCATCAATACTTTAAAATAAAATTGTGTAATCAGGACAAGCCATGGGTTCCTCATATTGTATGCCAGAAATGTGTGGTATGTCTACGGTTATGGTCCAGTGGAAAAACAGATACAATAATGTTCGTAACACCCATGATTTGGCGAGAACCTCGAAACCATCATGACGATTGCTACTTCTGCGTTGTGAAAATAAACGGAATTAACCCTGGAAATCGAAGTAAGTGGTCATATCCTAACTTATCTTCTGCTCAACGACTTTAATTAAAATCACAAGAGGTACAACCCAGCACATCTAAATCTTCTGATGATCCAAATCTCTGTGAAACCGAACGAAATACATCAAGTGAAGACTCTGATTCAGACTACAAATGTAGCCTTTCAGAACCTCAACCATTTAATCAGAAAGAACTAAATGACTTAGTAAGAGATCTGAACTTACCAAAAGAAGCTTCTGAAATTTTAGCATCTCGTTTAAAAGAAAAAAATTTGCTTACTCCGGAAACCAACATTACATTTTATCGTACCCGAGAAAAAAATCTGTTACCGTATTTTTCTCAAGAGAAGGATTTAGTTTTTTGTAACGATGTTGGTGGTATTTTGCAGCAGATGGGATTAAAACAGTACCAACCTAGTGATTGGCGTCTTTTCATAGACAGCAGCAAAAGAAGTTTAAAATGTGTTTTGCTTCATAACGGTAACAAGTACGGATCTATACCTATTGCACATTCGACGACTTTAAAAGAAGAATACGTAAATGTTTCTAAGGTTATGGAAAAAATTAAGTATCAAGAGCATAAATGGGTCATTTGTGTTGATCTGAAAATGGTTAACTTTCTTTTAGGTCAACAAGGGGGGTACACAAAGTTCCCTTGTTTCATGTGTCTCTGGGATAGTCGTGACAAACAACACCATTGGTCACAAAAAGTTTGGCCAGTGCGGGAAGAGCTAAAAGTTGGTACAAAAAATGTTATAAACGTGCCTTTAGTTAGCCGAGACCGCATCATACTTCCACCACTTCATATTAAACTCGGCATAATGAAACAGTTTGTGAAGGCGCTTGACAAAAGTGGCGAATGTTTTAATTTTCTTTCACGCAAGTTTTCAGGATTAAGTTCAGAAAAATTGAAAGCTGGTATTTTTGATGGGCCACAGATTAGGCAACTCGTGAAAGATCCTAATTTTGTCAAATCAATGACTGAAGTCGAATCCAAAGCTTGGAATTCATTTGTTTTGGTTATGAGTAGCTTCCTAGGCAAAAAGAAATCTGACGACCATGTCGAGCTTGTTAAGTGCATGCTATCGAACTTGCAAGAGCTAGGGTGCAACATGAGCATAAAAATCCACTTCCTGCACTCGCATTTAGACCGATTTCCACAAAATCTGGGTGATTTTAGTGAGGAGCAGGGTGAAAGATTTCATCAGGATCTTCGGACAATGGAAGAGCGTTATCAGGGGCGGTGGGGCTCACATATGATAGGAGACTACTGCTGGAGTTTGCAACGAGATCTACCTAAAGTCGTTCATTCAAGGAAATCTTATAAAAGATCATTTGCTAGTGTTCAATAGAAATTTTGTTAACATAATGTATTATTTTTTTGTATTTTTTTTGGCAAAATAATAAAACTGTATATTTCAAAAGGTAAAGCTGTTAGCAATCTCCCAGTATTTTTTTCATAGTCAGGGCCATAGAAATACCCAATAACAGAAAAAAAAAATAAAGGAAACAAGACTTGTGTTGACCAGTGTTATTATTTTTTTCCTTAAAAGGTACAAATTAATCTGCTGTGTGCCACGTTCCAGCTTCCTAGTTCGTTCAATTTGTCCTGTACTCGTACGTTTGGGTAAAGGTAGGTCTGGGATTTTTAAAATGGATAGGAAAAAAGGAGCGATGATGTCTGAAATTTTATTTTGAACTCCGGGAAAGTGGAACTGAAACGTATGAAATAATTCGAGAATTTAGAGACGAGGCGGTAAAATCTACGCAAATTTTCAAGTAGTTTTCGCGATTTAAGGAAGAAGACGATAAGCACATCTCGCACCTCGTATTCGCCTGATTTAGCACCCATGACTTCCGGCTGATTTCCGATATCAAGACGAAGTTACAAGATTGCCGCTTTGAGGCAAAAGAGGAAATAAAATGTTAATTGTAGGTGGTACTGGAGGCAGTGACAGCATCGACTTTCCAAAAAATGTTAGCCCAGTGGAAAAAACGGTGCAATCGGTGCAGGGTGACTTAGAAGGTAATGAGAGTCACGAAACCTAAAAATAACTACTTAAGATTTTTTAGCTTTTGGATCGCACCACGTACGTATATACTTTAACATTTTTAGTTAAATCAAAAACAAATCCTGTTGAATAATTTAACTAACCCGCACTTTACAATAATACATTTTAAATCAACACGCCTGCCTTGAAATGCAACAGTTTAATCTAGAAATAAAACCCTGTTATTCCAACGCGCACGTTGAGTAGATGCAGATTTCTATCCTCTCGACGGAATCTACCTATTTCGAATTTCCGATATTCTTTGTCAAAAACATATTGCTTGAAACTGATACGTATAAATGTGAATTGATCAGTAAATTAGAAAAAATGTTTTTATTGCATTTTATATATTTAGTAAAAAGTAATTTTTTAAATGTCAGCGGCAATATCTCCTATTACTTTCCTTAGTAAAAAAAAAGTATTATAAAAAAATAATACTACGAGATTGTTATTTTTCTTCAGTTTTTAGGGTTCCTAGATCACGAAGAACATAGTCAGTCATACCGTCTATCAATATACCAAGTGTACAAGTATGAAAAGCGGATTTTTTTTCTAAAAAAAAACATGTTAAATTCGGAAGAATGAAAAAAAGTGCTTTATTCAAAGGATCGGTATGATTCAACAGCAGTTTTCTTCAAATGAAAACAAAAAATTAATGCTGTCCGCGAATGCTCTTTGTTCGGTATAAATTTCGACATTTTGAACACAACACTATGCACACACTTGTTGATGACACACAAACGGTGTAGGTGCACCATCTGTTGTCTGAAATCCGCATTTCATACTTGTACACCTGGTAATTCTCGAACAAAATGAGATATATCTATTTCAAACAGGTATTATCTAATGAGGGGATGAAGCCTATAGTTTGTATGTATGTTTTAACAGTAATATGGTAATTAGTACTCAGTATATATCACCACTATACCAAACACTTTATTTTTTGGCACTCGACGAGCGTTTCGCTATCCATATTAGCTTCATCAGGAGCGATGATTGACTAAAGCTAAACTACAATTCTACCCTATTTATACTTAGCCTAACACTTGAATTACTCAGGTGGAACTAATGGCATAGGCGAGGCCGTCAGTTCCGGTCAAGGGACGATCCCTCGTTAACCAGTAGAGGGGATTTTTACATTCCATAATTTCCATACTTTCGTATGCGTTCAACAATCTCCGATCAGATACATTTTTAATTAATCTTAGATTATCCATTGTTACAGTAAGATCAGCTTCAAGGGCATGTTCAGCAATGCTAGACTTTTCTGTTTTACTGTATTTTAAATATGCTAATTGTTCTTTAAATCGTGTTCTAATTGACCTTTTAGTTCGCCCAACATACTTTTAAACTAATTTCATAAATTCTACTTCTCTCACAATTAGGAATCTTATCTTTGAGATTTCCTAAGATATTCCTCAAATTGTCTGATGACTTATAGACTAAGGTTAGACCTACCTTATTAAATACCTTATTGAATCCTCTGCTATATTTCGGATTATATGGTATGGAAACATACTCGGTCTTATTTGCTTCGCGTGTAAAAAAGGTGGAATTCTGAATGAACCTGAACTAAAAGGTCAATTAAAACAAAATTTAAAGAATATTTAGCACATTCAAGATAAGGTAGAATAAAAAAGTCTAGCACTGCTGAACATGCCCTTGAAGCTGATCTTAAAGTAACATCAGATAATCTAAGATTAATTAAAGATGTATCTGATAGGAGATTGTTGAACGCATGTGACAGCATGGAAATTATGAAATATAAAAGTAGTTTAAATAAAGACAGAGGGGCTATTTCTTATACTCCCTTCTACTGATTACTTCACCAGAACTGATGTCCCCGCCCATGCCATTGGATTGAGTATAAATAAGGTAGATTTGTAGTTTAGCTTTAGTCAATCATCGCTCCTGATGAAGCTAATATGGTTAGCGAAACGATATCGATGATGGAACCGTATACAGTTTGTTTTTTGCTGATGATAAGGTAATTCTTGCTGAAGATGAAGACGACGTAAACTATATGTTTCGAAAATTGGTAGAGGAGTTAGATAGATGGGGTTTAGAAATGAACATGGAAAAAACTTGAAAACCGAAAAGGGAACCATTCAACATGTAAATGAATACAAATATTTGGGAGTCATATTAACAACTGACGGGCGAAACATAAAAGACGTTCAAGAAAAAATGACACGAGGAAGAAACGTAATATGGAATGACAAACTAAAAACAGCTACAAAAAAGGGTCTTTCTAGTACATTTGTTGAAAGCATTTTAACGTCTGAACAGAAGTGTGGACCCTTACGAGAAGAGAACAGGGGAAGTTGAACGCCACAGAAATAATGTTTTGGAGAAGATCTTGCAAGAAAACTATTATGGATAGGATTCCAAACGGAACCATAAGAGAGAAGATGAAAGTCCAAGAGTCGTTAATAGATCGAGTGAAAAGAAAACAGCTCCTATGGTATGAACATATGAAGCGAATGAATGAAGAAAGACTACCACAAGAAATATGGAAATGGAAACCTCGGCAACTACAAAAAAGAGGAAGACCAAGAAAAGGATACAACACAAAGATAGCAAAAGCCATGAAAAAACGAGATTTGGAGAAAGAAACCTTCAGAGATAGGAAGGCTTGAAAAATAGGATGCGGTAAACGGCCACAGAAGCTATAAATAGGCCGCGATACATATATACATATACGCAGATATATATATATATATATATATATATATATATATATATATATATATATATATATATATATATATATATATATATATATGTACTGTCAAGTAAAAACGTGACTGCTAGTGTTCTTGAAAAAATGTGTTTCTAGAAAGTTTTTTGCCATCAATGTATTCTTTGGTGTGCTAACAAGGGCGCAATTACCTTAGTAAGTTGTCCAATGGCCTCTTGCATCAATAATCGCCTTCTTCGAGGCACGCTGATGACAAGATTTTCTGCATACTCTGCAAATTCCTCAGTCGTTCCTCTGAGCTTTCTCTTTACATGAGATCAAACGTTTTCAATAGGGTTGGCGTCCGGCGATTATGAGGACCACTCTAGTATCTTATCGTCGGCTCAAGCGAGTCGCTTTCCGACGTGATTTTCGTCCAGCAAAGGTTCCTTCAACCTGCTTGGAAACTGGACATCATGAGCACGAAGATGTCGAATGGTCTCATGGGACACATTCAAATCCGATTTTCTTAATTTTGCCGCTCCTTGATGCAGCGTCAATGTCGGGTCCAGTGAAAATAATAAAATAAAGACCTGATTCGTTTTTCGACTTTTGGAGTGACTTTGCCTACCAGGCTGCCAGGTTTTGGCAAGTCGTCGATATTTTACGTCTCGTTAAAATGATGTACCCACTTCTTCACAAACTACACCGACGCGACGTTTTAATATATTTAGCGGCCGCGGAATGTGTCATTTTAGGCCCATTTGGATGGGAACAAAGAAAGACTGCTTCGAACCGACGAGCAAACACGTGACTTATTTTGGATTTTACGTGATTTCGACGAAAGATAGAAATCGGCTGATACTTTTACTAAAATGCGTCATAGACAAAGGTTCCCTCTACCGATTTTTTGTTGAATCGTTAGAATCGCATCTACCAAAAATGAATTATCGCGGACACGTTTTTACTTGACAGACTATATATATATATATATATATATATATATATATATATATATATATATATATATATATATATATATATATATATATATATATATATATCCCTATATACACAGATCCTTACGCCTCTCACCATCTTAATATGTTACCAATAAATTTTTAATTTTAATAGTAATTTTGTTCCAGGTTAAAAAGGTTTTTCTTATACGCATCAATTTTCACTGAAACTAAGATTCTGAAAAATCGTAAATGACAAAGCCGGTCTTAAATTATCAAAAAAAAAAATCTAGAAAAGTCCTATAAGGCCGAAAGGTTAATATCTGAAACTGAGAATCAACCGGCCATTTGGGTTTTAAGATCTTACAAGTTAGTAACAAAACATTAAAGGAAAAAGCCATTCAATTTTTTACAGAAATGAAATCTTTTACGAAAATTAAAGCAGGTGGGTAAGGTAATGAGATCATTTACATGGAAATTTTCGTTGTTTCTTTTAAGCATGTTATGAGTGGCCATATTTTGTTATATTAAAACGGTGTCCTAATAAAATTAATCATTGGAACGACATTTTTGATAGTTAAACTCAACTTTTGACATCACTGAACACGAATCTAAAGTCTATTTTCTGAGAAAAAGAATTGGCGTTGAGATCATTCTAGGGAAAAATCACTCGAGTACTCGAACATTAAAAGTTTTAAGGGGTTACATATACCTCGAATTTTCAAAAATTTGTTTTTTTTACGATTTTTTATTTTCTATTCTAAGAATTATTCAAAATTTTTTTTAAGAAAATTCCATTCCATTACAAACTTATAGCATTGAATATGACCTGGCGTCGGATTGGGACCGCTACCTGCCTCAATGCACTGTCTCCAATATTACTCAGTCAATTTTTAATATTTTTTAACTTTTTTTTAATCTTAATAATTACTTTTTCTACAAAATGTCGAGCGGTTTTTCATTTTTCTAATAGAGAATTTTTTATAAGTAATTAAACATAAATTTTTTGGTCAAAAATTGCATACTAAAGTTTAAAAAACCGTAAATTTTTTATTTTTTGAAAAAAAAAAAACCTTCGACAATTTTTAACTACTACCTTATTTTACAAAATTAATTTTTATTTTTGCAGATTGGTTTATTTATTGTGAAGTTATCTTGCAGACAAGGAGGCGCCATAGTTTTCATTAGTGGTCCATTTAACCCGATAAAAAATAATGTTAACAGTTAAAACATATTTATACATTTTTTTTCTTATAATTTAAAGTACAATATAAATACATAATCGCCATTCTTTTGTGTTATTCACTTAATAATCTTTAATTTTTTTTTAATCTACATACAGAGCCCAGGTGTAAGTAATCTCTTAAATACAATGACGACTCCCAGCGACGGCACGTTGCCACATAGTAGTGCGACCAAGTGGTCCGTGTCTAAGCATACTCAGTGTCAAGCAGAGATATTAAATCAGCACACCGTCTCTTTCTATTAAATACTACCACTCGATAACGTTTACCCTACTACACTAGATTGGTAACGGCCAATTTATTTTATTGCTGTAAATACACTGACTTCGTTCGTCCAGATTTGGACAAACGTTTCTAGAACTTTTTAGACGAGCCAGTAGCAGGTCTAGTGAAGGTCGTAGGAACGTAATAGTTAAAGATGTTAAATCTGCTTAATGTTAATACATTAAAGATACCGCCCCAGAGAGCAAAATGGCGGCTAAAATGGAACTTAAGGAAATGAAGGTGCATTATAAGCGTAAAGCGGAAATGCCGCGACCACAACGGGACACAAAAAAGACCTATTAAGGAAAACGTCGGGGAAGAGCTTCAACAGAGCGTGCATTAATTTTAATTGCACCCTAAATAGAAAATGTGACAAAAGCCATTTTTTATGGCAATAAAACCGTAAACTCTATTTAATTGAGAAAGATTTGCAAGGGGGAAGAAAGAACAACTGTTGCAAATGTTGTAATCTAATATAAAAACATTTTTTATTTCCACCATTTTTGACTTTTTTTTATAAGTACGATGGACCAAAAATGTAGAAATCATAATAATGTGATCGATACATATATAGTCCTTTAATTCTAATAACTTTCAGATGTATGGCATTCTCAGTTTTTACACAATTTCCGTCTGACTGGTGAAAAATCACATCACTTGTTTATAACTTGAAACATACAAGCTCTCAATAAAATAATAGAGATATTTAGCAACGCTTATTTTTCACATGTCTTTGTCTTTATCATTATCTCAAGCAGGCACAGCATTAACGCGAAGGAATTGCAAGGCGAGGTTAGTATTCATCTTCTATAAACTTAGGGGATTTTTTCATTCATTTCAGGGTTAAGCACACCGCTTATTAATATTTGATGGATCAACACAAGTTTCTAAATTAAAATTGTTTCTAGCAGGTTTCTTTCACTTCCTTCAATATTTGCAAGGTAATATGACTGTGCAATAAATAAAATTTCATTTGAAATTAACACTACACACATTGTAATGTCATTGTGTCAAAGATGGTAAAATATCTAACTTAATTTGAAAACTAATTAACTGTTATCCATGCTATTTGCAATAAAAGAGTATCATTTCAGTTTTACTGTATTTTCTCAGGGGTTTGTATACCTAAGTAGGAAAAAAACAGGCCATACCATAATAGTGATAACAATAACGAACTTCAAATAACCTCTCTATAAGTTCCTAAATAAGGGAAATCGTTATTCTTAAAAAGCATGCCCTTATTTTGTTTCAATACTGCACAATTTCCGAATGGTGGGTGCATGTTTCAAACAACAATAACAGCCGAGTCCCTATATTTAATTTCCTTTACTACTGCGCAAGCTCCAAACGGTAAGCGCGTGCTTCAAATAAAGCTAAAGACAGTGGCCTACCAAAATAAGCGTTCCAAAATCTCTCTAATAACACGAAGCGGTTTGCGTCTAGTGCTTTGCGCAAACCATCTTCAAATATACATCACAGGCATATTTTGATATTTACCATACTATTCATTTTGGTTACGGCTTTACTAACAGACTACCAACGAATTTATAACACTTTTCAAACTGAACGCCAAATTAGAAATATTTGTAGTTTGGTTTTTTTATGATAAACATAGAAACAAAACTATATCTGAAACAAGTTATTGTAAAAATTTGAAAAATTGTTGACAGTAGGGGCTAAACCAAAAAAAGATATGTTTCAAGTAAAAAGCAATTCATCTACTGTTTTTGGAATATCTTCTTTATACAAGTAGAAAGACAAATACAAAATCATTTATTTCTTTACATATAAAATATATGTATGTGTATGGTACATAAAACCGCCATATACAACTAAAGTAAACACAAAAAAAAGATTATTGAAAAAAGTATTAGAACTAGGATGATTATACAACTGAATTTGCTCTAAAAATAGATCTATTTAGGGCCTAAATAAACAACACAAACAGGAAAGAAAGACATATATTACAAAAGCATTTCTCTCATATATAAAAGGCATCACAGACAAAATAGGAAGACTTCTAGAAAAACACCAAATTGAGACCATTTATACAACGAATCAAAAAATTAAAGATATTTTACCTACACCAAAAGACATATTATTATTAGAAGACCAAGGTGTATATGAAATTCCGTGTCAGGACTGCGGTCTTTCATACATAGGCCAAACAAACAGGAAAATTAGCCCCAGAAGAGACGAACACAAAAACGCCGTAAAACAAAAATCCACCACCTCTTCTCTAGCACAACATGCACACAATACCGGCCACAAAATCGATTTTGACAAAACCAGAACCCTACAAAAAAGTAATAACCTATCCACTAGGGTAATCAAAGAAGCCATAGAAATAAAAAAGAGGCCCAACAACTTAAATAATCGGGATGATAGCCAACGTTTACCGAACTCTTGGAAACATATTCTATCCGAGTACCAAGTCCAACCAAGAGAAACAATAATTCAACCATATGTTACTTCACCAACACAAACATTACAAAGAACCACAGGACCGACAACGCGCAGCCAAAGCCGAGCCTCTATTGGCCAGATCCGTCTGACCAATAGAGCCACCCTCGAGCACATAAAACCGGCTCACTCGGAGCCAGTTTCGACATTCAACGCTAAGACACCGACCAGTGATCAACGCTTTGAAAAAGATGGATGGGATTCCATCGAAACGTCAGCGAAACCGTCCATCAAGGGACTTCAAGTTAACACGGGATACCCGAAAAACCACTACTACATATATATATATATATATATATATATATATATATATATATATATATATATATATATATATATATATATAATATATATATATATATATATATATATATCTATATATATATATATATCTATATATATATATATATATATATATATATATATATATATATATATATATATATATATATATATATATATATATATATATATATATATATATATCTATATATATATATATATATATATATATATATATATATATATATATATCTATATATATATATATATATATATATATATATATATATCTATATATATATATATATATATATATATATATATATATATATATATATATATATATATATATATATATATATGTACGAGGCTGGTTTGAAAAGTCCGAGAGATGGCATCACCGGCGCGTATCGAGGTCATGTTTAGTTAGTAGCATCTCTTGAATGAACGCACACTAAGTTTCAGCCATATTGGTCTATTTCTCTGTGTTTGGCATTCGTGTGAATCAAGGAAGTCGAGTGATTTTCAAGAAATGGACGAAAAAGAATTTCGTGTGGTGATTAAACATTACTTTATAAAAGGCAAAACGCCTCAGGAGACTAAAGAGAAGCTTGATAAACATTATGGTGACTCTGCACCTTCGATTAAAACAGTTTATAAGTGGTTTCAAAATTTTCGGACTGGCCATATGGGCACAAGTGACGCTGAACGTTCTGGACGGCCTGTGGAGGTTACGACTCCAGAAATCATTGATCAAATCCATGATATGGTGATGGATGACAGAAGAGTTAAGGTGCGTGAGATTGCTAGTGCTGTGGGCATCTCGACTGAACGGGTACATAATATTTTGCATAAACATTTGGACATGAGAAAGCTATCCGCAAGATGGGTGCCGCGATTGCTCACGCTTGACCAAAAACGGAATCGTGTGAAGTGTTGCAAGGATGGTTTGCAGCTGTTCCAGAAGAATCCGGAGGACTTTAAGCATCGTTTCGTCACTGTGGATGAAACATGGATACATTACTATACTCCTGAGACCAAACAACAATCTAAACAATGGGTTACCAAGGGAGAATTTGCACCAAAAAAGGCGAAGACCGTTCCTTCGGCCGGAAAGGTTATGGCGACTGTCTTTTGGGATTCGCAAGGAACAATCCTCATCGACTATCTGGAAAAGGGTAAAACTATTACAGGTGAATATTATTCATCGTTATTGGACCGTTTGAAAACCGAGCTGCAAGAAAAACGCCCGCGATTGGCCCACAAGAAAGTCCTTTTCCATCACGACAACGCACCAGCACACACCTCAGCAGTTGTGGTCGCAAAATTAATGGAAATAGGATTCCAACTCGTTTCACATCCCCCCTATTCTCCAGACTTGGCTCCCTCGGACTACTATTTGTTCCCCAATTTGAAGAAATGGCTGGCGGGACAAAGATTTTATTCAAAGGAGGAGGTGATTGCAGACACTAATGGATATTTTGCAGACTTGGACAAATCCTATTATTCGGAAGGGATCAACAAACTAGAACATCGTTGGACGAAGTGTATAAGCCTAAAAGGAGACTATATCGAAAAAAAAAAAGGTTTACCCCAAACACATAAGTAGTTTTTATTTTTGCACGGACTTTTCAAACCAGCCTCGTATATAATTTGTTCATTCTATAACTGGAAATATGGTTTAAATATATTCAGTTCTCATGTACAGCAACAGATCTTTTCGAGCATCAAAATGAAAAAAATCCTTTGTAAGCTCATGCTTTTTGTATTTGATAGATGACCTAAAGTTTTGGATTTTCTTAAAATCTAAACCCTTTAAGTAGCATCTCTTTCATCTTTATTTGGAGACTAAAATATCGTTACTAGTTTTTATTTACTGAAGCAGATAACTATATAGTATTCAGAGTACCAATAGCAACTTTTGGTTCTAAGAGTCAGGGTATGTTGAGATAACAGAATATTATATGTATGTACCCTACATTCGAACATTAAGATGGCTGATTAAATTAATAAACTACTGACTTATTCCCCCAAATCTATTTGACTCCCCTGAAAGTAATCTCCTTCCAATACAACACTTGTACTAAAATTCCGGTGGCCAATGAATTATCTTTTACAGTTTCTATATATTCAAAACGGTGTCCCAGGAGTAAATAATATACTTTTTACGAGAATTTAATATATCCTTTATTATTTAACAAACCCAACTCGGCCTTACAGATCTAATCTCAACTAAATAGAAATTAAATACTAAAATAAAACACGAAAATGGCCGCAAAAGCTTTTTCGCAAAATAAAAAAAAAACATTTTTAACGGTAAATTTGTTGTAAAGGAAATCTATAAACACGATAAAAAGTTAATGCGATTCTGGTGTTTTGTTTAGCAGTTTTATCAGCTTATGGCTAGAGATAACTGTTAACTCAGCTGTTTTGTGGATATTGTGTTGTTACGGAAAATTAGAAAAACTACTTTTAAAACAATGGAAAATCCAGATACATTATTTTTTAAACATTATCACTTTCTGGATAAAAAAAAGTGTTACATAGGAATTATTAAAATATTTATGGTAAAAAAGATACATGGAAAAAGCTATTTTACATCAAACTACTCAAACTAGAGTTTTTGGAATACTAATTTCCAAAAATAATGTGATCTGAACGCACGATGTGTCTGAAACAGGTTTTAACTTCAGCGACCACTGCAAATACTCCGACGGTAATCAATTAGTGTAGTAATACAGAGGATGTGTGAACAAATTTAAAATGTTTTGCGGGCCGTTTTGAAAAAAGTGCTTTTAAAAATTAAAAATAAAAAATTTCAAAATAAACAGTATTTTTTTATTAATAAATGCTCATTGAATTTATTTATAAAATATTTATGAGATATTATTGCAACTGTCTCTAATAGTTTACGTGAAAACCATTAATTTGAGCCATGGTAGAAGTCTGTTGATGATCTGGAACCAAAATTATGGTAATTTTAAGATTTTTTAAAATTCCAGGTCAAAAATCTGTGTTACTCATTTTTCATATTTTTTAAAATTTTCATAACTTTAGTTCTAGATCATCTAGAAATTTCTTTAAAAAATGATAATGAAGGGATTAACTTCTAGTTTCATAATCTAATATGACAATCTTTTCTGATCGAGGTATAATTTTGCTAATTACGTCAAAATAATAATATCTATCTTTCCTCTTTTTTAAGATAAAAAATAGTTACTTCAAATTTTGCTTTCTTAATGTTTTTTAATAAATCACATACTAAATAGACTTTTTCTTGGGAAGCAGAGTATCATTTACGTATTTTGTTAAATTTTCGAAATTATTTAAGCGGCAGCAAAAATGAGGCTTTCCAAATGTTAATTCCACAGTACATTTTGGACAATACCTTGCCACTATTTCTTTTCTTTCCAGTATAGATTCACTATTTAAAAACTTAATATCTTCTGGTTTTCCCGCAAAACCACCCAAACTGCATTTACAAAATTTTTCTTCTTGAGACCTCGTATTTCTATGCAATGCCTAAAATGTTCAATAGTCAGGTAACTCAATGGATTTAATTGTTTATTTTTTTTAACAGCCTCATAAACTAAGATTCTACAAGAAGTGCAAATTACTGGGAATAAGTTTTATCGTCTGAGTCGAAATTTATGACTTTTAAAATATTATCTTTTAAAGATCCAGCAATTTTATTCATCAAATCTTTTTTTTTTTTAAAACATAATACACACAATTTCTCTTGATTTTCTTCATGAGTAAGGGCACTATCTTTCCGTTTTTTAAATATTTTGATCAATTAATAATATACTGAGGCAAAGAAATTGACAACTGTTATGTAATTTTCTACTACCTTATGCCTATCCAACTTAAATTTAACTAACAACATTATGACCTCACTCAAACTAAAATCTATCACAAATCTATCACATGCATATTTGCGCAATATCGAGAAAATTAACTTTGATTTTTGACCCGGAATTTTAAAAATTCTTAGAATTACCATAATTTTGGTTCTAGAGCACCAACAGAGCTATACCACGTCTCAAATTAATGGTTTTCACGTATACTATTATAGACAGTTGCAATAATATCACATAAATATGATGTAAATATATTTTAAATAAATTCAATGAGACTATTAATGTAGAGAATTATGTTTATTTCGAAATTTTCCATTTTTAATTTTTAAATGCACTTTTTTCAAAACTGCTGCTCGACAAAAAAATTTAAAACTGTTCACACATGTTCTGTATTACTACACTAATCGATTACCGTCGAAAGATTTGAAGCAATCGCCGAAGTCATTAAAACCTGTTTCAGGCACACCGTTGAATGTTCCCGGCACTTTTCTAAGCAAATGGTGAATTATTGACCGGTATCCGTTACCCTAATCATTGCTGTTTCTTACCCGAAATTTCGAGGATTGTTACTGTAAACTTTGTTGTGAGATATTCCGTCAAGAAAAAAATCTATAAGAGTCAAATCAGGGCTACGCGAAGGTCAACTAATGCCATCTCTTCATCAATAGATTTACTGATTTCATTAAGGAAGTTGAGAATCTGCACAATATCAGTTGGCTTTAAGTTTTCCACTAATTGCACCTTGTAGGAGTGCAGACATAACACGTAGGCTGAAAAGTTTTTGGTTTAGCTACTTAAAACACATTTTTTTTTTTACTAAATTCGACTTTATTCATCAACATAGTTTCCTTCAAGAGCGATACATAGAAGGATTTGTCTTTGCCTTCAAAATAGGCCTCAGTTTCGGCGATAACTTCTTCACCGGAGCCAAATCTCTTTCCCGCGAGCATTTTTTTGAGGCTTACGAATAGATAATAGTCGCTGGGGCCAAATCTAGACAATACGGTGGATGAGGAAGCAATTCGAACTTCAATTCATGTAATTTTTGCATTCATTACCATTGACTTGTAACACGGTCCATTGTCTTGATGGAAGATCACTTTTTTCTTGTTCATTTGAAGCCATTTCTTTGCGATTTCTGCCTTCAAACGCACCAATAATTTTATATAATATTCGCTATTGATGACTTTTCCCTTTTCAGCAAAAAGGTCAAAACCTTCCCAGCCGACTGTTGTGTCTTTGGTCGCTTCGGGCGGCTTTCACCGGCTGCTGTCCAGTCAGCTGACTGTCGATTTAATTCCGGTGTGTAGTGGTGGATCCATGTTTCATCCATTGTCACATATCGCATGACAAAATCCTTTTTATTGCGCCTAAACAGGTCCAAACAGCACTCAGAATCATCAACATGTTGTTGTTTTTGGTCCACTGTGAGCAAACGCGCGGTATCCATTTCGGACAAAGCTTTCTTATGCCCAAATGTTCATGCAAAAAATGACCAACACGTTCTTTTGATATCTTTAGAATATCAGCTATCTCATGCAATTTCACTTTACGGTCATCCAAAACAATTTTGTGGATTTTTTTATGTTTTTACGGTGTAACCACCTCATTTGGGCGTCCAGAGCGTTCAGGATCATTTGTGTCTGTACGAGCGAGTTTAAATTCAGCATACCAGTAAATGATGAGTGATTTTCCAGGGGCAGAGTCCTCGTAACACTTATCAAGCCATTGCTTTGCTTGAACGGTATTTCTTCCAATCAAAAAACAGTGTTTAATCAACACACGAAATTTGATTTTTTCCATGTTTTGAAAATATCAAAAGTAGCGTCACTAAAACCACTGTAACTTGCAAACTAATCGTCGAAATGTCATAAAATTTTGACACGTATCGTTTAAAGGTTGGTACTTCCTAAAAATCATATGAATTTATGTGTCAGACCAAAAACTTTTCAGCTTACGTGTTAAATCTTAGGGAAAGTGCATTGCAACGTACTCCTGGCATATTTACGGCAATAGATCTCTTGCATATTGGGAGGTTGTGAAACGCGCGAACGCGTGAACTGACACTCGAAGGCAATCTAGGTTTGGAAAGTAATGTCCTTGATTGCTCTGCTCGAGGGACTAAAAGTCGACACACTTTCTTCAAACATTTGAACACTCGGGACTTTATTTATGCTGTACGCATGATATTGAATGCAAAATTTTCGCCACGTCTAATCGCAAAATTGCTTTTTTCTGTAAGACTCAAGCAGACAACAAGCGCGCTCCACTCCGATAAAATGCTCCAAAGCAACTAAATTTCCTAGGAAAAACAGTATATCCTCATCTTGCTTCTCCCGTTGCATTTGCATAATAAGCCAAACGAATTTGAACTTATTTAAGGGATACCCTGTATTTTCCAGACTATTGTAGAAGAGACGTAATCGGTCACATTCTTTAGTATTAACAGTACGTTTTTCACAAAAAAAAATTTAGAATAATTATCTTTTTTTTTTGCTAGTTCCTTCAGCCCCATAAAGTATTGAAGTCCAAAAAAAGTTTTGAACCCAAATTCAGAAAAAAAAATCAATAGTGTCAGCTCACACAGTTACTCAGCTAACGTGAAAAACTTAGTGAAGAAGTACCTAACTAGCGCCTAAATAAAGGCCTTGGCTGTTGATATAAAACAATCTTTAAATTTAATTTTTTCTAGTAAATGCAACTAAACGCGATTAGCCCAGCTTTTTTCTTGTGTGAACAGACATGTCCTGCTGAATATATAACACAAACCGGCAGATCTTTACAAACTAGATCAAAGAATATTTAAGATTCGACAGGAATGATCATGCAATAGATCCGCTACTGGAACACATTTGAAAGCAGATCAAAACAATTTTGAAAACGAAGGAAATCTTGGACTTTTCCAGTCTCAAAATAAAGGTAAAAAGTTGAACATCAAGATTGCACTCTCACAATGTTAGTCACCTGAAAAACCTACCAACTATTCCAAACAGTTATTGACGATATATAAACTCTATAGAATGATGCTTTTAATAAATATGCTCATCATTGCATGGCATCATTTTGTTTTTTCAGTCGGCTTGTGCCTTAATAATACAAAACATTACTAAATTTTTATTATTTTATGTTATTCTAGTATATTCTTATATTGTTTCGTATATTTTATATTCTATTTTACTATCTACAGATATAGACCGTTAATTTTAATGATCGCTTTAACGTGTAAAAATGTTATATACTAAACTTATATTGTGAGTATTATTTATCGGATGGGAAAAGTTTTTTTTTTATTTTTGTTTTTGTAATTATAATAGTTTTACGATTCTAAACTTAGATTAAGTACAAAATTAACATAACCTTAAAGGGACATTTTTTTAAGTGTCCACCTAAATTACTATTCATCTATTCTACATACCAAGAAAAATTTTTCAGTGCTAAATGTAGTTTTTTATGAGGAAGCCAAATGTGATAACAAAAAATATGTCACTTGTCAAATTTGACAGACTGCTAAGACAACTAGGATGAAACCTTCTACATATGAGCACACCATTAAATAGCACTTTCTAGTCAATTTACAAAAATATATTGTGAAAATTTTAGAGACGATCGATAACATTTTTTCTGTAACTCTCTTGAACGCTATAAACTTTATCCATATGGCTTGGCAAAGAGTCAGTGGACACACCATTGCAAACTGTTTTAAGCATGGCGGTTTTTTAAGGAAGAAATGTAGATATGACTCAGATGATGAGCTACCGTTGACTCAGTGGACTGAAAAACATCGAGAAGATCCTACTGATTGTCTAGAATTTGTTTACCATGTTGACATTCAAAAAAGTACAGTGGAAATCGAGATTAAAAAGATGTTTAATCACTTTAATTTTGAAGAATATGTATGTGGTGATAATGAATTAATGACGAGACAAATATTAACTGATGATCAAATTGTGACATCAGTGAACTCTGGAAAGATTTTAAGCGATAATGACGAGCTTGGAGAAGGATCCATTTCAGAAATGACTAAGAAAATGACTGAAACTCGCGCAATTTTTTGGAATCTCGTGAAGTTCCTGAACATATATTGAGTAGTTTTTGTGACCTTGACAATTATATAAACACCATTTTTTTTTCAAGTAAAATTGTAGAAACGAAAATTACTGATTTTATTGTATAAACTACTTAGTTTAATGTTTTCGTTTATACTCGTATATGTACCAACATACCTAATAATAACTTTAGTGTGACTTTTTTTTTCCTTTGAACGTTTTCTTTTAATTTAATAATTATTATTTTTCATTTTTCTAAGCATTAGCGTCTAATCTAAATATAAAAGTAGTGAAAAATGATATTAGATTTTGTTTACTGTTTGTAACGAACTTCGGATATAGCGAACTATTTTTAGTGATTTTTTATTGTTCGTTATTAACGGACTTCACTGTATATATATATATATATATATATATATATATATATATATATATATATATATATATATATATATATATATATATATATATATATATGTTTTTACTCATGATACTTGCAAAAATGTTTTTCTCACAGGCTTAGCACAATTAGTTTTATTTTGAACTGTAGGGTTATTCAGGATTACGTAACAATAATTCGAATTTTACAATATGGAAATTTATAGTTGTGGCACTCGATAAACTGATATAAGGTACAGATTTTCATGAAATTCATAAAAGTGTCAATATCTCCAAACTAACGATTTTTCACTAGGTCATATTTACATATTCTGGTGAATTATGAGCTGATCTATCAGCCCTCGAAGGGAATACGTTGGTTTCTGAGACACCCGATATATATATATATATATATATATATATATATATATATATATATATATATATATATATATATATATATCGTTTGAAACTTATATCTTATTTCGTTCGAGAGTTATCGAGCCAACAGACCGACTATGTTGTGTATGTATTATTGTGATCTAAGAACCCTAAAATGTGAAAAAAAGCAAAAATCTCGGATAATGATTTTTTCGCGAATACAATACTTGCCTTTAGCGAGGAAAAATAAAAATATAAAATAAATAGGTGGAAGATAACCAGGCAAAAATCATTTATTTTGCATACTCGGCTCATATGTATTCCGCCCACGAAATTGTCTGAAACATATGGAAATACTACACGATAAAATATTAATACCATTTAAAATGCCAGTTGTTTTTTTTCGACTAGTAATTCTATAAAGTAAGGTTTAAAGAAAAATAGGGAAAAAGTTTTACAATAAATTCCTCTTTATGCGTTTGTTACTTTGTGAATCATTTTTGTCCAATAAATTGTATTTTCCGGGCTAGTACAGAAAACACAATTTTCCTCATAATTTCACCACGCATCAGCCGATCGTACTTATCATGTCAATCTTAACAGGTAAATCATTGTTTGTTTAATATTTTTTATAATTTATTAGCCTCATAAAAAAGTTGTACGTACCATATTTGGAAAGTAGTAGTATTTTTTCTCGTAAGTGCCTTAGCAACTGTGAAGTACTTTTTTTTAGGGAATCATACACGAGTCACCACGACATATTTCTATTAAGATTGGTCTCATGCTACGATACCTTCCTAACGAAATAAAATATGAATTTGGTATAGACAAGTACTTAAAATGGAGAAAGAGATTATAGTTCTTGAACGAAACCAATTGAGAAAAATGGAATGAAAGGAGTGGGAGTCAATAAATGTAGTTTTACCCGATTCTTGTTTAGAATGGCCAAATTTTAACTATAATTATGTATAATGAGTTTAATGACTTAACAAATATTGACAGAGAAACTGTTCGGCACATTTTTCATGACAGTTTTAACATGAGCAAAGGGTGTTCAAAGTTGGTACCGAAAATCTGTTCTACCGATCGAAAGCAAGCTCGAATAACCATTTGCTCTGACACTCTGAAAAATATTGAATCTGACCCTAACTTTTTAAAAATGGCAATAACATGTGATTGGCCATGGTTTTTCACGTATGACCCTGAAACCAAGCGCCAATCTATGCACTGGAAAAGTTTAAACTCACCCAGGCAAAAAAACGGGCGGATAAGCAAAGCAAAATTTAAAGCAATGACGATAGTGCTTTTGGATATCCGTGGGATTATTCACATTGATTAGGTGCCTGAAGGTCAAACTGTAAGTCAAGTTTACTCTAAACAGATTTTGACCACCCTTCGGAAACGTGGTATAAGGAAAAGACCTGAAACGTGGAAGAATCAGTCTTGGATCCTCTACCAAAACACCACACCAGCGCACAATGCTTTTTCAATCAAGGATTTTTGGCGAAACATGGAATCCTCGTGTTGGAGCATCCGCCCTACATACCTGACTTTGCTCCATGTGACCTTGAAAGGAACCTGTTTTGAGTCCGTTGCCGCAGTAAAGAAAAAAACGACGCGGGTCATGACAAACCTGTCAGAAGACGACCACCACTTCCAACAATGGAAAATTCGTATAAAGCGGTGTATGGGTGTACGTATGAGATTAGGATTTTAAAGTTTAAAAATAAAAAGATTTATAAACTCAGTTCGGTTATTTTCTATATATATATATATATATATATATATATATATATATATATATATATATATATATATATATATATATATATATATATATATATATATATATATTCATATATATATATATATATATATATATATTCATATATATATATATATATATATATATATATATATATATATATATTCATATATATATATATATATATATATATATATATATATATATATATATATATATATATATATATAAAGGTGGAGCAAATATACACGAGATTTATTTTTTCAATTTTTTTATTTACTATAACAAATAAACCAAGTACATATCATTTTTCAATATAATCTCCTGCTTTGGAAATGCATTTTTCCCAGCGTATCGAAAGCTTTTTGATATCTTCGTCGTAAAAGGAAGGAGGCTGTGTCAGTAACCAATTGCGCATGAAGCTCTCAACCGCGTCGTCGTCATCAAATCGTTGGCCTACCAGCGCTTCCTTGAGTGGCCCAAAGAGATGAAAATCGCAGGGCGATAGATCAGGGCTATAGGGAGGGTGATCAAGTGTTGTCTAACTCATTTTTTCGAATTTTTCGCGAGTGAGAGTTGCAGTGTGGGGTCGAGCGTTGTCATGGAGAAGAATCACGTCTCTTATCGGTTGATCACGTCTTTTGCGTTTAACCTCATCCAAAAGCTTGCAGTAGTATGCCGCATTGATGGTACGACGTTCGTGCAAAAAATCAATGTGCAAAACGTCACGCCAGTCAAAGAAAACAGTTGCAAGCACCTTGCCAGCTAACAGCCGAGTCTTGGCTTTCACTGGAGCTGCCTCATCCTCCTTTCGCCACTCCGTACTGGCTTGTCTTGACTCGGGCGTATAGTGGTGAACCCAAGTTTCATCACAGGTTACGATGCAATTTAAAAATGCGTCTGGAAACCGTGCTGAGAGTCGCTCCAGATCTGCAAACGTCCGAATTTCCGTTCTGCAGTCAAAAGACGAGGCACCCATCGGGCAAACACTTTACGGAATCCTAGGTCCGTTGTGATGATGGCTTGAGTGCTCCATTAACTTATTCCGACTTCAGAAGATATTTCGAAAAAAGTCAAACGTCGGTCGCCCGGTCACGAATTGTGCGAATATTTTTCTCTGTAATGCTCGTCCGTGGATGACGATCATGGCTCTCATTTTCGATCTCTTCACGACCTCCCATAAACTCCTTATGCCAGGCGAACACACGCGGCCTTAACAGTGTTTGATCCCGGAACTGTGCCGTCAATCTCCGCAGAATTTAGGTCGGTTTCACGCCTTCACGAGTGAGAAATTTAATAATAACGTGTAGCGCGGGTGCACGTCTCGCTCCGACATCGTAAGCTGTATTACTGAATGCACCTGGCGCAGGCAACCGATCGTTCTTCCCACTCCTAAGAAATCCAACCAACACTGCTAGAAGCGGCGACCCGTTCCGAACGTTACTAGGCGCTCAGTACACAAAGTCTCGTTTATATTTGATCCACCCTCGTATATACCATATATGTATACATACATATATATATATATATATATATATATATATATATATATATATACATATATATATATATATATATATATATATATATATATATATATATATATATATATATATATATATATATATATATATATATATATATATATATATATATATACATATATATATATATATATATATATATATATATATATATATATATATATATATATATATATATATATATATATATATATACATATATATATATATATATATATATATATATATATATATATATATATATATATATATATATATATATATACATACATATATATATATATATATATATATATATATATATATATATATATATATATATATATATATATATATATATATATGTATACATACATATATATATATATATATATATATATATATATATATATATATGTATACATACATATATATATATATATATATATATATATATATATATATATATATATATTATACATATATATATATATATATATATATATATATATATATATATATATATATATATATATATATATATATAAGGTATGGAAATGAGGTAAAGAGTAAATTCGAATATATCATGTTCTATGACCTTTTCGTAGTTCTTCAAGTTGACGAATCTGTCATTGTACTTCCGAACAAAGTCCTGAGTACATAACTCTACCCATTTTTTCACATCTAAAAACTATCAACAGTTTTTCTGTATTTAAAAAAAAAAATACAAAAATAAATTTTACTGCTTCATTTCCTGTTGTGTATTTTAATTCTTACATCCGAAATGTACGTGCTATACCCCGTTACTTTACCGACATACGAGTCAATTCAGCATTTTCTGAAAAGGTTTTCCAAGCGCACGAGTTTTCCATTGTATGCGAAACGGCTTACACACATTTCGTATTGATCCAGGCAACGAGTCTATTGTATTGCAAGATCACGAGTAGATTTCGTAGTGTATCGCATCATGGTTTTCCACCAATCGAATTAACAGAATGTACACAAATAAAGCATAAAAACGAAGGGTAGTAATCTCCCTTCGTTTGTGTATTTTTTAGATAGCAACAACACGATCGTACACACGGCATGTCCATTTAGAAGGATCCAACTCCAATAGGCCAACAACAAATCATTTTTGTAAGATATGTGATAATACATGGTTTCCCAGCATAAATCGAAAGATTCTTTTATTAAATTTTGCATACATTATAACGTAAATATTTGCCAACTTAAAGCCCTATAAGATAAAACTACGTGGTATATATAGTAGTAGTAGTAAAGTGAGTGGGTGGTATATTGAGTCCCTAGTGTCACCTAGATCTAAAAGTTCTTCTGTGACTCCCCACTCAGTCAAGTCAGGGTCGCAGCCCTAGTCCGGCATTTTCTGCCAAGAGACATAGGCTACTCACTCTGACCCCTTGTAGATCTTTGGGTTCACAGAATAGCTAACCCCAGTATCTATATCTCTTGACCATTAGTGCAGGACATTAGCACAAAATGTGTATACTGTTCACGCTTTCTCCCTCGCACAGCCGACATGTTTTCCGCTCAGCCAGTTTGAGGTTATATAGATGGGCCTGTAGTGCCACATGTCCCATAAGGAGTCCTATGCTCAGACGTAACCTTTGTTTTGACATCGACAAGAGTTCCTTTTTTCTGCCTGTCGTAGTTTGTTTCATAAGGAGTTTGACTTGACATCCCGCTCCTGTTGCTGCTACTTGATACTGTGATCTTGCTGCTGCAGTCGCTCGAAGCTAACTGAGAAACCGACGTGCAGTCACCGTCTTTTATAGGTCGACGTCTACGCAGATTGTAGATGGGTGGGTGGGAGGGGGGGGGGGTCGGAAGTGTTCGTTGAAAACATTTTATTGAAATTAAAGTTTGCAATATATTTTGTTTCATTTTCCAAGTTAACTGTTATTTACCTATTGGCCTCTGAAATGGCATCCACATCAGGTGTACAAAGCCGGACCAAGGATAAAATATTTCTTGTGGGCTTTCTCATTCACCAGATCACCGGTTGTAAACTACCCTCAAATCGTCAAGTTTTGTGTGCTTTATTTTATAATTTACGTACTGTGAAATTAACTGTAAGAGAATCAGCAAAACTTACAATACGAGAAGTGTTCATTTTTTGGGAGAAAGCTCGAATCCCGACTAAACACGAGCAAGATGCAATTACTAAGCTGGAAAAACTTCACGCCGAGTGGAGAACTCTTCAAAAAGACCGGAAGAAAACATCGAAAACGGCCAAGAACAAATTTAAACACTTTGTTGAAAAGTTGGATGATCTCTTTGATATTGCTCAACAAGATGTCTTGGCTCTGATGAAATCGGAAGAAGATAAGGCGTTTCTCGTGAAACAGAGGCAGAAGGGCCGCCCGGGTTCCATGACTGGAGTGGATCTGAAGTTGTCTGTAGCTGAAGAAATCAAGGTGCAAAAGGAACTTGCAAAAATGAACCGACAAATCCAAGAAGCAACTTTTGATATTGGTGAGTTTTTATTTTTATTATTAGTATTCTAAAAAATAGATAAACAAATAAGTAAATAGTTTCATTATAATTAAAAGAAAATTGTACATGAGAGCATGATTTGGCATCTTTATGATTGAGTTTATATTTTTTAAATAATACCTTTTGATAATTAGAAGTAGGTAATTTAGTACCTATGTATTATTACTATTCTGCTAAAACGACAAGTTTTTGTCTTTTTTTTTTCTCTTTCTTTTGTTGCTTCTTAGAGACGGATGATGAAGACGAGTTCGAAGAAGGAGAAGAAGACACTGAAGAGGACAGCATCTACCAGGAACTTGAGAGCTTAGAGGAAATGGACATCCCTGAAGAAGCTGCAGAAGATCCAGGACCATCTGAGAGCAAGAGGATGAAAGTTTCATTTGCAAGGGGCGTTAAAGAGATTTTAAACATGAAATTGTCCATTTTATTAGATCGATGTAAGGTATCCGACAGAAATGCCACGAGCATTTTAATAGCTACTCTAGAAGCACTAAACCTTAACCCTCTTGAGTACAAAGTCTTGAAAACTCTTTATTACATGATAGAAGGCAAATGTTCAGAGAACAATATAATAAAAAATTTTTTGATAAAGTAAACATTCCTGAAAAAGAGCCCGTGGTTGTCCATTGGGACGGTAAACTTTTTACCGGGTGTTTTAAAAAATGAACAATGTGAGCGAATAGCTATAGCTATTTCATATGGCGAAAAGGAACAGCTGCTGGGAGTTCCTGTAACAGCAAACAGCTCTGGAGAGGAGCAAGCCGTAGCCGTACATGAATGCCTACATGAATGGGGTCTTCTCAACACCGTCAAGGCGATGTGCTTCGACACTACAGCATCCAACACGGGAAGACTCAAAGGAGCATGCGTCATATTGGAGCAAATGTTAGGAAGAGAATTGTTATACCTAGCTTGCCATCACCATATCTTGGAAATTCTGTTAAGAGGCGTATTCGACACAAAAATGGGATCAACCACTGGACCTCATCCAGACATTTTCAAGAGATTCCTCACTGCGTGGCCCAAGATAGACAAACGAAAATACGACACAGGTATCAGTGACAATCTAATACAAAAGCAGCTAACTTCAGAAGTAATTGCAAATGTTACTGCTGAATTCGAGACCAAATTAACTGAGAGCCACCCCAGAGATGACTACAAGGAGCTATTGCAGTTGGTTCTCGTATTTGTTGGATCACTAGACGGCAATGTTGTGGGTTTTAGAACTCCAGGAGCCATTCATCACGCTAGGTGGATGGCAAAGGCTATTTACTGCTTAAAAATGTTCATTTTTTTCGTCGTCAATTTAAGATGTCTAAAGAAGAAGAAAGTTCTGTGCGTGCCATTCCTAGTTAAAATTTATTGTAAAGCTTGGTTCAATGCTCCAAAAGCTCATCTTGCACCAAAGCAAGATTTAGGTATTTTGCATAGTCTGTTAGACTATAAAGAATGTGACAACGACATTGCAGAAATAGCCCTGACCAAATTTTCGAACCATTTGTGGTATTTGAATGCAAAGTTGGTGGGATTATCGTTTTTTGATCCCACCATTACAGACGATAAAAAGTTGTTAATGGCTAATAAATTGCTCAGTAGCACAGATGAACCATCACAGCACGCTAGGGTTGTAAATCCAAAAGTTAGGAAAGAAAACTTAAAAGAGGTAGTTGATGGAGGATTGGTAAATTTACTTACCAAAGAAACGTTTACATTCTTTGACCAATTTAATATAAAAACAGATTTCCTAAGACAACATCCAAACACCTGGCCTCAAAATAATGACTTCCAAGAAGGATTGAAAATTGTCAAAACATTAAAAGTAGTTAATGATATGGCTGAGCGTGGTGTTAAATTAATAACCGACTTTAACGACCTTCTGACAAAAGATGAAGACCAAAAGCAATATGTCCTGCAAGTTGTAAGTAAATGCCGAGCATTATATCCTGACGTTTCAAAAACTACTTTAACAAAAGCTCTAGAATAGATTAGATAACTATGTAAAATTATCAACTCATGTAGGTACTACGTCTGTATCTTTTCTGTGTCTGTTTTGTATGTATTATATACCTAATTTTTATATTTTAAAATAAAAAATGACATTAGACTTATCAGTATTACTTGTTTTTTTTTATATTTATACTACTTAAACTCAAAAATATACCAAAAAAAAGCCAAATTTATCACTTAATAACAAAATATACGAAGTATGCTCCTAGTAGTACCAGGTCACGTTTTTGGGGTTAAAGGCTGTTATAACTCGGTTTGACTTAAAATAACAACAATTATGTATAGAATATAAATTTTGAAGAACAGCATTAGCTTTCTTTTGAGATATTAAGCGTGTTTCTATTATTTATCGTTCTGGAGTTATGGCTCCATATGTCAGCTTTTTGGCCAAAAATTTGGATTTTTTCAAACTTTGAGCGACGAGCATTTAACGTCGTTTAATCGAGCTCAAATTTCGGCTATCTCAACATCTGGAAAGGGGAATCGTTTTGTGGGGTCCAGACGAACAAGATTCCGACATTTTTTTCCCCCTCTATGAGATCCGGTCACTCTAATATATATATATATATATATATATATATATATATATATATATATATATATATATATATATTGGAACTATGTTTATAAATAATTTCATATCTGGAACTGGTAGTTCTGTTTTAACATTTTTTACTAAATATTTAGTTCGGGAAAAGTTTTAAATACACAGGAAACGAATAAAAAATCATAAACCCTGAGAAATAGTTATATTCCTTAAAATTGTAGTTTCTATTTAAAACTTTTCTGTGGCGCCAATATCAATTTGAAACGGATTCTCGCTAAGTCCAAGATCGGTTCACCCAAATGGAAAACTTCAATTCAAAAAGAAAAAGAAGTTCGTTGTTGCCGCAGGCAGAAAGCATTTTTAACTCAAACTTCTTGAATAAAATGTAATATGGCAGTATAGCAATAAAAGTGAATTTATAGAGGTAATTTTTAAAATACTATTACTTCCAAAAAATCGAGAATACGACGGTTTTTCGGAAAAAAAAAAATTAAATTGTAGCCCTTCAAGCTCATTTAGAGTTCTAATCGAAGAACAAAAATCCCTTAAGATGCCTCCAGTTAGGCATGTTCTAATCCCAAGAATCAAGATTTTTCATCTTGATAGGAGCTTCCAACCTCACCTGCTTGACAGTTTGCCGATGTCTCCTACGGAACAATACGACGAAGTATGGAGTACGACGAAGATCGAACCCGGTATTCCGTGCAGAATAGGCTACGGCTATACCGCAGCGCCGGGCTGCCACTGGCGACTAGTAAATTTACAATTATTTCCATGACCTCAATACTTAAGGTTGGATTTGTCGTTTAGCATAAAAAGTGCATTTAGATGAAATCATTTGCAGGCCTCGGGTGTTCTGAAATTATTAAGAATTCTCAATTTCGTTTTATTTCTTTTTCTTTGTAAAATAATTGAATATTTTCTTCTTACTGCTTGTGCCAACTCATGCTTTGGTTTCGAAGAATTTAATTTATTTTCTCTAATATAATTTTTATTTTTGCTGTTTTGAATATTTTATCTTTAGATATTAACTGATATTTGCCTTGTTTTTGCTGATGACTAATATTGTTATAAAATAGTAATACGATTAGTCAAACTAGCATTAATTTTTTAAGTGTAAGTGATAAGATTAGCAAGATATTTTATTTAGTAAATGTAATCAAAACATTTTACATTTAATCTACTATTTTCAATAACTGCCTTGTTTTACAGGAGATTTAATATATTAAAATATTGTTTTAAAGATTCTAATAATAGAAAATAATAACGGAAAACATTAATAAAGTTAATACAAGCTCCTTGGAAATTATATGAAGTTTTCTTACAAAAAGCTTTTGACTGTGTACGCCACGAAAAATCAATTAAAAAAAGCGGGAAAAATATTAATTTAACAAGTACGCTGAAAAATTTTTGGTCTGACATATAGATGTCTCCTTTTTCAAAAAATACATATGATTTTTAGGAAGTACCAACCTTCAAACGATACGTGTCAAAATTTCATGAAATTTCGACGATTAGTTTACAAGTTACAGTAGTTTTAGTGACGCTACTTTTGATACTTTCAAAAAAATGGAAAAAACAAATTTTGTGTGTTGATTAAACACTGTTTATTGATAAGAAAAAATACCGTTCAAACAAAGCAACGGCTTGATTTGGACATGAGAAAGCTCTGTTCGAAATGGGTACCGCGTTAGTGGACCTAAAACAACAACGTGTTGATGATTCTGAGCGCTGTTTGGACCTGTTTAAGCAAAATAAGAAGGATTTTTTCATGCGATATGTGACAATGGATAAAACATGGATCCACCACTACACACCGGAATCAAATCGGGAGTCAACTGAGTTGACAGCAGCCGGTGAAAGCCGCCCGAGCGACCAAAGATACAACGGTCGGTTGGGAAGGTTTTGGCCTCTGTATTTTGGGATGCGCATGGGATAATGCTGAGAAGGGAAAAACCATCAATAGCAAATATTATATAAAGTTATTGGAGCGTTTGAAGGCAAAAATCGTAAAGAAACGGACCCAAATGAACAAGAAAAAAGTGCTCTTTCATCAAGACAGTACACCCTGTCACAAGTCAATGGTTACAATGGCAAAATTGCATGAATTGAAGTTCGAATTGTTTCCTAATCCGTCGTATTCTCCAGATTTGGCCCCAGCGACTATTATCTATTCGCAGACGTCAAAAAAAATGTGCAAAGACAAATCCTTCTACAAGAAAGATTTAGAAACGTTAGAAAAGCGTTGGAGACTATGTTGATGAATAAAGTCGAATTTTGCAAAAAAAATGTGTTTTAAGGAGCTAAATCAAAAACTTTTGAGCGTACGTGTTAACTATATATTTACACAATAGAATACAATGTGCTTCTGCTAATATTAAAAGTCCTAATGTAAAAACTATTTTATATGGCATTTTATTATTAGATTATGTTGAGAATTTAATTTTTTGTTTCTGCAAAAAAAAAAAATGTTATTTACCTTCTCTTTACAAGACTTTTCAATCCACCCTTGTATTATATATACCGCATTTTATCCCTGCTTTTTATACCCCAACACCTTGGCCTAAATAAACCCAAACTATGCCAATTACTCAACTTTCAGTCACACACGTGACACCAGATGCTGTAATCCGGATTTGCTTTAATATCCTATCATAATTTACATTACCTTGTTTGTACGTTGTAGAACATCATGGCCGCAATAAAGGGCTGTTATTAATTAGTACGAGGTCGATATTACGTTGCATAACGCCATTCGCAATATGGAGAATGCATGAATTCAGTAAAGCACACTTTTCTATAGTCTGCCAAGTAAGAACGTGACCGCATGTATCCTTGAAAAAATGTGTTTCGATAACAGTTTTTGCCATGTACTCTTTGGTGTGCTAACAACGGCGCAATTACCTTATAAGTTGTCCAATCCGCTCCTGCATCGATAATCGCCTGACATCTTCGAGGCATGCTGTCGACGAGATTTTCTCCATACTACGGCAATGATCTCCAAATTTTTCGAATCTCGCGAGACAACTCAGTCAAAATCCTTAGACTTTCTTCTGAGCTTTCTCTTTTCAAGGGACCAAACGTTTTCAATAGGGTTGGCGTCCGGCGATTATGAGGGCCACTCTAGTATCTTATCGTGGGCCCAAGCATGCCGCTTCACGACGTGATTTCGCCCAGCATAGGAAAATGATGTCTAATGATCTCATGAGACACACTGAAACCCGATTTTCTTAATCTTGACGCTTCGTGAAAACAAAGACACGATGCGTTTTTCGACTTTCGGAGTGCCCTTGCCTACCGAGACACGTTTTGGCAAGTCGTCGACATTATTCGTCTCGTTAAAATGATTTACTCACTTCTTCACAAACGATACCGACTTTTTAACACATTCAGAAGCCGCGGAATGTGTCATTATGGTCTCTTTTAGATGATTTTGACGAATCGGTCTAATACTTTTACTAAAATGTATCGTGGCGTTCTTTACGAGTCGCAGTCGACGGATTTCTTTCTAACACCTTTACTGTTAACGCCGGTGTGCCCCAAGGCTCCATACTGTCTCCTACTATCTTTCTTATTTACATTAACGATCTGCTGGAAAAAAAAACCGGGATCCAATCTACAGCTTTGCAGATGACAGTACGCTTATCTCTTCATTCACTTTGAACGCTCGGACATCGGCTGCTCAGGCGAATATCCGCAGACAGCAGGAAGTCATTCAACTTAACAAAGACCTGGAAGAAACTCTATCTTGGGATGACAGTAACCAAGTGGAATTTAACGCTACAAAAATCCAGGCTGCACTTTTTCCTAAAAAAGTTAACGTTGCTGAACCCCACATAGTTATGTCGGGGCACTCCATTCCCCTAGCATCGTCACTCAATTTGTTGGGCGTTAATTTGGGAGCAAATAGGCCCTGGCATGAACATGTTGCAGGCATAGCAAGGAGAGCTTCTCAAAAGTTGGGAATATTATTTCGAACCAGAAAGCTTTACACTCCACAAGAACTGTTAATTCTTTACAAAGCTCAAGTTCGACCAACTATGGAATACTGCTCCCATGTTTGGGGCTCCGCTCCCTAACATACATTGCATTTGTTGGACTTTGTTCAGAGAAGGGCTGTTCGTCTGACTGGAGACCCGGAACTGACCGGCGGCCTTGAATCGCTGAAACATCGAAGAACGGTTGGCGACTTGAGTCTATTCTACAAGTATTTTCATGAAGAGTCTTCGAAGGATGTAGCCCGCTTAATTTCTCCTAGAGCGATGCATGTTAGAAGTACACGTCGCGCTGATACTTCACATCCGTATGAGGTTCAGCTTGTTACTCCTCGTACAACGCTTTTCAAGCAGTCTTTTATATGGAGAATATCATCCCTTTGGAATGGCTTAACCAGGACTGTGTCTCCCACCGAGTACAATTTACAGCGATTCAAAAACAACGTGAATCGCTTTTTCTGCACACGTGCCGCTCCTGTAGCGCTTTAGGGACTTCCCTGCAGCACGTGTGCTAGACCCATAAAAAAAAATCGTAGACAAAGGTTCCCTCTACCAATTTTTTGTTGCATGGCTAGAATCGCATCTACCAAAAATAAATTATCGCGGACGCGTTCTTACTTGACAGACTGTATATATAAAATACAACTTTTTTCCGTATGCATGTCCGGTTGTATATCTCGAGAACGATTCAATTTTCAGGCAGTTTTTTTTCAGACAGTCATGAGTTATTCCCTAAGATCAGTCAATGTTTAACTTAAATTGGTTAGGTTGTTTCAAGGAAATAACAGTTTTCGTCGACGCCGATGAAGGAAACAGGAGCGGAATAGTTTCAGGAAAACTAAAAGAGGAATTAAGGCCCTATTAAAAATATCTTCGTAAAAATTGCATTGACATGAAAAGTTTAAACAATAAATTTGAAATAAAAACGTTAACTATACGGGGTGAAACAAAAAGTTCCCGGACTAACGCTATAAAGCAAGAAAGTAAAATAGTATCGAGTGGCGCCTATTGGTGACGGTACGTAAATCTACAACATGTTTCGACTTGTTAGCTCGGTGACTTTGATCTGTATGCACATTTGCGTAAAGGTAAAATGGTGTTTCTTTGCGATTTTCACAATAGATAAAAAAAAGCACCTCTTTCACCCCACTAAGTTTTAAATTGATATCTCGTTTCACTCGAGAGTTATCGTACCAACAAACCGACAGAGATAGACAGACAAGCAGACTGTGGGTCATTCCTACATCACCCACGCTCACCTTTTAAAGAACGAGTCACCTCCACTGTGCCCCAGATGCAATTCTCAGTTAACAATCAAACATATTTTTGAATCCCCGGATTTCTCCACTATCAGAATCAAAGATAGACTCCCCCCCTCGCTAAAACAAAAAATAAACTCGGAAAACATCCCAACAAACATTAAAAAGATAGTACAATTTCTAAAAGAAATCAACTTATATAGCACCATATAATAAAAACATAAGAATAGACAACACGCCCAGCCAAAACCAGTCCGCACATGGGCGCTAAATCAATTCCTAAAATCAATCAATCAATCAAATCCTTGAGGCAGCATCAATTTTGGGTCCGGGAAAACAAAGCTTTTGCTTTGCCTACTGAACTACGTTTTGACAAGCCGTCGACATTTTTCGTCTCGTTGAAATAATTTACTCATTTTCTTCACAAACGACATCGACTTTTTAATATATCTAGCGGCCACGAAATGTGTCATTTTACGCCGCTTTGGATGCATAGAAAGACTGTCTCGAACCGACTCATTTTGGATTTTACGTGATTTCGACGAAAGTTCGGAACAACCTTTACTAAAATGTGTCGTGGACAAAGGTTCCCTCTACCGATTTTTGGATGAATCGCTAGAATCGCATCTATCAAAAATGAATTATCGCGAACACGTTCTTACTTAACAGACTGTACATATAAAAATATCAGAAAGTTTTATTAGATTAATTGATGTATCCAACGATGTTAATTTGTAATTTCTGTTAGGAGGAGGGAAAGATATTTTATGTTTCCTCGTATTCTGCGCCATCTGTTAACAAAGACCAAACTGCAGGCAACTGTTTCTTAACCATCCTCCCCGCTTTATAACATGAATAATGAGCAAAACATAAAGGGGAGTTTGCCAAAAGGCAGAACAAATAATCGATCCGTGAGCTTGGTCCCGTCGGGGGTTAAATACGTGGTCGAAATTCCTGGCACATAGGTGTTTATTTACGGCAGCCAAATTAAATTTTCATGTCATGTCATGAATTATTTGTTAGGGTTTTTATAGATAGAAACACAAGGAAATGTTTCATTAAAAGTTTTAAACAATGTCTCAAAAGAAATAAGCGTTAATAAACCTTTGACTTTGATAGTACTGATTCAAACATTGCGAATAAAGTTAAATCAGAATAATAAAACATTATTTTATCACAAAACTGATGGAGAAGTATATGACAAGTAGAAAAATTGATTTTATGACAGTAGTAGTTAAAGGAAATTACGTAGACTAAGCAATGAGATTCTGTAGCTAAAAACAATATAAAAGCCTTTTTTTTTAATGTTGGCGATAACGGATTGTTGGTGAGATACAGTCTGTCAAGTAAGAACGTGTCCGCCATAATTCATTTTTAGTAGATGCGATTCTAGCGATTTAATAAAAAAATCGGTAGAGGGAACCTTTGTCTACGACGCATTTTAGTAAAAGTATCAATCGATACCGAATTCTCGTCGAAATCACGTAAAATCCAAAATTACATGTTTGCGCGTCGATTCGAGGCAGTCTTTCTTTGTTCCTATCCAAAGGAGCCTAAAATGACACATTTCGCAGACGCCAAATATATTAAACAGTCGATGTCGTATGTGAAGAAGTGGGTAAATCATTTTAACGACACGAAAAATGTCTGCGACTTGCCAAAACGTGGCTCAGTAGGCAGTCACTCCGAAAGTCGAAAAACGAATCGTGTGTTTGTTTTCACGGGACCCGCAATTGACGCCGAGTCACGGAGCGGCAAAATTAAGAAAATTGGGTTTGAATGTGTCCCATGAGACCATTCGACAACATCTTCGTGCTCATAATGTAAAAAGAAACCTTTGCTGTGCGAAAATCACGTCGCGAAGCGACTCGCTTGGGCCCACGATAAGATACTAGAGTGGTCCTCACAATCGCCGGACGCCAACCCTATTGAAAACGTTTAGTTCCTTGTAAAGAGAAAGCTCAGAGGAAAGGCTCTGAGGACTTTGACTCAGCTGTCTCGAGCGATTCGAAAAATTTGCAGAGTATGCAGAAAATCTCGTCGACCGCATGCATCGAAGATGCCAAGCGATATTGATTGGAGTACCTATCGATAACTCATTACCATGAAAAACAAACAGGATTTTTTAAGTCACGCCCCTTAATACCCCATTGCTTTTTTCTGGTACACCGCTAGCTATTTTTCTAAAGTAACTTGCCTATTTTACCTTAACCTCTAACCTAGCTTTATGATCTCGTGCACTTCCTTCGTATCTTACGCCATTTAGCAAAGCGAGTGTGTCGTGGAGACTAAATGATTGGCTTACAACGAAGAGATACTAATCAAGACAAAACCTACTTTACAAAACTAGAAATTCTGACATGAACGCCCAGAGCTCTTGGTACTTTAGTAAGAATTTCAAGGAAGATTGTAAGGTGCTTAGTGTTGCCATCAATAGAAACTTCAACTAGAGAGTCCGTATTAACAGGGAGACTGCACGACTGAGCTTAGCTTGCTATCTTATTAAGGTTAAGTTACGAAAGCTATCTTTTAAGTTTTTACAAAAACAATTAAAGCAAAAAAAAAATTTTAGTACAAATCGTTTAATTGTTTATCAAAATATTCACTTTAAGATTTATACACTCTTGCATGCGTTCGAATCAATTCTCGAAACATTTTTTCGATTCTGAAGTTGGTACCTCAAAAACATGGTTTTGGAAAAACTCAATAGCTTCTTGAGGTGATGAAAATCGCTGTCCACGCATTTTTTTTTGACATTCAGGAACAAAAAGAAGTCCCGATACTTGTTGGAAATTCATAATAAAATTATATAAAAACAAAACTGTTTTAATTTCCAATATATTGAAAGTCACTAATTTCTTGGACATATCTATATCAAAAGTGAACAATAAACACGATTTCTCGATTTTTCACAAACCTTCACAAACTGACACAGTCATACACAATAGATCATCCCACCCTTATCCTCACAAAACGGCAGCTTTTAACTCTTTCATACATAGATTGTTACATATCCCTATGACTAAAACTAATTTTAACAAAGACTTCAACATAATCAAACAAATAGCAATTAATAATGGATATGACCCCAACATTATAGATAATATCTTGAATAAAAAATCCTTTAAACAAGCAATCTCTCTAATTTATCCCACAATTAATGACAAAAAGGAAAATTTAGTACACTCATACACAGGGAAAATAACTAGAACAATTTCCAAACATTTAATAAAAAAGAACAATAAAATAGCATTCAAAACCAGTAATTCCTTAGGTAGTATAATTTTGAATAACAAAACCAAATCTATGAAATCCTTAAAATCAGGAGTTTATTTACTAAACTGTGGATCTTGTATTAAAACCTACGTAGGACAAACTGGTAGATCTTTTGAAACTCGCATTAAAGAAGATAAACATAGTTAGTTAAAAAATAAGAACAATTCACATTACGCAACCCATATAATAAACGAATCCCATAATTTGAATGATACGTTAAACATCCTACATGTAGAAAATAAATCTAAAAAATTAAATTTGCTTGAATGTCTTGAAATTAACAAACGGAAAAACTCCAATCAATTATTAAACGAACAGGTAGACTTAAACCATTCACCCTTACTTAATCTTTATTAGTTCTCGGAAATAGTACCACAGATTTGCATTCTTAAAATAATTCTGTCTGTAAATAATATAATAAAATGATTAGCATAATCTTAGGTAATTAAGGATAGTTTTAAGCACTATATAACCAAGATTACCACCAAATATTTTTCTTTCTTATTTACTTCTGAAGAAACCATTGTATGGTGAAACAATTGTCAAGTGACTTTAAATATATTGGAAATTAAAACATAGTGTTGTTTTTACATAATTTCAAAAAGAAGTCGTTAGGCGTCAGGTAAATACGGACAATGAGACTTTAATTCGATGTTTTTCTCCGTCAAAAAATCAATTGTTTGACGTGCTGTGAGAGAGCTGGTATTATCATGATGAAGAATCATGCGACGTTTTTGGTTGTTTTTTCTGATTTGATCGATGACTTCGGATAAACAAATTGTTGTATACCATTCAGCATTAACTGTTCTTCGCTCCTCTAAAGCCATGGTTGCAACATGTCCAGTATAACCAAAGAAACAAGCGATAATTTTTTTGAAAGTGCTTCGCGAACGAACCACCTTTGTTGGATTCGGTTCATCTTGGACTACCCAAACAGTTTATTGTCGCTTAGTTTCTGGCTAGTACGAACATGTCCAATTTCGTCTCCTGTTACGATGTTGTATACGGATTCTGTATGTCCGTGGTCGAATTTTTTTAGCATTTCCTTACACCAATTGGCACAAGCCTGTCTTTGAGTTTCGGTCAAATTATGCGGAATCCATCGGGAACAGATATTTTTCACAGCTAAATGTTCTTACAAAATCAAATGTACTGCAGTCTTCAATATGCCTCTATCTCAGGGTAAGTCACATGCCGATCCTCTTTAATCATGTTGGGCGCAGCAACGATGTTTTTTGGCACAACAACTGATTTTAGTCGACCTTCACGAAATTCATCGCTGACGGAAGCACGACCATAACGAAATTCTGCAAACCTATTGTAAACAGTTTTTTCTGATGGTGATTCATTACCAAAGGTTCAATGAAGCGATTTGAGGCCTTGTTGTTGAGTTAGGCCTTTACTAAAATCGTAAAAAATCATTCACGCGAAATTTCCATTTGTTCAAAAAACTGTTTTTTTAAACGCTCAATGTAAACAAACTACTAGGCCAATTTCTAAGCTGCCACGCTTTTAACAATAACAAATGTCAAATTTTACAACAATGGTAATGTCACATCTTAATAGCGTCACCTAGTGGCCGTTTGTAAAAACTTAAAAGGCGGCCTCGTATTATGGTAATTTGTATCTGAACATGGTATTTTTTACGGGTATAGCACATGTGCTGCAGGGAAATCCCTAAAAACTCTACAGGAATGACGAGTGTGCGGAAAAAGCGATTCGCATTGGTCTTGAACCGCTATAAATTGTACTCGGTGAGAAACCCAGTTCTAGGCAAATCCTTTTAAAGGGATGATGTTCGTCATATAAAAGATTGCTTGAAAAGGGTTGTACGAGAACTGACAAGCTACACCTCGGTGTATTCCTAGCATGCACCGCTCTCGGAGGAATTAAGCGGGTTATATCCATCGAACTCTTGCCAGAAAAATACTTTCTAGTTCGAAATAACATTCCCAGCTTTTAAGAAGCTCTCCTTGCTCTACATGCGACATGTTCATGCTAGACATATTTGCTCCCAAATTAACGCAAAGCAAATTGAGTGGCGATGATAGAGGAATGGAGTGTCCAAACGTAACTATTTTGGTTCAACAACGTTAACTTTGTTAGAAAAAACTGACGCCTGGGTTCTTGTAGAATTAAATTCTACTTGCTTGCTATCATCCCAAGATAGAATTTCTTCCAGGTCTTTCTTAAGTTGAACGATTTCCTGCTTCCTGCGGATATTTGCATGAGTCGCCGATGTTCTAGCGCAGGGTCGGCAACCTTTTAACTAAGGAGTGCCAGTTTTCATCCATATAACATTTTGCGTGCCGACATAGGTACTTACTACAACTAAAATTAACAAAAATTAACTTAAATTAACTTAAAATATTGCTTTTAAAAGGTTTAATTACAAAAAAATTTTAACATTTAACAAATAATTTTATTCTACTAGTCCTAGGACCTAGTGTGAACCCTGTGCTTGAAGTTCTTTACGAGAGTTTTCTTATATCCGGTTCATGTCTGGTTATTTTCAGTGTCACACATGCTTCCGAGTTGTCTGTTGTCAGCCTGCTTCGGTACGGGTTTAAAATCACTCTCATATGGGAAAAAGTTGTTCACTGATATAGGATGATCCGAAAGCTGTAAGCATGGCAAACGCTACTTTCTTAAGACAAATAAATTTCTCTGGTAAACTCATCCAACAACTGAGTATCTCGTTTGAATGGTTCTGGCAGTCACCTTCTAATACCCTTCTTAATTCTATAAATTTCGTGTTCCATAACTCGGAGCTTTCAAATTCAATGTATTGAAGATCAAAATCATTAATGTCCATCCATGAGAAAAGAGATATGTCAAAGCAACTGCTGGAAAAATCCATTAAATCTGGTTTGATTAAAAAAGCGAACATAGGACCATGTTTATCAAAATCCTGACCCCGCTCGATAAACTCCTCTTTTAAATTAGTCATATATTTAAGAATTTCGTCTATTAGTGCACCATCATCGACACTGGATATATAAGTTTTTAAATTTGGAAAATATTTATAGGTGTTTGTAGTAATATCGCTGATAAATTCTATTTTTAATTTGAATGATTTCCAGGATTCGTATAAATCCAGAACTGTTTTGCCTGAACCTTGTAACTTTAAGTTGAGTTTACTGAGATGGTTTGTAATATCAGAAAGAAACATTAACATACAAATCCAGTTCTGATCTTCTAGTTCAGGATAAGCATCCACTTGATTTTTTTTTTTCCAACAAGAACGATTTAATTTCGCCCAGACATTGCACAAATCTAGAGAGCACTTTACCACGGCTGAGCCAGCGCACATTATTGTGCAATGGTATATCTGAATATGCACTTTCTAATTCCTGCAGAAACGCCTTAAATTGTCTATGGATCAGTGAAGAACGACCGACAATGTAGTTAACTATTTTAACCACCCTATCCATCACGGATTTTAAACTTCCAGCGGAGATTTTAGCGCACAAACTCTCTTGGTGAATTATGCAATGAAAACTCAAAACTGATCGACCCATGCGTTCAATAAGAAGGGAAACAAATCCTTTATGTCTCCCAATCATAGCAGGAGCGCCATCTGTCGTTACGCAAAAAATTTTATTTAAATCAATGTTCCGCTTTTCAAAATGTTTAACAAATTCTGAAAATATATCCTCTCCTCTTGTAGTTCCCTGCAATGGGAGCAGATAAATCAGCTCTTCATACACACTGCCATCATCGAAGTATCGCGCAACGATTGCCAGACGGGCAATGTCATTAATATCGACACTTTCATCCAATGCTACACTAAATACAAAACTCCGTTTGATAGCGTCTCTTTGCTGTTTTTGGACATTTTGTATCATTTCGGTAATTCGTCTCTCGATGGTCCGCGCTGATGCCGGTATATCCCTAATCGTGGCCAATATTGTATCCTTTTGGCCAAGTCGTCGAATAAAATCTCGCCAGTACTCAAAAACGTTTGCTTCATAAATTCTCCGTCAGTGAACGGCCTACCCTTTTGTGCCAACGATTGTGCAATTTTAAAACTGCATTCAGTTACCTGATTTTTTCCTTGGAAAACTTTGCTAAAGAATGTTGACTGTTTCTCGTATTGTTTACTTGCTCTTTGTATTGCCTCCCTTTTATCAGCGTTATCTTTAAATGACGATTCATGTTTTATCTGGAAATGTCGTTGAACACTAGATGTCCGGAAAACTACGCTTTCCCGACATAGGACACAAATGGCCCGATCCTTTTGCTGTAAAAAAAAAAAAAACCGTAATCTGTTGTCCATGAAGTTTGAAATGATCGAACGTCTACCTTCTGTTTCTTTCGCGGCCATAACGCAACCTAATTTTAATTTTTAAACTTTTCGACGACTATTGACTGGAACGGATGTTACTTCTATACTAAAAATGATCCAAACATGTAGCCGCTTGCTATATATAGCAAAATAATGTTTCCAGAAAATTCCAATAATTACGTTTATTAAATTTCTTAGAACAAAAATTATTATCTACAACGCGCCCATTGCAATCAAAGGGCCGCCTAGAAGTTAAATCTAACAAAAATTAAAGTTCGGCAATATAAAAAGAGTTGCGGCGAGCGTCGGAACGATTGAAGTCAAGTCAAACAAAAACCGCCTTATAGCGGCTCTTTTGATCTGAATTGAGGACGTTTATTTGTGTTTTTTCCTAGGCTTATATTTTGAGGCTTGCCGTCTTTAATACTTGCCGAAATTAAAGCCAAACCAATGCATTCAGTAAAATTATAAATTACAAAATATATATTTTGGTAGTTTTTGGTAATAATACCTAGTGACCTGTATAATATATCGTTTTTGTTTGTATCGTTAAAGTAATACTGTCTTCGATTATTTACTTAATTTCGAAACATGCCACAGATTACAGAATTAATGTGTAAACTTTGAATAGGTACGCGTGCCATTCAAAATTGCTTGGCGTGTCAGAGATGGCACGCGTGCCATAGGTTGCCGACCGCTATTCTAGCGTGTAAATGAAGAAATAAGCGTACTGTCATCTGGAAAGTTGTAAATTGATTGGATTTAGTGGTACAATTTTTTGAGCCCCGTCAGACACTTAGAATGTATACGATGATGCGAAAGAAAATAACAAGTAGCGTTGTTAAAGATGTACCTACCACCTAACGGTGCAAGTCGATACTATTTCGCATTGTTGCTTTATAGCGTTAATTCGAGAACGTTTGGATCGCACCACGTAAATATATACCTATGACTACACGATGAAAAACATTACCCTTGCAAACAGTGAATAAATATTTATAATCTACCTGTAAATTATACACTGTTTCAGAAAAAGAAAGCAACTGAATTTACTTCATTCACTTTTTTCTCCGTATCTTTTTTTATTTCCAAAAGCCTTTCGGTTACGTCCAACATTTAAAATTTAAAACCATCCATTATGAATTCTAAAAACCCTTTTAGTTCGCACCCCACATTGTTTTAATACACCGTATCTCCATCTCTCTCTCTAATCAGTAATTTGCATCATCGCCGTCTACACGTGTGTGGAAGCTTTGTAATGAAGGGCATGATATAGTTAATTAAATTTGACTACGAGCTAATCATTATTTTTGTGAATGTATGTTACTTTTATGTACCCAGCGTTAGATATTTTGATTTTGCAACGATAAACATGCACAAGTAGGGAAATTTTCATCCAATTTAATTAATCAGATTCTATTTAAGCTCGAGTAACTCGAAATGGTATCTAATTCCGCCTATTGGTGGTGGTAGTTACATTCCTAACAAGTTTCAGTTTGGTAGCTCGTTCGGTTTTGTTCTGTATCCATATTTGCGTACAAGCCTAGATATGTTCCTTTGCGATTTTCAAAATGAATACAAAAAAAGAACTACGCGTGTATGTGAAATTTTATTTTAAATTACGAAAAAAAACTACTGAAATGATTCGAGAAGCTTTTAGGGACGAAGCCCTGAGACGTCAGGAATTTTTCGAGTGGTTTTTGCGATTATAGCCGGTACAACTTAGATGGAAGATGACGAGCGTTCCGAAAGACCTTCGACTACCACCACGCCTGAAATTATCGCCAAAGATCAACATCAATTTCTTAGTAAAAAATTAATTTTAGAAAAGAACTGGACACAATCAACAATATAGCACTCAATAACGGCTTCCGAGCTAAAATAATTAGTACCCTAATAAGCCGTAAACAAAAGCAAATCACCTTCAGTTTAATTTATCCCATAAAAGAATACCATGAAAGAAAAACATTCATACGTCTGAAATATTTTAGTCCTATCTCGGATAAAATATCTCAAATTCTCACAGCCGAAAAAAATAAAGAATAGCTTTAAAACCCACTCAAAAATTATCCAATATATTTTCAATGCCAAAGATAAAACTAATAAACATAATAAATCAGGAGTTTATACACTTAAGTGTCAAGAGTGCATTAGCTGTTACTTAGGCCAATCAGAACGAATTTCAAAACAAGATTCGCAGAACATAATACATCTTATAGGTTAAAAAATGAAAAATCACACTTTGCTAAGAATTTTTTAGAATCGAACCATCCATTTCCTAATATTAATTGTTTACCAATACTCCATATGGCACCTAAAGGGTTAAAACTCAATTTCTTAGAATCAATAGAAATTTGCAGACACTCAAAGAACCATAATATAAATTTACTAAATACTCAAGTAGACGTCAGAAATTCCGTCCCTTACCAACTTTTATAGCACCTTAGATACCCACGTCCTTTCATTATATAAAAATAAACACAAAAAAATCTATTTTAAACTTAGTTAAGCGTTTGAAAATGTAATTGTATTACGAAATCGCAATAACGCATTTGTAATCTTTACAAAAAAATATATTTAGTGTCAGTTAATAAAATACGTGGTAAAGATCAACAAACCATTCGTGAAGACCGTCGTTAGGTAATTCTGAACATATCTGATCAAACGGCCAAAATCAATTCCATGACAGTAATCTCCAACTTCACTTATTCATCTAATATGGCACCTTGTGCCTGTTCCTCCATATGAATATATCCATCTCTCGCTAATCAGTAATTTATATCATCGCTGTCTACACGTGTGTGTATGCTTTGTAATGAAGGGCATGACATAATTAATTAAATCTGACTACGAGCTAATAATTATTTTTATGAATTAAATGAATGCAGCATCGAATGTTTTGATTTTACAATGATGAACGCGAAATTTTCATCAAGTTGAATTGATCAAATTATCGAAATTAGTATGAGATTGAAGATGCACCCTTTGTCCAAAAGAAACTGAACGAAAATATGATATGGGAGTTTTCCTTTTAAGGTATCCCCAAGTAATTAAGATCTCTGTGCTATTCATGCAACAGGTTATGTCCAAGACTTATTAGCTACCAAAATAACGGTCAGTAAGTTGAGTGACGATGTTAGAGGAATCGAGAGTCCCGACATAACTATCTCGGGTTCGGCAACGTTAACTTTTTAAGAAAAAACTGACGCCAGGGTGTTTATAACGGTACATTCTGTTTGATTACTGTCACCCCAAGAGAGAATTTCTTCCAGGTTTTTGTTAAGTTAAACAAGTTTCTGCTGTCTGCGGATATGAGTAGCAGATGTTCGAACGTTTAGAGTGAATGTCATCTGCAAAACTGTAGATTGGATTCCTGGTCCTTTCCAGCAGATCGTTAATGTAAATGAGAAAGAGAGTTGGAGACCGTATGACGCCTGGGGGTACACCGGCGTTGATAGTGAAAATATTAGAAAGAAATCCGCCGACTGCCACTCGTAACGAACATTCTCTGAGAAAATATGAAAACCATAAACAAAACTTTTCATACATACCATCAGAGCGTAGCTTAGCCATCAATCCATCATGCCAAAAATGGTCGAATGCTTTAAATATATCACAGACAACCGCTTGAAATTCTCCAAAGGGTTCAGTTGCGTTGTTCCAAACATGTGTTACATAAGTTAGAATATCTCCTGTTGATCTTTGCTTACGAAAGATGGTCGCTAATAATTCTTCCTTATAGGTATAAAAGATGTTGATTGATAGCCTTTTTCATAACTTTCGATATTATTGAAAGCAGTGCGACTGGTCGGTAGTTGTTTGGCAAGGTCTTCTTACTTTTTTGCGTATCGGCTGAACTGCAGTGCATTTTTAGCGCAAAGGAAATATTCTCTTTCTGTAGGATAGGTTGAAAGTCTATAGAAAGCTGATGTTAATTCACTCGCGCATTTTTTAAGTACTATGGCATATATTCCATTAGTGCGAGAAGCTTTTTTGGTGTCTAGCTTCACTAAAATACACTTTATGATGCGATGAACACAAAATCGGGTATCCTCGATTGCACTTAAAAATCGACAGTAGACTGTGAAGCAAAGAGTTCTGCTATCAAATTGGCTTTCCCAACTGGGGTTGTTGGAATAATATCATCTGGCCGTTTAAGTGGTGATATAATGGATGTACTGAAATGCTGACTAATGGCCTTAGTGACCAAAGGACCTGGAATTGTTGGGCTAGGCAAGAAGTTTGTTTTTATTTCTTTAATTGTGTGTGTCCTTGGTTTCGTCGATAATTTCTGAGCGTCTGTTCCGGCTACGAACAAAGATGTTACGATTTATGACGTTAGGATTTTCAAGCCATTATCGGTAGGCAAGATGTTTAGAAGCAACAGCTTCTTTGTATTTTTTGTTGAACCAACGCTTGTCGCGTTGATTAATACTATCCAAGTCATTGCATTTCCTGATAACTTTACTAACTTAATAAAAATAAATAATAAATTTAAGTAATTGGTTTGTGTAATTAAAACACTAACAACGATATTTCTGCTTATTCCTTGTTTTGAGGCTCCTAAAATTGCAATATGAGGGACAAAAAATGGAGGAAATGTTAGACAGCTAACTTGAAAGATTAAAATTAATTAATTCATGTCACTTAATGAAAATAAGAGATAAAACTAAGAGCTTTCAATGTCAACTTTTTTATGACAAATTTAATTAAAAAAAATAAGCTTATTCAAATAAAAAACTAAAAACTATTTTTGTGCTTGTTCCTTGTTTCTAAGGCTATTAAAATTGTAATTTGTGTCAGAAAAAGGGTATTTGTTCAAAAAAAGGGATGTAAGCTTCCATGCTACCGAAAATGGCATCGGAAATCTTCTAAGCGTAGCCAAATGGGTCGTCGAATTTAAAATAAATAATAACCGGTCAAGTGCGAGTTGAATTTGCAAAATTAGTGTTCCGTACGTTGACTGCTTTTATAAATAAAAAAATTTGTTACGGTGGTATAAAATGATCAGTGACTTCACAAAACATACCCCAAATGAGTTTTGTATCCGATCTTTACTGAAAACTGATGACCTTGAAATTTTTGTTTTTTTTTATATACCAGATAAATTACTAAAGGTAATGCATGCAATTTTCGTTCAATCTACATCCCGTGGAGAATATTCCAGAATTTTTTCAAAATTTTTTGATCAGTACTTTTCAAGATAAGGTGGGGGGACAGCGATTTTTCGCGATTTTTTAAAAATAATACAAAGAAAAGTGTGCGCAAGTATTACATATTATATATATATATATATATATATATATATATATATATATATATATATATGTGTGTGTTTTCACAAGCTTTCATTTGACACCACACTCGATGACCTAGTAAAAAAAATTTTTTTTCATTTCCGATTTCACCCCCCAAAACTAACCCCTTAAGTCAAAATTTAACTTTCGAAACTACATGGCTCTGATGAGGCCATCAGTTCCTATGTTAGTATCAAATTTCAATTTTCTATGTCAAATAGTTTCGGAGAAAATCGGGTGTGACAGACAGACATGCACCGAAGTGATCTTATAAGTGTTCCGTACGGAACACTAAAAATATCCATAGAATATTGCTAGAAATATATAGTACTGTAAGAGTTGTCGCAGATTATTCCTAAAATATTGGTATTAGCTAAGTGTTCCTGAAATCGGCAGTAAAACTTCCCGGAATGCAACCCATCTATTATAAGTGTTAATACAACCAATAAACACATCAGGGAGGAGTTACCAAAAGGCATAAATAGTATCAATTGTTTTAAAATCAATAAATATTTTTGAAGGAATAATCTTGCTAAATCTACGTCAAGCCCCCTTTTACAATCTTTATTTTACCGTACATAATCACATTTTCAATTCAAGGATTAAATGAAATATATAAATTACAGGTAAAAAGTAATCTTATTCAACTGACATAAATACGACACATATGTTCAAAATATTGACCAACTGGAAAATTACGTTCGCAAATTTTCATCTTAATCTAACACGTAAGCTGAAAAGTTTTTGGTCTAGCTACTTAAAACACATTTTTTTTGCAAAATTCGACTTTATTCATCAACATAGTCTCCTTCAAAAGCGATACAATCCCAACGCTTTTCTAATATTTCTATAGTTTTCTAGTAAAAGGATTTGTCTTTGCCATCAAAATAGGCCTCAATTTCGGTGATAATTCTTGGAGCCAAATATCTTTCCCGCGATCATTTTTTTGAGGTCTGCGAGCAGATAATAGTAGCTGGGACCAAATCTGAAGAATAAGGTGGATGAGGAAGCAATTCGAACTTCAATTCATGCAATTTTGCCATCATAACCATTGACTTGTGACACGATGCACTGTCTTGATAAAAGAGCGATTTTTGCTTGTTCATTTGGGAACGTTTCTTTGCGTTTTCTGCCTTCAAACGCCCCAATAACTTTATATAATATTCGCTATTGATGGTTTTTCCCTTCTCACCATAGTCGATGAAACTTATTCCATGCGCAACCCAAAATACAGAAGCCAAAACCTTTCCAGCCCACTGTTGTCTTTGGTCGCTTAGGACGGCTTTCACCGGCTGCTGTCCATTCAGCGGACTGCCGATTTGATTCCGGGGTATAGTGGTGGATTCATGTTTCATCCATTTTTTTTATTGCGCTTAAACGGGTTCAAACAGCGCTCAGAATCATCAATACGTCGTTGTTTTTGGTCCACTGTGAGCAAACGCGGTACCCATTTCGAACAGAGCTTTCTCAAATGTCATGCAAAATATGACCAACCCGTTCTTTTGATATCTTTAGGGTGTCAGTTATCTCACGCAATTTTACTTTACGGTCATCCAAAACAATTTTGTAGATTTTTTTGATTTTTTCCGGTGTAACCACCTGATTTGGGCGTCTAGAGCATTCAGAATTATTTGTGCTTGTACGACCGCGTTTAAATTCAGCATACCAGTAAATGATGAGTAATTTTCCAGGAGCAGAGTCCCCGTAACACTTATCAAGCTATTGCTTTGCTTGAACGGTATTTTTTCCCAACGAAAAACAGTGTTTAATCAACACATGAGATTCGATTTTTTCCATTGTTTGAAAATATCAAAAGTAGCGTCACTAAAACCACTGTAACTTGTAAACTAATCATCGAAATGTCATGAAATTTTGACACGTATCGTTTGAAGGTTGGTACTTCCTAAAAATCGTATGGCTTTTTTGAAAAGGGCTACATCTGTGTGTCAGACCAAAAACTTTTCAGCCTACGTGTTATATATAAAAAGCAACGTCTTTCCGTCTGTCTGTTCGTTCGTACGCTTATCATTCGAGAACCACCTATCGGATTTACGTGTTTTTTTAAGACCTTAGGCCCCTGTAATTTGTTTAAAAAATCTTTCTTTTTATTTGCTTATTCGATGCTTTAGCATCTGAAAAATATAATAGAAATCGTTTGATCCTGAAAACAAATTTTTAAAAATATGTTTAAACACTCTAAATCAAAAAAGTTAAGCAGTATCGGAAAGTATGAAAATACGTATTTCGCGCGCTTCGGATTTTTCACTATCCCTACATTTACGATGTGCTTTTGGAACGTGAAAATAAAGGGCGCCTGTAATTATCCTATATTCAAGTTCATATTCAAACTTTAAGCGCGTTTATCTCAAAACTATGTTTTTCAAATCGGCTTGCAGCATAACTCAATTTTTATCTGCTTGACTTCAAATTTCAACTGTAGTTTCTGTATTAGATTCTGAAGAGAAGTACATAGGATTTTTACGAAATAATAAAAACTGCAAAGGTTATTAACAAAATTCTGTCAATTTTTTTCGCAAAAATCGAGATTTTTTTTAAAAGCTTGCCATTTTTTGAAAAATCAATATTTTAAAAATATCCTACGAACTTCTCTAGCTATTTATATGTAGATTAAGAGGATTTTTTTTTGTTACAGGATCAAATTTACGCAAGATATGCTACAAGCCCCGGAACCCTTTTTTAAAAAGATGTCTTTTAAAAAGCTGAACTGTGCCGCATTTTGTAAAATATACTAAATCAAAAAATATATTTTTGTACCTCAATACATATGTAACCATGTGGTATATATAGTTCATTTTTTGAATAATTTTTTTTTTCAATCCGAAAAAAATGGTTTAAAAGTTTGTTCAGGTTAGGTTTTCATGCCTCTACAGTGGCCTAAGGACTTAATTCATACATATGTTCTTTGGCCAGATTTTAGTATACATTATGTTATCTTAGGTAACATAACGAATAAGCACTGACGATAATAGTGAATCAAGTAGGAAAATAGTTTGCCGGCAGCGCTTGTAAAAAATCCGAAACAATAATTCTGAAGTACACGCGAGCGGGGCAGCGGGAACAATTAGTATGCCAAATAAAATTCTTGGTAAAGTTGTGTTATCAATCAATTTATTGTCAACCTTAACTAAGCTCTGCAGTGTAGTCGAGAATACCTTTAAACCGACGCGATTGTTTCAGATCCATTAGGACCTTAAAAATTTTTCTTAAGAATGAAAAACATTTAAAGAAAATGTCATTCCAGCAACCTACACAGACAAAAAAAGAGTCATTCTATAAAGTGTCTACTCAACGAAGTCTTTAACCACAAAAACTTAATGTAGGTACCGGAAACAAAAAAAGCAACAAAACCTTATCTAAACTGACCCAACAGTAAAAACACTGGAATACAGACAACGTAGGCCGCGAATTAAAAACCTTTTTAATATTCATTAGGGATGGCTTATACTTTAAATTAGGGTACGATAAAACGGATTAAAGTAAAAAGTAAGATAAAAAAGGAACTGTGGCCCGACTAGAGGTATTAATGGAAAAAATAAAAATTTATCAAACCCACAGTAATGCCAGAAGTTTTCAATTAAATACTGTTATGTTATGTTATGTTATATTATATATATATATATATATATATATATATATATATATATATATATATATATATATATATATATATATACAGTGGCGTGCAAAAGTTTCCGCCCAGTGACATTTCGTACTCTAATTTATTAAAAAAAAAAAGACTAATGATTTTTAATCATTATGAGATGTGAGTATGAGATATAGGAAACAAAATAATATAGTAAAAGAATATATTTATTATTATTATTCTTATATTTATACATGCAAAAGTTTCCGGCAACATAATATACATCTCATAGTTTCCGGCCAGTGACAATTCGTACTCTAATTTATTAAAAAAAAAAAGACTAATGATTTTTAATCATTATGAGATGTATATTATGTTGCCGAAAACTTTTGCATGTATAAATATAAGAAGAATAATAATAATAAATATATTTACAAACATAAATAATATTCTTTTACTATATTATTTTGTTTCCTATATCTCACACTCACATCTCATAATGATTAAAAATCATTAGTCTTTTTTTTAATAAATTAGAGTACGAAATGTCATTGGCCGGAAACTTTTGCACGCGTATATATATATATATATATATATATATATATATATATATATATATATATATATATATATATATATATATATGCATGCCAGGTGACACCGCCAACATGTAACGCCCTGTAATTTTTTTATTTTGAAAGTTACATATTTGCATTTTTAGATACCAGAATGAGACATTATTAGGCTTTTTTATTACTTAAGAAATATTTTAAAATACTTCCGGTTTGACCGGAAGTAACTGCAACTTTCTTATTTTTAAGAGAACCCTGTATATTTTTTTATCAATTTCAATTCATTTTGAAATTCCCTTTCCAACGATGTATCACAAGTTGACATTTGTTTGACACGGCAAAAACTGATTACGAGTTAGGCGGCCATAGCGGATATACAGGCAATTGTTTTTGTTCATTTTGGACATTTTTTTTTGGAAAGAATTTGAGACTATCCATTTATCATGCCATTTTCGTGAGTCTAAGTGGTTCCTACAAAATTTTATGCTTTACATTCAGTTACAGAATTTTCTCTTTAAATAATGATCAATATCACCGAAATTAAGATAGGAACACATTTTTTTTATTTAACCTAATTACACATTACAGGTTTTTTGCCAACATACATCTAACAGAATTATCTAACGCCAATTGGATTTATTATTATTTTCAGAAAATAAGAAACCTATTTATTAAATAAATATTTAAATGCAAATAATAAAACCAAAACATTTAATAATAAGAATAACACAACAAAACCGATAATTGTAATTAATTAATATTAGAAAGAAGTAATATTTTAACTAAATAACACAATAAAAATAAACATGTAAAACTATTTTATACTAGATATAAATTTGCCAGGTATTTATTCCAAATGTTCAAAGCTGTCCGTTGTTAATCCTACACAATTTTGTTTTTCTCACCGTGGCTCACATAACGTTCTCCAACTGAATTTCAGTAATTTGATTTACTGCTCTTCTTAGGCGCATTTCTAAACCATTTTCTTCTGTTGATGGAGTTTTTGTAAACTTTTTCCTTTAGATGGTTCCATATAAAAAAATCAAGAGGCGTAAGATCTGGCGATTTTGCAGGCCACTTATTAGGTCCATTGGTACCTAACCAATTTGCACCAAATCTTTGATTCAAGTGGTTTACTACATTTCTACTATTGTGGGGTGGAGCGCCATCCTGCTGGAAAATAATGTCTTCACGATTAAAAGTTTCTAAAAAATCTTCAACATCATTTTAAATGAACTCCAAATAACTTTCTCCATTTAACGCACCATCAAATATAATAGGAACCACACGTTGAAGCCAAATGCACTTTCTCGCATAACTCTAGGATTTTCTTGGGCACAATATTCAGTATTATTACAAAAAATTGGTAAATCTAGATTCATCCGAAAATAGAATATTGTAATGAAATTGGTTGTCAAGGTGGCATCTTTGCAAAAACCAATTACAATAATCCATTATTCTTTGGTAATCTGTTTGAAATAAATATTGATTTATTTGATATTTGTAGGACCTGAATTTATATTTTCTTAAAATGCGGCGAACGGTTTCACGATTTACACCGGTTTGTTCTTTAACATGTCTTATAGAAATTGTAGGATCTACCTGAATAATGGCCATTACATTGATTTCTGACTCTTCGTCACCAATAAATACATCAACAGGTTCAATCGGTTGCTTTCTAAACTGCTGCTCTACCCTTAAAAAATAATTGTTGGGTGGGTGCCTCCTATCGGGATATCTTACCATGGACAAGTCGGCGGCTTGAGGGCTATTCTTTCCGTACTCTCCATAAATTAATGGACACATGTCTACTTTTTCATCTGTTGAATACCTTTTTGTTAACGAAAAATTATTTTTAACGTAAAGTAAACAATAATAATGACCATTTTGGTAACATGCAGGAACCATGACTTTCGGTTCGTCTGTTTTATCACAGCCTGCTAAGTCCGTAATGGAACTTGTTGATATCACATTATTGCATAATAAAACGGTTTCTTTCCTGAAAATAATATTAAATCCAATTGGCGTTAGATAGTTCTGTTAGATATATATTGGCAAAAAACCTGTAATGTATAACCAGGTTAAATAAAAAATATGTGTGAATGTAAAGAATAAAATTTTGTAGGAGCCACTTAGACTCGCGAAAATGGCACGATAAATGAATAGTGTTAAATTTTTTTCCAAAGTGAGATAAAACGAACAAAAACTATTGCTAGTATATCCGCCATGGCCGCCTAAGTCTAAAAGTTTACATCAGTTTTTGCCGATCAGCTGTCAAACAAATGTCAACTTGTGATACATCGTTGGAAAGAGAATTTCAAAGCGAATTAAAATTGATAAAAAAATATACAGGGTTCTATTAAAAATAAAAAAGTTGCAGTCACTTCCGGTCAAACCGTAAGTAGTTAAAAATATTTAAGTAATAAAAAAGCCTTATAATGTCCCATTCTGGTAACTAAAAATGCAAATATGTAACTTTCAAAATAAAAAATGTTACAGGGTGTTAGATGTTGGCTGTGTCACCCAGTATATATATATATATATATATATATATATATATATATATATATATATATATATATATATACTCAAACTTGCACTCGGACAATCAAAGCATCTTGTTTAATGGGAGTAGACTGAATCATCTTCTGTACGTGGATAATATTGTCTTAATTGCAGAGGATCTCGCTGAATTGCAAGCAATGTTGACGGACTTGACGAGAGAATTATCGACTGTCGTATTGCAGATGAATTTGCAAAAAACCAAGGCAATGTGTAAAGAAGGCCCGAACATCTGGGATGAAAACACTCCTCTGGAGAACGTTGACGAATATGTATACCTCGGCAACAGAATAAAACTGGTATACCGAAATCAAAAAACCGCGATTTATAGAAGAAAAAGATTGGCTTAGGTTGCATTTGGTAAAACGAGTAAAGCGCTAAGAAAATAAAATATCCCTATGTACCTGTGGATTCAGCTCTTCGACCAATGGACTTGCCAGTCCGAACTTACGAGGTCCAAACATGGACACTTATCAAGTACTCCATGAATCAACTGAAAACAACACGAGGTACTATGGAACGACAAATGCTAGATACATCTTTGAAAGATCATAAAAGTAACACTTACATTAGGTCAATCACTAAGGTCAGAGACGTAGCAGAGACGGTGGCTAAATGGAGTTATGCTGGCCAAGTTGTTAGACACACAGATGACAGATGATTCCAATCTATATTGAAATGGAGACCATACATAGGTAGGCGATCGAGAGGACGCCCTGCCAAACCTTAGACTGATGACATCAAATGGATGGGCCGGGTTGTGTGGATAAGACAGGCACGGGACCGTCAAAAGTGGAAAGATATGAGGGAAGCCATGGAACAATGGAGGTTGAAGAAGACGAAAAGAAAACGATATATTTGTATTTATATATATATATATATATATATATATATATATATATATATATATATATATATATATATATATATGTATATGTATATATTTATATATATACATATTTTTTATGAGCCTAGCACACGGGCTGTAGGGAAATTTCAGAAGCGCTACAGGAGTGTCGGGTGTGTCGGAAAGGCAAATCACGTCGATCTTGAATCGCAGTAAAGTGGACAACGAAGGCAGTGAAGTGCACAATGAAATCTGTAAGATGGGCACTAAAAACGGTAAAGCTAACAGTAAATTCAAAGATTTCCTACTTTATTGCCGAACAGCTGGAAGTACAAATTTTGGATTTGTAAATCACCAATCGATGAAGAATTTTGTTAGCTAGGCAGCTTCAGCTTTATATTAAGAAAATCTCTAATTAGGACACCCTTTAGTCTCTTTTTTTAATCTTCTATCTTTCTTTATAGTAATTTTCCAACGAAAAATTCTAATTTACTTTTACGTGAAAATCAAATTAACTTTGTAATTAACTGTCCAAACCACACTTTTTTTGCTGCTACCTTTGTAAGGTAATGACGTAATTCTTAAATAAAAACGTAGAGGAAAAAAATTAATTTTACGAAGCCTAGTTGGTAACTAAAAAGTAATCTAGTACAATTTTCGTTAGTAATATTTTACTGTAAAAGATACACACAAAGTCTAACCACCCCATTATTTTAGAAATTCGAGTATTTAAGCACACAAACATGGACAAATATCCGTTAAAGAAAAGTACCAGCATTCCGTATAAAAAAAAATTGAGTGCAATGTTATTAACTGACACGTGTCAGCTGATACAAGAATTAAAGCCAACTGAAACTGATCAGAGGCTTAACTTCGCTAATCGGGTAGTGATCAATTTTTCACATTCAGATTGTCGGCATTGTTCTTTAAAATAAAGAAAACAAGATATTTGAATGGAGGAGGGTCCCTAAGGCCGGTTTTCGGCCACCTTCAATTTTTTGACGGAAATAAGTGAAAGTATTTTTTTTTTTGACTTCGTGAACAAAAATAGTTCATTTAAAGGTGAAAGGTAAATTGTTTACACCCTCCCCCATTTTCCATCACCTTATTTTCCGCCCTCTGTTATAATTCGATTAAGTAGTAATTATTAAGCATAAATGTAGGGAAATGTGATCAAATAGACTTATAAAGATCACAGATGCGGAGACCAAGAAAAAAAGGAAAAAGTCACCCCCCCCGTTCCTTATATCGTCCCTCTCCACCTTAAATAACGTAAACATGTATTTGAAGGAATATACCCAAAGAGTTGATATCGTCTTTAGAGTTTACTGGTTTTTGAAGCATTCCAAGATACTGTACCATATACGAGGCTGGTTTGAAAAGTCCGTGCAAAAATAAAAACTACTTATGTGTTTGGAGTAAACCTTTTTTATTTTTTCGACATAGTCTCCTTTTAGGCTTATACACTTCGTCCAACGATGTTCTAGTTTGTTGATCCCTTCCGAATAATAGGATTTGTCCAAGTCTGCAAAATATCCATTAGTGTCTGCAATCACCTCCTCGTTTGAATAAAATCTTTGTCCCGCCAGCCATTTCTTCAAATTGGGGAACAAATAGTAGTCCGAGGGAGCCAAGTCTGGAGAATAGGGGGGATGTGAAACGAGTTGGAATCCTATTTCCATTAATTTTGCGACCACAACTGCTGAGGTGTGTGCTGGTGCGTTGTCGTGATGGAAAAGGACTTTCTTGTGGGCCAATCGCGGGCGTTTTTTCTTGCAGCTCGGTTTTCAAACGGTCCAATAACGATAAATAATATTCACCTGTAATAGTTTTACCCTTTTCCAGATAGTCGATGAGGATTATCCCTTGCGAATCCCAAAAGACAGTCGCCATAACCTTTCCGGCCGAAGGAACGGTCTTCGCCTTTTTTGGTGCAGATTCCCCCTTGGTAACCCATTGTTTAGATTGTTGTTTGGTCTCAGGAGTATAGTAATGTATCCATGTTTCATCCACAGTGACGAAACGACGCTTAAAGTCCTCCGGATTCTTCTGGAACAGCTGCAAACCATCCTTGTAACACTTCACACGATTCCGTTTTTGGTCAAGCGTGAGCAATCGCGGCACCCATCTTGCGGATAGCTTTCTCATGTCCAAATGTTTATGCAAAATATTATGTACCCGTTCAGTCGAGATGCCCACAGCACTCGCAATCTCACGCACCTTAACTCTTCTGTCATCCATCACCATATCATAGATTTGATCAATGATTTCTGGAGTCGTAACCTCCACAGGCCGTCCAGAACGTTCAGCGTCACTTGTGCCCATATGGCCAGTCTGAAAATTTTGAAACTACTTATAAACTGTTCTAATCGAAGGTGCAGAGTCACCATAATGTTTATCAAGCTTCTCTTTAGTCTCCTGAGGCGTTTTGCCTTTCATAAAGTAATGTTTAATCACCATACGAAATTCTTTTTCGTCCATTTCTTGAAAATCACTCAACTTCCTTGATTCACACGAATGCCAAACACAAAGAAATAGACCAATATGGCTGAAACTTGGTGTGCGTTCATTCAAGAGATGCTACTAACTAAACATGACCTCGATACGCGCCGGTGGTGCCATTTCTCGGACTTTGCACGGACTTTTCAAACCAGCCTCGTATAATGATATAATTCCCCTCCCTTTCTTTATACTCCCACCCTCTGCCCTAAAATAACGTATACGAAGGCGTTAGACACGATCTTAAGTATTTGGTACAGTTCTGTTAACGCCTTCGTATACGTTATTTTAAGGCAGAGGGTGGAAGTGTAAAGAAAGGGGGGGAGGAATTATATCATTATATATGGTACAGTATTTAGGAATACTTTATCAACCAGTAAACTCTAGAGACGATATTAACTTTTTGGGTATATTCCTTTAAATACCATGTTTACGTTATTTAAGGTGGAGAGAGGCGGTATAAGGGAAGGGGCGGGGGCGATTTTTTTATATTTATCTTTATCTGCATCTGTGAAGTTTATACGTCCATTTGATCATATTTCCCTACATGTATGCTTAATAATTACTACTTCATTAATCGAATTATAACAGAGGGTAGAGAATAAGGTGAAGGAAAATTGAGGAGGGGTAAAAATTTTTCGTTTCACCTGAAAATTACCTATTTTTGCTCATGAAGTCAAAAAAAAATTACTTTCATTTATTTCCGTCAAACATCCAAGGGGCCGAAAACCGGTCTTTGGGGCTCTCCTCCTTTATTGTTCCCATATTGCGATTAAACTTCGTCGTCTTAGGTTTTGAACCGTTTATTTTTTTTATCCTTCTACGCCCCTTTCAAAGTTCAACCGTTTAAAGTCTCAATATTTCACCGTCTTGTCACCATTTACTGTCAAATGCATTTATTATACAAGTCCCTTGTAGCACGCAGCATTCCATAGATCCCTTTTTAGGGAGAGCGTTATTTTAGAAACAGTGCCGACTAGGGCGATTGCCCAGAGCGCCAGGCATAAAGAACGGCTTACGACTCGACCTTCTGTTGGTATTTTTAGGCTATTTTCATCAATTAGCCGTCAAGCATTACAATTAAAACGATGACCTATATAAATGATCAACAGCGGTCCCAACTTTACATCTGTGTTATTGAAAAATATTTCTGAAAAACAACGAAACAAGACGATTTTAATTTATTATTCCCATAGCGCTGTTAAGCTAAGCTTAATCTTATTATATTTACCCCCGTTTATCTTTATTATCCCTCTACGCCTAGTTAAATTTTAGCTCAGAAAAAAAATGACTAATATTCAACCATTTAAATTTTCAATATTTTACCGTCTTTTCACCATTTACCTCCAAATACATTTATTCTACAAGTCCCTGTTGGCACACACCAGTCAGTGTTTGATCATTAAATAAAAATATCGTTGGAATGGACGCGCGTCCCGGCTACCGGAAAAGTTCGTCCTTGTATTACGTCGAGATAACATGGGAATAGAGAACGTTTATTTTCCTTATCTAACAATTTACAAAATCTGACATATGACAATATTTTTTTATAAATGTGTTTGATTCTTACAGTATATGCAAAAAATTATGCGCCGTATGGGAACATTTTTTTTTGTTGATTTTTTTTTTTAAAAAAGCCAAATTTGTTAAGGCAGGATCTTCTTCCAGGAATTTTTTTGAGCTTTTTTTTCGCTCAAAATACTCAAAATCTTTAGTATAGAAGGCAACTTTCCTTTTTACGAAATAAAAACTCTAAGTTTACCATCCGAGCCTTTTTCCAAGCAAGCACAATAGCGCGCAGCCGACGCATTGTGGATCAGGAACCTGATTTTTCGTTCAAAATTGTCTAGAGCCCTCAATTATTAACGAAATCTGACAATTTTTTTTTGAAAATACTCGTAAGAGAATTCCGAACAAACGTAAAGAAGCCGATTTGCAAAATATAACCTCAAAATTTTTAAAAAATGCAAAAAGCAGCACGGAATCGGGAGGTGAAATTTCGAAGTTCACGTGGTTTCAAGTTTACGCATTCAAAACTGGTTCATCGGATGATTCTGGGGTTTCTGGGATAGCTGAATTTTCGGGGTCATTTTGATTATATGCACCCTTTTGAGGCGTGAAAATGAGGGTTGGAAAATAGATCAAGGGACCCTAGAAATCCTCGAGGAACCTGTTTTGAACGCGAAACTCTAATCCAGGAGAATATCCTAATTCCTCCCCTCCAACCCCCATTTTCACCACTCAAAAGGGTGCATATGATCAAAATGACCCTGAAAATAGATTCAGCGACCCCAGAAACCCCCGAGAAACCAGTTTTGAATGCGAAACTCTAATTCAGGTGAAAATCGTAATTTCTTCCCCTCCAACCCCCATTTTCACCCCTTCAAAGGATGCATAAGATCAAAATTACCCCGAAGAAGATTCAGCTACCCCAAAAACCTCCGATGAACCAGTTTTGAAAGCGTAAACTTGAAATCACGTGAACTTTCCTCCTCCTTTACCTCCCGGTTCCGTGCTGCTTTTTGCAATTTAAAAAAATTTTACAAATCGGCTTCCTTACATTTGTCCGGAATTCGCTTATGAGTACATAAAAAAATTGTGTGATTTCGTTAATAATTTTGAACGAAAAATCAGATTCCTGGACCAATGTGTAACGCTCGAGCCTGCCTTAGGAAGCATTAAGCTATAATGGTTTCGGGGCTTCCCCTACCATTTCTTCGAGCAGCTATTAAGTAAACACTCAATAGAATATTTATATGAGTCATTTTATACATGAGTTTAACAATTATTTCGGCACAAACATTATGCTAAGAATCAGTTTTTTCACAATTTTTTTATATTGAAAACTTGAAACGTGTTTTTTTTTCAAAATTATGTTTTAGGAACAGGCATGCATGATTACTCAAAAATTAATAAACGGATAGGCTTGAAATTGATCATACTTTGAAAATATATAATTGCCTTCGATATAAATCTTCAATTATTAAGAAAGGATTGTTTAAACAATTTTTGTAGGCCATTTTTATAATTTTTTTTGTAAAAAAATTGCTTTTTTTTCAAATAATAAAAAAAGTGAATTTTTAATTTTTGCATATATTCATATAGAAACTGAGGGTTTGTAGATTCCAAATTAACTTGATTTTTTCAGATTGAACGATTTTTGCAATCCGAAGGCTGCACGCCAATCAGAGTACCAGAGGTACTCCACGAGATGTGCTGTATTCTTTGTTTAAATAACCATTTTATAAAAAAAAAATTGTATTCTTTTAGAGTTGTTCTAATATGCTAAAAAAGTTTTACATTTATTGCGTTTATATACTGCAAATAAAATAACCGGTCAAGTGCAAGTTGAACTTGCGCAATTAGTGTTCCGTACGTTGATTGCTTTTCAAATAAAAAATGTTGTAACGGAAGTATAAAATGATCAGTGCCTTCACAAAACACACCCCAAAATGAGTTTTCAACAAAGTTTATTTTCAATCTTTACTGAAAATTGATGACCTTGAAATTTCTGTTTTTTTTTTTTATATACCAGATAAATTATTACAGGTAATGCACTCGTGATAATTTTCGTTCAATCTACACCCCGTGGAGAATATTCCAGAATTTTTTCAAAATTTTTTGATAAGTACTTTTCGAGATAAGGCAGCGATTTTTCGCGAATTTTTAAAAATAATACAAAGAAAAGTGCGCGCAAGTATTACAGTATATATATATTTTTTATACTCGTATTTTCACAAGCTTTCATTTGACACCACACTCGATTACCTAGTAAAAAAATTTTTTTTTGCACTTCCGATTTCACCCCCCAAAACTAACCCCTTAAGTCAAAATTTAACTTTCAAAACTACATGGCTCTGATGAGGCCATCAATTCCTATATTATTACCAAATTTCAACTTTCTATGACAAATAGTTTCGGAGAAAATCGGGTGTGACAGACGGACAGACGGACAGACAGACACCTAAGTGATCTTATAAGTGTTCCGTACGGAACACTAAAAATATAAAAAAACATGTTTTTTCTTTTGCTCTGGACCAGGATCCGACCTTAAAGTTAAATTTGTGATAAGTGCTAAAGTGTATCTTGGAAAATTTCGGGATAATTTGTTTTAAAAAAAATAGCTTTCCATAAATGAAGAAAAAAAAATTAAAACGCATATGCGGATATATAGGCTTTTTGTAAATTACAGGTAAAATTGGAGCCAGAATTAGGGGTAAGATGAACTAGAGCAAAGCTTTACAATCCTAATTGAAGTCGATATATGAACTCTATTAGATAACTTCGCCAACCAAACTGATTAAATCGTACATACAGAGACTCTCATCTCATAATGGCAACGCATTGTCATTAATCTTGGGATTAAGTCTTAAATTTTCAGGAAAAAAAAGATTTAAGGATTGGCAAAATTACCGGTAATATATCGGCGATTTACAGTTTTTTTCGCATTTTTAGAAATTTATCGGTAAAATCTAAATCCTATAGATAATTTTAAAACCCTCATTTCTTCCAGCAAAGAGAAGCAAATCGAAACGTTTTTAATTTATTTTTCCAACAGCGGAATCAATTTAAGGTTAGTTCTGTTATATTTTTTATTTCTCGACGCCTCGATAAATTCTGATGGCATAAGTAACACTCAACAGTTTAAATTCTTAATATTTTAGCATATTTTCACTTATTCTACAAGTCGTTGTTGAGACACAACAGTCCTTATTTGATCATTAAATAAAATAAACCGCCCAAGTGCAAGTCGGACTTGCGCAATTAGTGTTACGTACGTTGGCTGCTTTTAAAATACTAATGTTTGTTACGGAGGGATAAAATGTTCAATGACCTCACAAAAAATACCCCAAATGAGTTTTCAACAAAGTTTCTTTCCGGTCTTTACTGAAAACTGATGACCTTCAAATTTTTTTTTATTTATACCAGATAAATTATTATAGGTCATGCTCTCGTGATAATTCTCGTTCAATCTATACCCTGTGGAGAAAATTCCAGGATTTTTTCAAAATTTTTTGGTCAGTACTTTTCGACATAAGGAGGGAGCAGCGATTTTTCGCAATTTTTAAAAAATAATACAAAGAAAAGTATGCGCAAGTATTACATTATATATATTTTTGCACTCGTGATTTTACAAGCTCTTATTTGACACCTCGCTTGATGAGCTGGTAAAAAAAGTTTTTTTTTGACTTCCGATTTCACCCCCCAAAACTAACCCCTTAAGTCAAAATTTAACTTTCAAAACTGCACGGCTCTGATGAGGCCATCAATTTCTATATTAGAGCCAAACTTCAAGTTTCTATGTCAAATAGTTTCGAAGACAATTGGGTGTGACCGACGGGCAGACAGACACCGAAGTGATCTTGTATCATATGGCACACTAAAAATATCATTTGGTGAGCCAAATGTTCATCGTCTACTAGCTATTCCGATCTCAAACAGGTCTTATTGAAACAGCTATCATTTTGTCGATCTGGAATCGGACAATTTGTTGAGCGATACCAAAAAGGTGTACAAAACGAAGGGGATTACTTTGAAGATTGAGTTCACATCAGTTTTTTTTATAAATAAATGTCAAGGTTAGTCTATAAACGCCGAACATTAATTGGTGCACCTAATATATCAAAGTTTAATGCATGAGAAATGTATAATACCCGGAATAATTAATCTACTTAATTATCTTCTAATTATTTTAAAATTATAAATAAATAATTGTTTCCACTACTTGCCTGCGGACATAACTTATTCCATGAAAGCAACATTAAATTTAAGCTTGCTTTTATTAATTGTAATTAAATTAATGAAAACAATTTTATTCGTAAAACTAATGACAATGTTTAGTTGCATTACTGTTCTTTAATGAACTTAAAAAATAGCATAATTTCATTTTTATCATGGTGCTATAATTGATAACACAAGTCTAGAAAATCGATAGGGAAATTGGAACAACTGGAATTGCGTCCTCATCCACCGTATTCACCAGATCTGCCCCCACCGATTATTACCTCGCTCCAAACTTGAAAAGGTGGCTCCAGGGAAAGAGATTTGGCTCAAATGAAGAAGCCGAATGGCAAACTGAGGGTTATTTGAGGGAGCTCGACAAATTGTACTAGTATCCAAATATTGGAAGATCGCTTGTTGAAAAACAAAATCGATTTTTGGCAAAACCATTGTTTTTTCCACTCACAATAAATCGACGCACAAAATCAGTTTTATTATTATTAAAACACTCCAAGCACCTCATGCGAATAGGTTTTTGATCTGCTGAAAGCAAGCGCGGCACTCATCTTGCACAAACCTTCTACATGTGCAATTCTTCATGCAAAACATAACCTATACGTTCTTTCGCAATGTCTCACTAATTTTACGCGCGGTCCTCCGACGACGTATCGTCTATTTGTTCAATGATTTCTAATGATGCACTTTTTGAACGTCCTTCACGGGGATAATCTTCAAGGCTGGTAGCGCCACGTTTAAACTGGTCAGCCCATCTCTAAAGTTTTATGAACTTCAAATGAATTTCATCTGGTGTCAAACCTTCCACAGAGAATTTTATAACAGTACGATACTCAATTTAATCCATTTTAAAAAATACAGTAACACCTCCACTTCAGACAGCTGTATAAAATAAACTACTACAGAAAATGACTTGCAATTTTACTTAGACCCTTATGACAGATATACCATCTTAAGAAAAAAAATCTTACAAACACCATCTATGGTCAAAACGGAGAAATTTTCAGACTACCGCGTAAGGAATAGATTCATAATCATTTTATAGGTAAAAGGCAAAAACTGTTATGGTAAATCCCAAGATATAAGATACTGCCTTTTTACTTTTTCAATGGGGCAATAATCGAACCCTATTAAGGTTTTGTGCATAGTTGCCAGGAATTACGATAAACGTATTTTTATTTTACCTGCTTTGTATACCGCCCTCACTTGCACCTGCAATCATATTGGATCTATTTTTACCTATATATTTACTACTATACCTGTGAACCCGGTTTGGAGCCCTTTAAGTATTTGATAATATAGGCCTAATGACCACAGGTTCCCATTAGGATTCGAAAGATACTTTTTATTATTTTTTATTTTTTAGTTTTACTTACAACTTACAACGTAACGGTTCTATTTTATTTATGTGCCGTCCGTGGGAAAACTGCAATAGTGCCTATCGCAAGAGAAAACATTTATCACTTGACGCTAAACAAATACTGAAAAATGTTTACGACAGTTTGGTAAAAAGAAATTTGAATAAACAAAGTGCTTTGCAAGAAACCAGTAAACTAACAAAAACCCCAATTTCTACGATTAAGGGTATTGTAGGAAAACCACCACTCAGGAACAGGAAAAAACGAAAAGATTTTCAAATGCATCATGTAGACGATTGTGAAAAGGACGTCATCAGGAGAAAAATATATTCTATGTATGAAGAGCAGTTGGTGCCGACACTAGACAGAATAAAATTAAGACTGGTGCAGGACGGAACCAATATACATTGTGGCCGATCAACCCTTCACAGAATTCTCTTAAGAATGAGATTCTAGTTTGGACTATCACGAAGACACGACCGCAGAACTTTTTGAAAATTGGTTTCAAAATTCTCTTTTGCCAAATGTTCCCGAACAGAGTGTTATAGTTATGGACAATGCAAGTTACCATAGTCGCTTGCTAAATAAGGTTTCTAATGCAGCCAACACCAAATCGGAAATACAGGAATATATATTAGAAAATGACATTTATTTTAACTTTAATTATAAAAAAGTGATCTTTTGAAAGTTTCCGAAAGACTATAAATTGAAAAAGAAATATGTTTGTGATAGTATGGGCACAAAATGTTTCTCCTACTTTAAGCGAGTCAGTGGTTGAATTAGTAAAAAAAGGTATAATTGTGAAAGCTGGAAGAATTCCATTCAGCACGTTGTTAAACTTGAAGATTCATATATTTATGCAAATAATATAAAACCACTGATAATTACCTCAGCTGATGACAGTGACAGTGAAACCGAATTAGGCTTAAGTGAAAATATATTTTTATTTATACAATCTGTTCCCTCTTGTAAACCCAATTCATTCAAACTGTATATTTGTACTTCTAATCCATTTGTTTTTACATGCATCTATAAATAAACATCTCCAAACACACTAATTTTATTTATTTGCATTAATGAATAAAATTCTTAAGTCCATTTCTGCCACCTATCATAAACAAAAGGTCAGAATTTTTATATTGTCCACTTAAAATGGCAAAAATTAGGATCTTATATTTTGGGACAGGCTATAAAACTCTTAAAGCCTTGAATTGCTTTTAAAAATCCAAAAGGTTAACGGCAACAGATAGTTTCATACTACTTTAATTCGTAATTTTAATAAAACAATTTCTTAACGAATAAAAACAAGTAAGAACCCAAATATTAATAAGCAGAGAGAGTCCATGTCTATGAAGTCGATGACCTTCCAGCTAAAACACAATTATTTTTATTCACAGGATTCTAGTCTACATTCTACATCTTACGAGACGTGATCTCCATTTTATTATCAAGATTTCTTTTTGTTTCTTGGTAATATTGGAGGCACGTAAAACATTAAATAATAAAAAATATATTTATTGCTTCCTTTTTCCTGATGAATGGGATGACACACCATGTAGGCGTATACACTTTATCATTGTTTAACAATTATTTACAATCTCAAAAAAAACTCCATATTAATTGCATTTTTATACCAGGAATTCTATATAATGCCATGTATACTTGTTTGCGATTTATGCAGGGTCATGGACAATTACATGATGATAAAACATAACTGGAAATTCCAAGTATATATTCAAAACCCCTAGATAAATGCGTAACACATCAGTGTTGTCTATCTTCTCGCTGGATATGGTTGAAGGAAATGATGTCACATTCCAACATTTTAGTTTTTAAAAAAACGTATCTATATTAAAGTTTTCGTTACCAAAATCGGTTCTGTCCTTTACCGGGCAGGAGCAAAAAATCGGTAGGGTGATTTATTCATATACAGAACCAAACTAAATACTGAAATTTACTTTTTCACACTCAAAAACAACTTAATCCAAGCATTGCAACACGATATTTTAAATGACGGGTACTTCATGGTGAGATATTAATAAGTTGAGACGGAGGCCTTCAAAGATATTTACTAATGATAGCTAACATTAACACCTACAAACTACTTCTGTAAAAACTTGAAATAGCAAAAAAAAATAATTCAAGATTTCTCGGTTCCAAAAATCCTAAAGAAAACGTATTGAACATATATGAAGCAACCCCTTTAGTCCCCTTTCCTGTTAGCCTCTTATTCGTTTAATTGTAAATAATTATGCTTAAAATTTCTTCATTAACACAAGAATTAGGAAAAATTCTAATACTGTATACTGTAAGGCTGATGTATCTTGTGTGGAATATAGATTAGATAACAAAGCGGATATTATAATTAAACCTTTTACCATTTCTGAGATATTTCATAGGATTACTAGGCTGTCTAAAAAAATAGAATGTGGTCCTGACAATGTACCTGAATATTTGTTAAGCACTCTTATCTATAGTATTACCAGGCCACTGTTTATTTTGTTTAATAGGTCGCTGGCTGAGGGCAAGCTTCCGGATTTATGGAAGGAGAGTTTCATTGTACCGATCTTCAAGTCAGGTGAAAGAGAAGATGTTCAGAATTATAGGGGCATTTCAAAGCAGTCTGCAATTCCTAAGTTGCTTGATGGTTTGGTATATGATCAACTTAGCTGGATTTGTAAAGGTAGAAGAACAACATGGCTTCATGAGAGGTAGGTCGACTGTCACCAACTTGATCACCTATGAGAATGCTCTGGTGGATGCATTGGAGAGGAGATGCCAAGTAGACTAGATCTACACTCACTTCTCCAAGGCATTAGACAGGATTAGCCATCAAAAACTGTTAGCAAAACTTAGAGCGATGGGGTTTCATGAGCGCTCTGTAAAGTGGCTCGAGAGTATGTTGGTGGGACGCTCGCAGAGAGTGAAGATGGGAGGTTATATTTCTAGTAGTACCGAGGTGACCTCAGGAGTTCCTCAAGGTGGGCACTGTGCTCCACTACTATTTCACATCTTTATTAATGACATTCGTCAGGCTGTTCCTGACTGTAGCTTTCTTTTGTTTGCAGATGACTTGAAATTGTACCGTGAAATTGTGACTGAGGCGGACTGCACGAAGCTGCAGGAGAGCTTGAATCTGTTTGTGTATTGGTGCAATGATAATGGATTGTCTTTAAACCCTGGGAAGTGCAGTACGATTAGTTTTTTTGTAGAAAAAAGAATAAAATAGCCTTTCAGTACAAGGTTGGTGATGTGGACTTGTTACCGGTCAGTTCTTTGAAGGATTTGGGAGTTATAATGGACGCTGTCGTTTAGGGAACACTATTCTTGCATGACAAGAAAGGCATTCCAAATGTTGGGACTTCTTTTTAGAATCGGAAGAGATCTATCTGTCGACTCAATGAAGAAGTTATACTGTTCTCTGGTAAGATCTCACCTTGAATATGCATCAACGGTATGGTCACCTTACTACAATGTTCATAACGCAAAGATCGAACGTGTCCAGAATAAATTTATTAGATATTGCTCTTATAGATTGAGGTTGGTTGGTGACAGAGGAGCCCTTGCTAGTATGCGGACATTAGAGGACAGGAGAAGGGTATCAGATCTTTCCATGATATTTAAACTGCTGAATGGTGTTAATGATTGTCCACTCCTTTTAGGGCAGATACAGTTGAAGGTTCCAGAACGTTGCTTAAGAAGAAATAAGATATTTGTCATCGGTCATCACGGTACTAACTATGGAATACACTCTCCATTAGCGAGATAATAATCCTTCCTCAATCCATTCGGAGGCTTGCTGTCTGGCTTTAAAGGGCAAGTCATTAAAGTGGTGTGTGACCACTGATATGTTTCCTGTTTATTAGATTGGGTGTTTTGAATTGTGATGTTATATCATTTCTTTTTTTTCTGTCTAAAATACTCATTACTGTACTGTTGTTATTACTCTATATATTGAATATTATAACTTTAATAATGGGGTTTCCCGTTTATTGATAATAAATAAAAAATAATAAATAATACTAATAAAACTAGAGAAAATGCATCGACATACATGATGAAGGCGCTGGGAGATTAGTTTGGGTTAGAAATAGGTAACGGGACTTCTGGTGGAAGTATTTTTATGACATATTTATGACTTCAATAAGGAAAATAGTGTACACTAGGCGGGTAGAACCACGAAAGCATATTAATGTGCTCTAGGCTTTTAGTTTCTTTACATTTAAAACTAAAAATTTACTGCAATGTTTGTTTAGAAAAATTAAACGTTCATACTAACTAAAGGCTGATCCTAAGAGGGACACCGTGTTGAAACGTAGGCCTTAGATCTAAATAATCATAATAAAAGGGTCCAGAAAGTTGATCTTAGTCTTTCATTTTAATTATACACCATTTTACATTTTACGTAAAATATAAAAATTTGAATTACCTAAAATATAAAAAAATTGAACGAAATATAATACAAGCGACAAGTGTTCTCTGACTTTTATGTCTAACCAGTACACTAATGCTACATGGAAAACCTTGTCTTATTTTCCTGCAATAATTACAACCAGAAACAGAATTTTATTTTTGTTTTCTTTTTACTTTTCTTGCTAAAGGAAAATACTGTATTCGCGAAAATATAACATTCTGAGATGTTTGCTTGTCTTCTCGTTTTAGGATTCCATCTATCCATCTATCTAACAAGCCTTCTTCCATCCAATGTGAGACATAGGCCGCCCCTTCCTTTTTCCATCCCTTTCGACAGCGTCTTTGACCACCCGTTCTTTCAAGCCATCTTTTCATCTTGTTTGGGGCTTTTCTCTGGATCTTTGTCCCAACCACTGCCTCCATTCTTGTATTATTTTACTCCATCTCTTATCTTGTTGT
>CM032456.1:87086127-87103627 GCA_019049505.1 Pachyrhynchus sulphureomaculatus
TACGTATATGAAGAAAATATAAACCATTCTATTGCAAAAATTATTTGAAGATGACTACGATAGACGCGTTGAATTTTGGGAGGTCATGATGGAACCAATCAATAATGATCCTAACCTAATTCATAATATTGTTTTCTCTGACGAGCCCACATTTTGTCTTAACGGAAGAGTTAACAGGCATAACTGCCGGTACTGGTCTACTGAGAATCCCTGCTGGATAATCGACAGTCATTCTCAAAGACCACAAAAGATAAACGTGTGGGCAGGGATTTGTGGACGTCATATCATTGGTCCCTTTTTTATCGATGGAAATCTTACAGGACAGCGGTATTTGCAGTTACTCCAAGAGCAAGTTATTCCAACTCTTGCAGGTCTTTTTCCCGATGAAAATAATTTGGATACCGCTAACAGGATTCTGTGGTATCAACAGGACGGAGCACCTCCTCACTATGAAATCCTTGTTCGTAGATATTTGGATGCGATTTTTCCTAATCGATGGGTAGACAGAAGTGGTGCAAAGAGTCCCGACCTTACGCCACTCGATTTTTTTTTATGGGGTCATTTGAAAATCAAAATTTACCGAAGTGGACCTGAAACTCTAGAAGACTTACAACAAAGAATTCAATATGAAGTAGCACAGATCACCCGGGATTCTCTGCAAAACTCTATTCAGGTTGTTTATGACAGATTTGGCCATTGCCTCGCTGTTAACGGTAGACATTTTGAGCAATTGTTACCTTAAAAATAAACCTTGTCTTTTTTTATTTTAAAATTTCAAATGAGAATAATTCCAAAACAGTTCAATTTAGACATATGGCATGTCAAATAATATCTAGAATTTTTAGTAGGACTCAAAATAAAATAATATACAGGGCTTTCCATTAAAAAAAATCAAGATGGCGTAATTTCTTCGAACTGTCAGTTTAAAAACATTTTACTTTCGACGTCAGAAAAGGCGCCGTATAACTTTTATTTAAACATTTTTTGATACACTGATTAATAAATGCTGTGGAATCATTATTCCATAGCTATGGGGCACCCTGTAGATATATATATATATATATATATATATATATATATATATATATATATATATATATAAATAAATAGGGTGCCCCAAAAACCAACGTATTCCCTTCGAGTTCTGATAGGCCAGCTCATAATTCACCAGAATATGTAAATATGACCTTAGTAAAAAATCGTTAGATTTCGAGATATTGACACATTTATGAATTTCGTGAAAACCTACACCTGAAATCAGTTTATCGAGTGTCACAACTACAAATATCCGTATTCTAAGATTCAAATTATTGTTACGTAGTCCTGAATAACCCTGCTGTTGATCACACTTCAAAATAAAACTAATTGTGCTAAGCCTATGGAGAAAACAAATATCATCACTAAAAACATTTTAATTAGCTAACTTTGACTCCCCTTAAAAATGTTTTTTTCCCATACTGTAGTGAGTTATGAGCCGGCCTATCAGGCCTCGAAGGGAATACGTTGCGACACCCTGTATATATAAAATTGGTGTTACTTGGATTAAGTCACTCTTTACCTTGAGAAAGTCAAATTCTCTGCTTATTTTAGAATTATGTCTACGCAAGAAAAGTATTGGTAAATCTCTTTACCGATTTTTTAATTGATTATTTCAAAATTAAATATGGTATGCAGTCTCCTTGCCATTGTTCAACATCTTATATTGTTATCTCAATTAGAAACCTTGAAGCTTCGATTAACGACTTCATGATGATAGCTGAACACTTTTCATTAAAAACTGATATAGAAGAATTCTTCTATTTTGAATTAAAACCGTCGATTTTTAAACGTGCATATGTTTGCAAATCTTTAACTTAAAACATCAAAAAATAGGTCATATCAAAAACTTAACATAATAATCTTTTTAAAACTATATACATATATAATTATCTTGAAGGATATAAATTAAAATTTAATTAACATACTTAATTATTAACGCACCGCAGTAACAAGGTTTGCTTAAAAGGAATACTTTTGTAATTTGTTATAGATGACTGACTGTTTTATACTTTCCACTATTGTTACCACATTTTTATTTATAAACATCATGAATCAATGTCAGAAGCGAAGTTTTTACCTATAAACTCCGATATATTAATAGGCGTAGGAATATTATCAGAGGAATCGACGCGTGTAAATTCGACGAAAAATATTGTCTTTATTAACTTCGGGCAACGAGAGAGTTTACTGTCTGAAGACTAGCAGCGCGCGGTGGCGGGAACTCGCACTTTCTCCAAATATTGATGTGTTAAACACTTATTTGCGGTATTGTGTTAACAATTATGGACAAAATATCAGTAAAAAGTCGCGGATAGAAGTGTTATGTGGTTGACTGTCAGAATAGCAAAGGGAATTCGCCTAACACAATATTCTATGGCTTTTCTATAAAAAATCATAAGTTGGAGAAACGAGAAAAATTAAATTGTTTACAGCTCCGATGGATCCCTTTGGCAACCAACAAAATACGGTCGCATTTGCAGCGCCCATTTCACTAATAATCAAAAATCGGATCATCCTTAGAATCCGAGTTTCTTGCCGACAATATTTCCTGATATCTGACTGATAATCCTCGATCATTGTTAACGTAATGAATGACCGCATAAATATGCTTATGGTACTTCGCCCTAAAGCATTAGCAACAAAAGTACACTGGATACCTGTTATTACCCGGTTTTCGTCGAACTGCAACAATTTTTTATACATTTTTCTGTGCTCTAAGTTTTTCCAGCTTTCCATCCAAAATACCAAGTGAAGTTTTCAGATGGTAATTCTAGGTGGATTTTTTTAGCTGGGATTCCTTTTCAACTCATTTTTTTTCAAATATTTATTCCCTCAAATTTTTTTTTGATTTTACTTTTTTTACCGAGAAAGTAATAAATAAAGCCGAAAAAACGTGAATAATATTGGTTTTTTAAGTTCAGATTAATTTTCTAGGCCTTTGATCACCTGTAAAAAAATAAAGAGCATTAGAATATTTTTTATTGCTAAAACTTTATTGTAATCAACCCTAATCCTTAATAAAACTAAAAGAATAGGCGGATAGATTAAAACTAACCAAGTACTCTACAAGTTTCTTCGTCGAAATTTTTATTTCCATAGTGATATGTAACCTCGTTATAATGGTTAATTATTTAGCTCTTACTGATTGACATAAACTAAATATAACATAAAATCAAATATTTATAAAACTAACCCAATCCCCTATGATTACAGGCTTTTAATTTATTACTGTCTACTTTTAAATAGTAAATAATAATTCCGTGTTATTTTATTATACTTTTATACTACTGATATAAGCTCGCATGATTCACACCATTAAAAAGTGCCAAATTTTCCGTTACCTATTACTTCGCTCCCGGTGCCCTCGCCATATACGAATTTGCAATAAAAATCGCATGTGCCGGTTAAATATTTATTCACTACTGGTGTAATACAAAAATAACTGCATGTTACTGAACAAGTGTTAATCAAAAGAAGTGAAAGGTCTGATCAGGTATCGATAGATTATCAAAAATAATTTTTTATTGCCAGCGTTAAAAAAGTACACGAACGACGCATAACGCATGCTTAACGATGTTTTATTTGCAATAACCAACTTTATGTTTTCACCTCCGATAGAAATGGACACAATCGATAAAGTGATTTACCAAGTACTTTCCTAGTAGATGCAGCCTTACACTAGCGTACCAGTTGTGAACTCACTCAACAAATATACACCATACCCCGCGTTACGTCCCTTTTTACAATCTCCCAGCCACACATGAGGATGGCGTAGAATTCCTCTGGGAAAACCGATGAACAATGCATAACTGTCTAGGGACATTAATAGTCTTTTCCCTATATGTGGATTTAAGAGCTTATCGTAAAGTGCCTTTTGGGAACTGACTATCCTCATCTGTTCGTATATATTATTATTCAATTTAAAGTTTTATCACTTTTACAGCACTAACGTCTGTTAACTGACGTCTTTAAAGATGACTACGATGTTGACCGCGAGGAGACAAATTACTCCATGGAAGCACGATATAATTTTGTGATAAAAAATCGTACTAATCATCACTAAATATGCATTTCTCTCCCATTTCCGTCCAGGTTCACGTTGCCGTTTAAGTAAGGTCCTCAGGATTTGTGTGGGAAAGGTACAAATAAAGAGATCAACGTAAGCCCCTTATAAATCCCTAGCAAATTGAATTTGTCTGATAAAAACAAGATTCGATTTAACCTATTATTAAATGTTCAACCTTAGTAATTAATTATTGTAGATGATGGTGTACGTTTCCAGACTAGTAAAACTTTATAAATTACTTCTAAAATATAAGGTCTTTTCTAAGTTGAAGCATCGTTTAAACCTGGTTATAGTTCCCACTAAATAAAGAAATGTCTCCAGTATGACGTATATAAAATCACCAAAAAAAGAATCGTTCCGAGACTCACTGAAACCCATTTTATTTGGCCCCATAAGCAACATACATTGTAAATAAGACTAAACCAGAATAAAATAGGGCAAATAAAACAATATACGAATCCGGTCTCTCTGGGATGACAAGCTATGGGTACTATGTGACTTCATTACAAATATAATTTTAAAAAATTTTGTTGGTAAGTTGGTAAGCCCGCTTGTTTCAAATGTTCATGGGGTAATGCATTATAAACTTTATTACATTGATAGTGAACCAATTTAAAGTTTTGTCACTTTTACAATACCAACGGATGTTAACTGAAGTCCTTGAAGATGCAGTTAATTCTTCGACGTTGCCGAGATGAGTGTTGCGAAGACAGCTGACGCAACTCAAAATGGGACAAAGAATACCAAGTTCTAGCCTGGTAATCGGTAGTCCGGACTTTTACTATCAAGACAAAATATACTGACAATACATTTAAGCTAAGTCGGTATGTATTATTCTATGTATTAATTTACAGACTCTAAACAAATCTATTGCTACGAGGGCCGCCTTTTAAGTTTTTACAAACCACCATTAGATGGCGCTATTGAGATATGACATTACTATTGTTGTAAAATTTGACAGTTGTTATTGTTAAAACAATGACAACTCAGAAATTGGCCAAATAGTTTGTTTACAGTTTAAAAAAAGGCCTAACTCAACAACAATGTCTCGAATAGTTCGTTCAACTTTTGGTAAAGAATCAGCATCAGAAATGACAACTGGTTTACAAAATTTCGTCATCGTCGTGCTTGCGTCAGTGATGAATTTCGTGAAGGTCGACCAAAATCGTTGTTGTTCCAAAAAACATCGATGCTGTGCGCAACATGATTGAAGAAGATCGGCATGGGACTTACCGTGACACAAAGGCATCCTCGGGAATATCGAGGACTGCAGTACATTCGATTTTGCATGAACATTTAGCTGTGAAAAAGATCTGTTCTCGATATATTCCGCATAACTTGACCGAAACTCAAAAACGGGCTCGTGCCATTTTTTTTTTTTTTTTTTTTTTTTTTTTTTTTTTTTTTTTATGGGTCTAGCACACGTGCTACAGGGAAATCCCTAAAGCGCTACAGGAGCGACACGTGTGCGGAGAAAGCGATTCACGTTGTTCTTGAATCGCTGTAGATTGTACTCGATGGGAAACACAGTCCTGTGCAAACTATTCCAAACTTATGATATTCTCCATATAAAAGACTGCTTGAAAAGCGTTGTACGAGGAGTAACAAGCTGAACCTCATACGAATGTGAAGTATTAGCGCGACGTGTACTCCTAACATGCACCGCTCTGGGAGGAATTAAGCGGGCCACATCCTTCGAACACTTTCCATGAAAGTACTTGTAGAATAGGCTCAAGTCGCCAACCGTTCTTCGATGTTGCAGCGAATCAAGGCCGTCGGTCAGTTCCCAAGTGTTCCCAGTGTCCAATCAGACGAATAGCTCTTCTCTGGATAGAATCCAACAAATGCAGTGTATGTTTGGGAGCGGAGCTCCAAACATGGGAGCAGTATTCCATAGTTGGTCGAATTTGAGCTTTGCAAAGAATTACCAGTTGTTGTGGAGTGTAAAGCTTTCTGGTTCGAAACAATATTCCCAACTTTTGAGAAGCTCTCCTTGCTATGCCTGCAACATGTTCATGCCAGGACATATTTGCTCCCAAAATAACGCCTAACAGATTGAGTGACGATGTTAGAGGGATGGAGTGCCCCGACATAACTATGTCGGGTTCTGCAACGTTAACTTTTTTAGAAAAAACTGCCCGCCTGGGTTTTTGTAGCGTTAAATTCCACTTGGTTACTGTCACCCCAAGATAGAATTTCTTCCAGGTCTTTGTTAAGTTGAATGACTTCCTGCTGTCTGCGGATATTCGTCTGAGTAGTCGATGTCCGAGCATTCAAAGTGAATGAAGAGATAAGTGTACTGTCATCTGCAAAGCTGTAGATTGGATTCTCGGTCTTTTCCAGCAGATCGTTAATATAAATAAGGAAGAGAGTAGGAGATAGTATGGAACCTTGGGGCACACCGGCGTTGATAGTGAAGGTGTTAGAAAGAAATCCGTCGACTGCCACTCGTAAGGAACGCTCTCTGAGGAAACATGAGAGCCACAAACAGAACTTTTCAGACATACCATAAGAATGTAACTTAGCCAACAGCCCATCGTGCCAAACACGGTCAAATGCCTTGGATATGTCAAGAGCAACCGCTCGAGATTCTCCAAAGTGTTCAATTGCGTTGTTCCAAACATGTGTTACATAAGTGAGAAGATCTCCTGTTGATCTATTTTTACGAAAGCCATATTGGTGATCACTAATAATGTTGAATCCTGGTGTAGGGCAATGCTCAAAAAATTCAACCGTGGACATGGAAAATCCGTATACAACATCGTAACCGGAGACGAAACTTGGATATATTCGTACGGGCCGGAAACTAAGCAACAATCAACTGTTTGGATGTTCTAAGATCAACTGAATCCAATAAAAGTGGTTCGTTCGCGAAGCACTTCCAAGAAAATGATCGCGTGTTTCTTTAGTTATACTGGACATGTTGCAACCATGGCTTTAGAGGATCGAAGAACAGTTAATACTGAATGTTATGTAACAATTAGTTTACCCGAAGTCATCGATGAAATCAGGAAAAAAAAACGAAACGTGGCCTCATTCATCATCATGACAATGCCAGCTCTCACACAGCACGCTAAACAATTGATTATATGACGAAGAAAAACATTGAATTAATGTCCCTTTGCCCGTATTCACCTGATTTATCGCCTAACGACTTCCTTTTATTCCCGAATGACAAAAAAAACCTGGACAGCGATTTTCGTCACCTCAAGAAGCCGTTGAATCCTTTCAAAACCATGTTTTTGAGGTACCAACTTCAGAGTGGAGAAAATGTTTCGAGAATTGGTTGGAACGCATGCAAAAGTGTATAAATCTCAACGATTTGTACCAAAATTTTTTTTTTCTTTCGTTGGTTTTGTAAAAACTTAAAAGGCAGCCCTCGTAAATACATATTATTTTCACACGAAATGAGATGAAAAACTTGAGTAGTAAATGCTGTCATCAAAATTAAAATGTTTGAAAAATGTTATCTACCAAATAAAAGTAATCAGCACAACACGGATCAGTATCATTATACACCTTGAAAACAAAATAAATATCATAATCGTAAACAAAGCAATGAAAAATTATATTGTAATAAAAAGCAGCTAAATCTTATGTTTACCTCGTTTTAAATTTACTATATTATATTCCATTTTATCAATTTATCAACAAACATAAATAAAAAGCTTTTTTTTTTCATAATTTTTAATCTTTCAATTTTGCATTTTTTTTTCTCTTGCTAAACGTATTCGTGAAAAAATTATCCTCTGAGACTTTTTGCATTTCTTCACGTTTCAGGGTCTCTAGTTCACAACAACATCGTTTAAAAATTTTCTCCAATCTGTCGGTCTGTCCATCTGTTGGCACAATAACTCCCAAACAAAATGATATATCCATTGTAAATGTGATAAACATATATTTAAAATAGCAAAGAAACCTATACTTTGTAAGGGATAAATCTCGTATATTCTATGGGGTGAAAAGTCCCAAAATTTTGAAAAAAAAATGTTCTTACCAAAAATCAATTTTATTCTTGAACATAGTTTCCTTCAAGAGCGATACATTTATGCCAGCGATTTTCCAACAATTGGATACCTTTCATATAGTGCGTTTTGTCGAGCTCTCCGAAACAAATCTGTTTCCCATTCGACTTCTTTACTTGAGCCAAATCTGTTTCCCTGGAGCCACCTTTTCAAATTTGGAAAGAGGTAATAATCGCTTGGGGCCAGATCTGGGGAATACGGCGGATGAGAAAGCAATTCATAGCCCATTTGGTCTAATTTCACCATCGATTTTATAGACTTGTGAGCTGATGCATTATCTTAGTGAAACAACACTTTCTCCGATAAATACGGCCTTTTTTTTCTTCATTTCACTATCCAAACGATCCCATAAACCAACGTAATAGTCTCCAGTGATTGTTCGCCCCGTCTCAAGATAGTCGTTCAGCATTATTCCATGCGAACCTCAAAAAATTCTAACCAAAAACTTTCCAGCTGATGCTTGTGTTTTTGGACGCTTCGGTTGGGTTTCATACGGTCCAGCCACCCTGTGGACTGCCTGTTAGACTCAGGCATGTAGAAGTGGATCCATGTTACGTCCATTGTTACGAATCTACGCAAAAAATACTTGAGATTACGTCAAAACAGGGCCAAACAGCGTTCTGAATCTTCGACACGTTGCTGTTTTTCATCAATCGTGAGAGTGCGCGGCACCCATCGAGTACATCGCTTTTTCATATGTAAATATTCATGCAAAATATGGATGTAGATCTTCACGATGTTAGATATATCTCTCACTTTCACTCTGCAGTCATTCAGAACAATATAGTGGTTTTTTTGTGTTTTTGGAGTGACTGTCTCATTCGGATGTCCGGAAGGTGATGCGTCATCGATGCTTGTACGACCGCATTTAAGGTCACTAAACCATCGACATATAACACGTAGGCTGAAAAGTTTTAAGTCTAGCTACTTAAAACATTTTTTTTTTTGCAAAATTCTACTTTATTTATCAATACAGTCTTCTTCAAGAGCGATACAATCAGTCTAACACTTTTTTAACATTCCTATACCTTTCCTGAAGAAGGATTTACCTTTGCCTTCAAAATAGACCTCAGTTTTGGCGATAACCTCTTCCCTGGAGCCAAATCTCTTTCCCGGAAGCATTTTTTTGAGGTATGCGAATAGATAATAGTCGCTGGGGACCAAATGTGGAAAATACGGCAGATGAGGAAGCAATTCGAACTTCAATTCATGCAATTTTGCCATCGTAATCATTGACTTGTGTCACGGTGCATTGTCTTGATGAAAGAGCACTTTTTTCTTGTTCATTTAGGGCCGTTTCTTTGCGATTTCTGCCTTCAAATTCACCAATAACTTTATATAATATTCGCTACTGACGGTTTTTTCCGTCTCAGCATAGTCGATGAAAATTATTCCATGCGCATCCCAAAATACAGAGGCCAAAACCTTCCCAGTCAACTGTTGTGTTTTTAGTCGCTTCCAGCGGCTTTCAACGGCTGCTGTCCACTCAGCTGAATGCCGATTTAATTCCGGTGTGTAGTGGTGTGTGTTGTTTCATCCATTGTCACATATCGCATGAAAAAATCCTTTTTATTGCATTTAAACAACAAGCGGCGCTCAGAATCATCAACACGTAGTTGTTTTTGGTCCACTGTGAGCAAACGCGGGACCCATTTCGAACAGAGCTTTCTCATGCCGAAATGTTCATGCAAAATATGACCAACACGTTCTTTTGATATCGTTAAGTGTCAGCTATCTCACGCACAGAAACATTTAAACCCGATTTTCTTAATTTTGCAACATCAATTTCGGGTCCCGTGAAAACAAAGATTCATTTTTCGACTTTCGGAGTGACTTTGCCTACCAAGCCACGCTTTGGCAAGTCGTCGACATGTTTCGTCTCGTTAAAATGATTTACCCTTCTTAAATGATACCGACTTTTTAATACCGGCTGCGGAATGTGTCATTTTAAGCCCCTTTGGATGGGAACAAAGAAAGACTGCCTCGAACCGACGCGCAAACAAGTGACTCATTTTGGATTTTACGTGATTTCAACGAAAGTTCGGAATCATCTGATATTTTTTACCAAAATAAGTAGACAAAGTACCACCAATTTTTTGTTGAATCGCTAGAATCGCATCTACCAAAAATGAATTATCGCGGACACGTTCTTACTTGACAGACTGTATATATCTTGTCCACCGAGCGTTATCTTGACGAGCAACATGTCCTACCCAGATCCATTTTAATTGGGCTATACGAGTTATTACGTCTAACTTCAACCTCCTAGCTGATAATGCAATGTCAAAAAAGCAACCCCTACTAAAACACAAATAATTAAAATCAACCTAGAAATAACTATTAAAAATAAATCTATTACTATCAAGTATTACTTGTAATCAACTTACATAAAAAGAGTTCTAAAAGTAAGTAAGTAAACTTTATTAATTCAATAATGAAATAAAACCTGTTATAGCCAATATTAACAATTGAAAATTATGACATCGGACTCCAACACACGAAGAAGTAATTATCTCATTTTGTTTAAAAAATAGTTCTGAGACCTTTAACTGAAAACGATTAAATATTATTAATTATTATACGTCCAACATTTTTTTCGTTCGTCAGCATTGTACTTTTCATTATTCTTTTAGCAGACCTTGTATAGCCGAACTATATCATACCAGGTGTTCAAGTATGAAATGCGGATTTCAGACAACAGATGGTGCACCAATGCAGTTTGTGCTATAAAGATTTGACACTGCGCCATTTTGTTGTGTCATCAACAAGTGTCAGATGCGCACGAGTGATAAATTGGAAAAGTGTGTGCATAGTGTTGTTGTGTTCAATATGTCGAAATTTATACTGAACAAAGAGCATTCGCGGACAGCATTAATTTTTTGTTTTCATTTGAAGAAAACTGCTGTTGAATCATACCGATTACTTCGAGAAGCTTATGGTGAACATGCTCCATCGCAAGATACGTGTGAACGATGGTTTCGGTGTTTCAAAAGTGGTGACTTCGATGTTGCAGACAAGGAACGTGGAAAACCGCGAAAAAAAATACGAAGATGTGGAATTGCAAGCATTGTTGGACGAAGATGATTCGCAAACACAAAAACAACTCGCCGAGCAACTGGGCGTTAGTCAACAACTTGTTTCCAATCGGCTACGAGAGATGGGAAAGATTCAGAAGACCGGTAGATGGGTACCACATGAGTTGAACGACAGGTAAATGGAAAAGCGCAAAAACACGTGTGACATTTTGCTTGCTCGGTACAAAAGGAAGTCGTTTTTGCATCGTATAGTTACAAGGGATGAAAAGTGGAATTATTTTGAGAATCCCAAGCACAAAAAATCATGGGTAGACCCAGGCGCACCATCCACATAGACCGCAAGACCGATCGCTTTGGTAGAAAGACGATGCTCTGTGTTTGGTGGGACCAGAGGGGCGTGGTCTATTATGAGTTGTTAAAACCTAGGGAAACGGTTAATACTAAACGTTACCAACAACACTTGACCGATTTGAACCGTTCGAGTTCGCTGCTTGAAAAAAGGCCAGAATACCGAAAGAGTCATTTTTCTTCGTGACAATGCTCCATCACATACGGCAAAACTAGTTCGCGACACGTTGGAAGCACTCAGCTACCCCATGCGGCTTACTCACCAGACTTGGCTAGTTCCGATTACCACTTGTTTGCATCGATGGGTCACGCACTTGCTGAGCAGCGCTTTGGTTCGTACGAAGATGTGAAAAAATGGCTCGATGAATGGTTCGCAGCAAAAGGCGAAGATTTTTACTGACGTGGTATTCACTAATTGCCCGAAAGATGGGAAAAATGTATAACAAGCGATGGAGCATACTTTGAATAAAGCACTTTTTATCATTCTTCGAATTTAACATGTTTTTTTAGAAAAAAAAAATCCGCATTTTATACTTGTACATCTGGTATTTAGCATAATATCAACCTGGATATGAAATATAATTTACACTAACCAGATGTTAACAAGTTTAACCAAAACTAGTATCTCATCGGTCACAAACAATAATTGGCAGCTTAAATGACCGCCTTGTTGTTTCCGGAATTGGATTATCCATTATAGTCGTTGTAACAATGAATAATGGCATTGCCTATACCACAGACGAATAAAAGCAAGACGTACACTAGTAGAGACCTAAAGCCAGGAAGCCGTCCCTTTCTATTAAAAAATATCAGTCGACTACATCTCGCGTTAGTACCGTACCAAAATTCAAATTATTTTTTTATGGTAAACTAATCGTCTTGGTTTCATTCATCTATATTAATACTAGCCTGGACATCAGAGTAAAGCAAGAATTATTAGAGAGATTTTGTAACGCATATTTTTCAAATGCCTTTGTCCTCATCGTTATCTCAAGCATGGGTAGTATTAACGCGATGGAATTGCAAGGCTAGATTAGTACTCATCTTTTATAAACTTAAGGGATTTTTTTGTTTTTCATTTCACGGTTAAGGACACCGCACCGGTTATTAGTATTTGATGGGTCAACACAAGTTTCTAAATTAAACTTATGTCTAGCAGGTTTCTATTACTTCTTTCAAAATTTCCAAGGTAATACGAATTTGCGATAAATAAAATTTCATTCGAAATTAGCACTACACACACTGTAATGACATTGTGCCAGAGATTTCAAAATCCCAACATAATCTGAACACTAATTAGCTGTTATCAGTGTTTTTTGCAATATAAGGTTATCATTTCAATTTTACTGTGTTTTCTTGGTGGTTTGTATACCTAAGTAGGAAAAAAATCACCTACCATATTAGCGATAAGAATAACGAATTTCAACTCATCTCTTTTATAAGTTCCCAAATAAGGGAAATCGTTATCTTTCTACAGGTTTCTTTTATTTTGTATCAAATAAAGATAACAGCTGAGTCCTTATATTTAATTTCCCTTCTTTACTACTGCGTTAGCTCCAAACGGTGGGCGCATGCTTCAAATAAAAATAAAGACAGTGACCTACCAAAATAAGCGTTGCAAAATCTTTCTAATATCTCTCCGATCACAAACGACATTTAGCAGCTTAAATAGCCGTTCTGTCATTCCAGGAATTGGATTATCCATTTGTTTAATAGTGATGATGACGTAAAATCTATTTTTCTTCAAAGCTTGTCAAGATATTACTGTTAGTTTGTGTTCTTTTTTAATTCGGCGTACATAGCTGAACTACGTCTATTACGATGTGCGTTCCAAATATTTTTCCCGGGACTGGGAGTTGATAGAAAGATGTGGTTGCACTTAAAATACACACATACTATTTGTGAACGCGTAACACAGATGGTAGCATCGCACAGCACACAGAGTTCGTGTAGATGTCGCTAGAATAAGTAGCGCTTTCAACGCTTGGAATGGCGACATTCAGTGTAAAAGAGCAGCGTACAGATTTGCTAAAATCCGCAGTAGTTACCCCCATTTATCAAAATGGAGATATAAATAATGTTGAAAATTTCAGACCAATATCTGTTAACGTTTTCTAAAATTTCCAAAAAAAATAATTTATGAAAAAATAATTGAGTTCTTAAAAAAATACAATATTCTTTCCAATGTACAGGCATGGTTTTCGTTCAGGATGTTCTGTAGAGACTGCTCCTACTACTTTTTATAAATACGTCTATGAATAAGAAATTATGTAATAAGCTTAACTTGGTAAACGAAAAGATTCTAATGGACAAACCGGAAAGTGTGGGAACTAGAAGAAAAGTAAAAATGTATGCAAAATCTCTTATTGACTTCACGTTCACTTCTTGTGAAGTGTAACGGAAAAGTATCGGACAAGTTTTTCGCTAGGTTTGGGTGTCCCTCAGGGCTTTATTTTGGGACCTCATTATCACGTGACCTTCCTTGAAGCGATTTTTGTTTATTTATAACGATAAAGGACCCCCTTCGTAGCCGCTTACTTTCCAGTCAAGCCGCTCTTGCATCAGTGATTTTTCGGTGGGCAAAAGGGACTCCTACAGAATTGTTCTCGACAACTATGAAATCCTGGCGTCCACGTTGTCAAAATTTGTACGTCTACAGGGAGAGTATGTTGAAAAATAATAGAAGTGACAACTTTTTGAGGTAAGTAGGGCGTCAGAAAAAAAATAGAAGACCTTAGATCATAAACGCACCTCATACGAAGCTGAATATTATTAAAATATTAACAGAAACACGTTGCTTCAATGCCTCAACCAAAACCAATATTTTTCTGATCACAATTGACAGCTTACTAAGCCGCTTTGCGTTCTATGTATTAGATTATCCACTGAGGCAGTTAAAACAAATTTAAACGATTACCCAAGTATTCGCTGTACTTGTTACAGATGTTTCTCTTAGCTTAATAATCCTTCTAATAACTTTTCATTGTATCGTTAACACTAAAATCAGCAATGAATATACAATCGCGGGCAAAAGTTTTGGGTAAAAAAATATTTTTGTGATTAATTGAGTTATAACAAAAATAACATTTTTCCGCTGTTCATAATTTTTGGGCCAGCTTCAAATTTCACAATCGTTGAAGCATCGATTTGATTAATTTGAGAATTCTGTCTCTGGTAATATTGGCCCACTCTTCTTGAATTTTTTTCCAAAGAACATCTTTATTGGAACAATCCTGAGTTCTCACTTTCATTTTCAACTCTTCCCACAAATGTTCTATGGGGTTCAAGTCCGGGGATTGACTTGGTCATTCTAAAACTCTAAGATTTTTCTTTCTGGAAAATTCTTGCAAAAGCTTGGATCGATGTTTCGGATCATTATATTGTTGAAAATCCATCCTCATGGCATATTTCGACGTCCATAAGGAATCAGGGGTTCTGATAGAACATTTCTGTACATAACAGCGTCCATAGTACCTTGAATTTTAACTATTGGACCGACGCCTTGCCACGAAAATGCTCCCCAAAGTATAATACTACACCACCACTATGCTTAACAGTCAGTATTTGATACCGAGAATCATGTCTAGTACCTTTTGGTCGTCGAACATATTTTCTATCATTTCCAAATAAATTAACTTTAGTTTCATCCGAAAACACCACTTTTTTCCAGTCTTCAACTGTTCAATTTTGGTGTATTTTTGCAAATTCTCATCTGGCCTTCTTATTTTTTTTTACTGATGACCGGTTTTTTTACTCCAACAAGTCCAACTTGTGTTAGTCAACGAGAACCAGAACTCCTACTGATGTCAGCTAAATTTTCTTCACGTAATTCACGTGCAATAATTGCAGCATTCTTTTTTACATCTGCAACTGCTTTTCTTTTGAATATTTTGTCGACACGAATAGTTGTTTTCCTTGATCTTCCACAACGTGGTTTATCATTTAGAGTACTTGTTGTTTCCCATTTTTTAATAATATTGTTAACCGTTGTTTCCCCTATGGATAAAAGTTCAGCTATTTCATGTGAAAGTTTTCCTTTAATTTTCCGAATCTCTAATGAAGTGCGTTTTGGCATCTTTCCTCGATGATACTGATCACATATATCATTAACAGTAAAGGATTATCACTAAAATGCTAATGATTCAGTAGGTCGTCCAGTCCCCATCATCATCGATGATCGGCTGGCATCTTCAGGGCATACTTTCCTCAATGATACTGATACACAATTATGAAGTGAACTAAATTCTCGATGCTTACCTGAATTCACGATCAGAAATGTAAACGTAACTGAGTAAATTACAGTTTCTTAGAAGTTGGCCCGATACTAATGAATAACGGAAAAATGTTATTTTTGTTAGGAATGATTGTTATTTACAGTAGAATATTGTTTAGTTTTATATGTTGTTCGTATAATTAAAATAGTTTATGATGGTGTATTTGGTTTTTTTCTCTTCGCCATTTAAAACTCAATTAATCACAAAAATATTTTTGACTCAAAACTTTTGCGCGCAACTGTATTTCTAAAAACAAGTAGTTAATAGTGCCTCGGCAAATTCAATATCTCAGCGGCCACGGACTACAATTGGCAACTTCAATAACTGCCTTAATGTTTCGCGAATTGAATTATCCATTAAGGCCGGCCGTTGTTACAATGAATGATGGCGTAATATCTATTTTACTTAAACGCTTACCCAAATACTGGCGCTACTCTCTACAGATGTTTCTATTAAATATTTCATATTCACTGTATCGCTGGACCCTGCTTAACAATAAAGTAGAACCTGAATAAAATCATAGAAACACGTTTGTTAACAATCCCTCAACAAATCCAATATCTTACCGGCCAGAAAGGACAATTGGCAGCCTCAATAGCCGCCTTGCCATTTCAAGGATTGGATTATCCATTAAGGTCGTTGTAACAATGACTGATGGCATAACATCTATTTTACTTAAACGCTTACCCAAAATCTCGATCCAGATATTTCGGTTTGTCTGCGTCTTCCATTAATAAAGACAACGCCTTGTCTCGGAGCTTAACCTGAGGCGAGAACCTGTCTTTAGGATCTTTCCGGAGAGTGATGATTTTTTTTTTTTAAATTAAACGTGCTTATGAAAAACTGGATAACAGAGGATAAACTACAAAGATATAAAGCATTTTAAAGAATAAATATTATTTTTTTAAATATTTTAGCGTAAAGATAAACTAAAAAGTATCTATTAATATACGATCTTCAAATTCGATGCTTAATTAAAGTTCCCTAGACTCGAAAGAGGCAGCCATATTGTAGTGGGTAAGATGTCTGGCTTCTATGCCAGAGATCCGAGTTCAAATCCCGGCTCGGGAAAAAAACATGACAACGTGACGCTCGCCTCTCTCGAGAAGGCACCGGTAAACCATCCGTAGTAGAGATGTCAATATTATAACTACCGGATACAAAGTACCCGTTACTCAGCCGGGTCCGAAGTACCGGGTAGTCGACAATAAATGTACCTGGTACCCGATGTTTACACACTGATAGCGTCTGCGGCCAACCAAACTAAAACTACCAATGCCATACGCCACGAAATACAGGGTGCCCCATACGTGTGGAATAATGATTCCACAGCCTTTATTAATTAGTGTATCAAAAATATGTTTAAATAAAAGTTATACGGTGTTATACGGTGCACATGCTGACGTAGACAATAAAATATTTTGAACTGTCAGTTCGAGAAAATTACACCATCTTAATTTTTTTTAAATGGAAAGCCCTGTATATTATTTTATTTTTGAGTCCTACTAAAAATTCTAGATATTATTTGTCATATCATATATCTAAAGTGAACTCTTTTGGAATTAGTGATATTTTAAATTAAGGAGATCAAATAATTTTTTTTTTTTAAGCTGGCTTGTGTCAAACATTTACTGTCAGGTAACGACTTAACACGTCAAAAAATTATTTATTGACGAAAACGTTTATTACTACATATTGTGAAACTGCAACTTA
>CM032456.1:87108627-87126127 GCA_019049505.1 Pachyrhynchus sulphureomaculatus
CCACAAGTTATAGGCGACACGTTCGTACTAGTCAGAAACACGTAATACCTATCTTAAGCAACGTTAACAAACTCCTACCGGCTGGTACTATATGGATAACTGGAGATATTATTGATTTGCAATAATTTGAATTACTATGTTAAATAAAACACCAATTAAGTCAGCGACATGCTTTAAAACTAACGTGAAATAACTTAACCATTATGCCACTATGTTGCCAGTGTAGCGTAACTAGAGCCACAGCTTGTTTCACGGCAGTTAACAGCTCTATAATGTCAAACAGCGAATTTTTATTTAGAAATTTACACTTTATATGGCTTAAAGAGCCACTAGATTCATTATTTTGTACATTTAAGAATGAATACTGATTTTTGTGACGGTTATTTTATGTGTAAAAGTATCCTTACGTCCCGTTTTCCAGAGTTAGGTTCGTATTCAATGTGAAGATCACACAGTAGTATATTTGCAAAAAAAAACGACTTTATACTTTTGCTAATTTTTTAATCTTTTTGACACAGTTTTCTCTATTATCTCCCATATACCAAGAAAATTGTATTACGCATCTAGCACGAACTTAATCTTATTATAAGGGTGTGGGTTATTTAATCCAGCGACTTTCTAGCCCATTACTTTTACATTAGTATTTTCCATTCTCTTTATTGATATTGAGCTTAGGCAGGCCTCTGTTTCGAGTATTCTGTTTTTCGAGCTGAGAGAAATCTTTTCTTGTTGTTTCTAGTCTGTGCCGTATCTTTTTCAGGCACTTAATTAAGAAGTAATCTTATTTAATGGTGGAAAAAAAGCGCCACTTAACTTTGTAAAAAATTAGAGCTAATAAAAACTTATATTATAGTTGTATTATATACATATAATATACTAAAATAGGGTTTTTAGTGATTTCATATGCTGAAAATTGAGTATCCTACTGAGTGTTTTTTTTTGGGGGGCTATGAAGTATCTTTAAGTCTCTATCTTTAACATTTAATCACTCAGATTACACAGACAGACACCATTTACTATATTTAGGTATCTTACAAGATATAAAACTAAATCCAACTTCCCATTTTCGTAGCAAAAAGACTTGCTGTATCTAAGGACATGTCCTGTATCAGTTACTAATTCAAGGAAAAATATTACTTATAAACCTCTGTAAATAAATTTCAGGATTCTATTTAAATTACTTTTCGATATATACCTTAACCGCCCAGAATTTTGATTTTAACCCCACTTGACTGGACCAAAATCACTCTGTTAAAACAAACGATAAATGAAATCATCATGACAGAAAATTTGTTACTGTGTGATTTTTCAACTTGTGGCAGCCCGATTGTTAAACAAATCATTAAAAATATTTTCATAATTGTAATAGATAATGAAATACATAAAACAACCTTTTTTATGTTTTAATAAAAAAATAATTAGAAGATTTGAGCTACAGAGAGTAATTTTCTCATCTTCAAATAACACGCTTTGTTAATCGCTCTGGTCTTAGCTTTAAAAATATATATATAAAATCAATTATTTAGACGCAACAAAGGAGAAACCCACTTTAACTAAACAATAATAAACTAAATATCAATGTCCAAACACAATATATAGGAGGCGTCACCAAAATCCGGACAAATCAAACAACTTTTTAAGGGCATGTTTTTTAATGAAAAATGAAGTTTCAAAAAAATCGTTTCACGTGGCATGTATGGCATCTATGTTAATAACAATCATTCAACTGGCTTGATAACAGCTTCCATTCTCGGCCTGAAGCGCCGGCACGTCCGCTGTAATTACGTGCTGTTCGTATTAGCGAACGCTCAATAGCGGTCATTAATGATGTCACATTGGGATGCCGAAACTTGTTTGTGACCCTTTCAACTACTCTTCATACGCAGTAGTCCAAGGGATTCAAGTCTGGACTATTAAAGGACCAGAATTCCTTGGATCAAACATGTCAAAGTTGTCTGTAAGCCAGTACTGCATCAAACGGTTCGTGTGAGCCGGTGTACCGTCCTGCTGGAAAACATATGGCCTTCCCCTCACAATATCTTCTATCGACGGGTTCACTGTACTGTTCAGAACTTTTAAATACACCTCAAGTCACAGTTTTTGGAAGAAATGCGCTGGTATGACGTCACCCTCACAGTTAATTTTTGCATCAACAGTGAACATCTTTTCGTCGAAGAATATATAATTTGTCCCGTCGCTTCGTGATTCAAAGGACTGAAAAGTAGATTGCAGCGCGCTTTGTCCTGCCATCTTCAGCGAGTATCTGTCTTATTTTAATTGTGTAGGAATGGTATCAAAGGTCCTCTTCGACAATTCTACACATTGTCGGCTCGCTTACACCCACACTCGACGCAAATTTTCGTAACGATTGCCCTAGGTCCTCCGAAATCAGCGCTTGATTCCTTTTAATGACTTCAGAGGTCCCCTCGGTACATTCTTTCAAGTTGCGCTTCCTCGCCGGCGTAATAGAACCTTCGTTGGACTGTTCTCGAGCCTTGTACTTAGCTACAGCGTCATAAATAGTTGATTTCGAGTCTTCGAAAAACCGAATTATCTTCAGTACTGACTGGCGCCAGCGCAAAGGTATTCGGTGATCGCGGCTCCTCGATTATATTCCGCATTTGTTCTCTACATGGCGAAAATTTTGAGACGAACAGTATTTACTTCAGTTTGCTATTCGGACGCCAACGGCGACCTCTGAGCATAATATGGCGGGAGATTTGAATTGACATGTGTCCGGATTTTGATGACGCACCCTATATGTACACATTACACAAGAATTAACAGTTCAACCACAGACTGGAAAACCACTGTCCACGGCAATATTGAAATTTTCAAAAATATGTATATTTTGTTATTTTCTCCATATTAAGCCTTAAGTCGCTAACTTGGAAGAATACTATAGTTTCCACAAAACAGCGCTGGTGTGAAAAACCTAGATATATTACATAAAAAGGTTCGACAACCTTTGTAATTTGTTAAGTTCTGCACTAATATTTTTATAGCATATTTGTAGGCGTAGATAAAAATTATGAAGTCATCGCGCAAAAGTCAAGTAGATACTTTTTATATGTTTTTTTTTGTTGATGTGTGCGAATAAACTCAACTAGCCTGTTATTGTAAATTATAGCAGAAACAGATGCTGATATTCTAAAGAATTACAGAACGCACTGAAGAATAATAATGTTAACTCAGTTGATAATCCTGAATTGACGAACGTTTTAAAACTGAAAGACAAAATATAGGAAACTTTACATAAGGGCGTTCGGGAGATCTCGGAGGAAAAAAATTCAAATAAATTCAGAGGTCGTCTGGATCTGAGCAATTACAAGAAATACATATAAAACGGTAATTAGATATAATCATCACTCTACCTCAGACAAACAATTACACAAGTTATAAACAAGTATGTACGCGTGGTTTTTCCAATAGTGACGGATCATCATAGTGATGGTGTGTCGTAATTTTAATCGAAATGGCACGAATTCTCGACGTAAAGTATAATTCTGACGTAATTGTAGATCACTCTTAAAAAAAAGTATATTGGTTAATTTTATATACTTTGTCTATTAATATTCGCTTCGGGCAAAGAAGCAAGGGGCGCCGCCAGACGTCAAAATGTCGCACTTCCTCCGACCATCGATTCCAATGATAAATTGACATTTTTTCTGCTTAATTTATTATTTTCTCGATAAAAAAAAAGGGTGCACGGCCTCATCATTCAGGGAAAGTTCAACTGTTTTTCATTTTAAGCTAGTTCCCATAGTAGGAGGCCAAAATATCTTAGGTTAAAGCCAATATTTCCCATAATTGTTCTAGAAAAGGCGTTAAAATATGGAAGTTGTTTTAAGTACCCCGCTTTTCACAAACTGTGAATAACTTTCGTTTTGGAAATGAAACTCAAAAAAAAGGGTAAAGCTCTGGTTGCTGCCGAGAAAAATGTGAAAAAATATCGATTAGATGGAACATCCGTAATAGTCAAGTCATTCGGCAAACCTCGGTAACGGTGACTCAATACAATGTGAAATTACACGTAAGTAAAAAACGAAAAAAAATCGAGGAAATAAGTATTTGAAAATAAATGAGTTGAAAAGGAATCCCACCTAAAAAAAAAACACCTAGAATTACCATCTGAAAATTCCACCTGGTATTTTGGATGGAAATTACACCTGAAATTTTCATCCAAAATACCACGTGGAATTCCCACATGGAAATTCGAGGTGGATTGTTGCGACTCGACGAAAACCGGGTAATAACAGGTGTCCAGTGCACTTGTGTTGCTGAGGCTTTAGGGCGATGTAAGCATATTTATGCTGTCATTCATTACGTCAACAATGATGGAGGATTATCAAAAACCAAAAATATTCAGGTAGTAAGTTAATATTGGAGCTTTTTCATGCCAAACCACCGAGTTCACGCCATGACACAATCATCCCGGAAGTGGTGTTTCAGCCAGAAGATTTCGCCGATATAAATTGCGCGTAATTTTAACGAAAGAAAAATCGATTTGGAAGAGCGTCAAAAAAGAGAAAAAATGGAAATTCTGAGCAGTAGAATATTGTTTTGGGCGAATTCTCTTTGCTATTTTGACAGCCAACCACACAACACTTCTCTCCGCGACATTTTACTGATATTTTATCCATAATTGTTAACACAATACCGCAAATACAACAATCTTTAACACATGAACATTCGGAGAAAGTGCGAATTTTCGCCACCGCGCGCGCGCTGCTGGTCTTCAGATAGTAAACTCCACCTCTCTGCCGGAAGCGAATACGCTGGCGAAGTTCAAAATTTGGAAATTGCTGTAAACTGCTTTTAATGAAAACTCGTTTTAAAACCAGTAATAAAAAATGCAAAGTAAGCATAATAATGACCGCAATGCAATCATGAAATTTAGTAGTTTTTTTTTGAAACACCCGTTGAAACGTACTGACGGTTAACAATGGTGACTTGAATTTTGCTCCAGAGGCTTATAGAGGACACTGTTACGAATTAATACAAACATTTTGCTAAAAATTGTTATCACCTAGTTTTTATAAGAATGATAAGTTGATTACTTACTGTCATCGCTCTGCGGTGCTGACAAAATGGCACTGTGTTTTTTCTTCACTTCTTCCACATTCGCCTGAATCTTATCTATCATCTCCCGAATCTCCTCCACCTGTATGAAATAAACACTTTAGTACGACTTTACTAATATTACGAAAATTATTGTTCATGATGTGTAGCATCCTGGCTACAAATGTGATTAAGATTTCAGGATTAAGGATGGTAAATAAAGAAATGATTTATTAATTCAGCAACGTTTCGATCGTTATATTGAATCGTTCTCAAGTTACTAAATATTTGATTATTACTTATTATGTATTTTACTGGGACTGGCATATAGATCGATTATATAAAGGCATTCCACAATTAAAATCTATAAAAGATAATGAAAACAACACAAATACCCAAATTTTTCTAGCAAATTGACGCGTGTGTATTATTTTTTTTTGCTAACCTCGCATTTATTTAAAAACTTTGACTGATTATAATAATAACACATAGGCTGAAAAGTTTTTGGTAATACACATAAATGACGCCCCTTTCAAAAAAAACTATATGATTTTTAGGAAGTACCAACCTTCAAACTATACGTCTCAAAATTTCATGACATTTTGACGATTAGTTTACAAATTACAGTGGTTTTAGTGACGTTAATTTTGATATTTTCAAAACAATGAAAAAAATCGAATTTCGCTGTTTTTTGATGGGAAAAAATACCATTCAAGCAAAGCAATGACTTGACAAGTGTTACGGGGATTCTGCCCCTGGAAAATCACTCATGTATGCTGAATTTAAACGCGGCCGTACAAACACAAATGACGCTGAATGCTCTGGACGCCCACCGGAAAAGATCAAAAAAATCTAAAAAATTGTTTTGGATGATTGTAAAGTGAAATTGCGTGAGATAGCTAACAATCCTAAGGATATCAAAAGAACGTGTTGGTCATATTTTGCATGAACATTTAGGCATGCGAAAGCTCTGTTTGAAATGGGTACCGCGTTTACTCACAGTGGACCAAAAACAAACAACGTGTTGATGATTCTAAGCGCTGTTTGGACCTGTTTAAGCGCAATAAATACGATTTTTTGCATGCGGTATGTGACAATGGATGAAACATGGATCCACCACTACACACCGGAATTAAATCGGCAGTCAGCTGAGTGGACAGCAGCCGGTGAAAGCCGCCCGAAGCGACCAAAGACACAACAGTCGGCTGGGAAGGTTTTGGCCTCTGTATTTTGGGATGCGCACGGAATAATTTTCATTGACTATGCTGAGAAGGGAGAAACCATCAATAGCAAATATTATATAAAGTTATTGGTGCGTTTGAGGGCAGAAATCGCAAAGAACCGGTCCCAAATGAACAAGAAAAAAGTGCTCTTTCATCAAGACTGGATACAATACTAACGCATATTTATTGCTTTTTACAGATTTGAAAAAATCGTCCATATCATAACCACGCTCCCTTACTTAACTGCACCCTCAGGGGTACATTTCGTTAGCTCGTCGATTGGTTGTAGGTGCAGTAAACAATTGTGCCTGTTTGTACATGGAAGCCTCTTGGTTTATTGTGCTCCCCTCTCTTGGTTACACGAATGTCGCCCCTTTAAAAAGGTTTATTAGCTTCTTTCCAATCCCTTCATCTGGTAATTTATTACCACGATGTAGATCTCCAAACAGTTTATGCCCGTTTCGAGTTAGAGCCGCACATTCATATAGGATGTGCATAGAAGTCTTCTTCTTCACCACATAGTCTGCATATCATGGGACCATTGTGGATACCCATTTTCTGTAAATATTTCCTCAGGTGACAGTGACAGGTGATCAGTCCCACTACTAGTTTGGTCTGGCCTCTTATTAAACAAAGGACGTCAGCAGTTAGTTCCTTCGAGAGGCTACCAATTACGTCCCTCGCATGTCTTTGGCTAGATGTTGCGAACCAACGATATTATTATATGGTGACTGTCTTTTTTACCACCTACTTTGATCTACTAAACGCTGGATTTTGGACCCCTGTAAGGTTTTGTAGCCCCGAATCTTGCTAATTCATCCTCTTTTTCATTACTTTTTATCCCCGAATATCCTAGAATTCACAGTAGTTCAACCCTGTTGTTCCTGGAGGATAGGTCTAACAGGTCATGTTTATACTCATCGGGATCTTGGAGCATGATAAGGGTCTAAACTCTTTAGAGTAGCATGACTGTCTGAGAAAATTGGTTGCGGTAGTCCAGTCTAATATTCTGATGAACACATGCTTGTATTGCGTGTGTCTATCTGGAATATTGTTGCACTTGTTCCTAGTTGACTGTTAGGCTTTTTGCAAATATACCTACCCCGCTTGACGTTTTTGATCCGTCTGTGTAATAGACCAGTCATCGCCTTCATCAGAGTCTCCACATCCATCCGTATATTTGGATCGCACCTAATTCTATATGGTTTTTCAAAATTATACGACGCAGCTATATAATCACATTGCATATTTAAGTGGATGCCGTCGATTAGATCCATAACTCTCATGTGCCCAAATTATTGTTATTGTCTCTATTTCCTATGTGTTCTCATTCGATACGAGCTATTGATAGTACCATTAGAAAGAATATTAATAAAGTGACCAAGCGACGTCCATTACCTTATTAACGTCACACAATCGACTCTTATTATCCTAGGTGATAAACTTAATATATTTCGATAGTATTATGATATATTACAATAAATATATATATATATATATATATTATATATATATATATATATATATATATATATATATATATATATGTATATCATCCCATTTATAGCGTTTTCGCCTTTGGGTTCCTAATCGCCAGTTATTTTTTTATCCTCCCAGTCATCTTCTGAGAGATTCCTTGCAGACATTGCCCTTGTTATTCCCTGCAACCATGTTGTGGGTAGTCGTCCTCTTTTCTGTAGGGATACATTCCAAAATCTTTTTTGGTAATCTTTCCCTTGGCATTCGTTTTACATATACACATCAAGCTAGTTGTTGTCGTTCGATATCGTCAATTACTGTGCGTTCCACCTTCATTAAATTCCTTACGTCTTCATTTCTAACATGCTCTAGTATAGATTTACCGGCAGATCTTCTCCAGAAATCCACTTCCACTGCAAGTAGGCTGTCTTTTTGTTTATTTGTCAGCTGCCATACTTCCGAGCTATAAGTCAGTGTGGGTTTGTAATATAGAGTTATATATTTTCTTTTTTTTGTCTCCGCTCTAATATTTTTTTTGCCATAGTATTGAGTTCCATGCCCCAATAACCTTTTTTCCTTTTGTTATTCTGTCTTGTATTGTTTCGTTGTTTCGGCCAGTCTTGGTGAGTCTCGTGCTCAGATATACGTATTCTTCACAGCACTTGATAGTTTCATTGTTTAGTATCAGATATCCTGATGACGGTCCTTATCCAGTGCTTAAATATTGTGTCTTCTCTGTATTTATTTGTAATTCCCATTTCCTGTATTCTTCGAATAGTTTCCGGGACATGTATTCCAGGTTTTCTTTATCTTGAGCCACCACCACCTGATCATCTGCGTAATGTAATGTGTATAAGATTGTGTCCCCTATTGCTATTCCCATGCGATTACACTCCCGTTCCTACATTCTCAGAGCTTCATCGATGTATATATTGAATAGGGTGGGTGACAAAGAACATCCCTGGCGTAGGCCTTTAGTTACATTGAAACCCTTTGAAAGTTTATTTCCTACTTTTATTCTAGATGTTGTGTTTCTATAGAATTCTTTAATGGCATCCGTAATGGTCACATTAATATTAGATTTTTCTAGGACTTCCCATAGTTTAACAATAGGGACCGTATCATATGCCTTCGGCAGATCTACTAGAAGTAGGTGTACATCTTGTGACCGTATTGTTCTTTTTTCGATGATTTGTGTTAAACAAAGAATATTGTCAATTGTTGATCGACCTACTCTAAAACCGTTTTGCTCTTCAGATTCGTAGGGATGATACTCTTCACATAGGAGATCTTTTAATATTTTTTCCATAGAGTCGGCTTAATGTACTTGTCACCGTTATACCTCGATAGTTACTGCACTTCTTTTTGTTGCCCCTTTTATGTATAGATGTAATTCAGCCTTTTTTCCAGCATTGTGGAATTGGTTCCCTATTTAAAAATCGGTTAAAAATTTCTGTTAAGAGCTTAAATAGTTTTTCAGTTCCATTCTTCATTAGTTCTGCAGGAATACCTTCAGGGCCTGGGGCCCGATTGCTTTTTAATAAATATATGGCTTTCTTTGTCCTCTCTATATCAAGAGCTATGGGTTCCCCAACAATTCAATATTACAATACCATTGTTATTTGTTACAATGCATCAACAATAGATGACGAAAGGTAAAACAAAAACCATTGAAATTAATAGAAATGAAACGTTAAAATTTACAAGAAATGCATTACTATCACTTCTTGACAAATGAATAGGCGGACGTAAACTCGACGAACATTTTTTTTTTTTCACTTATAAGGAATGGCAAGCAACAAATAATCCCACGGTAGAAGCAGCAAAAATGGTCGGTGTAAGTAAAACCAATGCTGATTTTCAAGTGTGTTCATAAGTCTAAAACCAACCCATCTATTACCAATATTCGCTCAAAAACGCTGGAAAGCATATTACGAGGACCGCCTTTTAAGTTTTTACAAACGACCACTAGATGGCGCTATTGAGATGTGACATTAGCATTGTTACAATTTGACATTGCCTTAAATCGCTTCCTTCAACTCTTGGTAATAAATCACCATCAGAGAAGACTGTTTATAATTGGTTTACAGAATTTCGTCATGGTCGTGCTTTCGTCAGCGATGAATTTCGTGAAGGTCAACCAAAATCGGTTGTTATTCCAAAAAATATCGACGCTGTGCCCAACATGTGCATCAAAAAACAGTGTTTAATCAACACAAAAAAACTAGATTTTTTTTTCTATTGTTTTGAAAATATCAAAAGTAGCGTCACTGAAAGCACTGTAACTTGTAAACTAATCGTCGAAATGTCATAAAATTTTGGCACGTATCATTTGAAGGTTCGTACTTCCTAAAAATCATATAAATTTTTTGAAAAGGGCGACATCTATGTATCACACCAAAAACCTGTTACGTGTTTATTTAAAGGAGAGAAACATCGAATTAATGTCTCATTGCCCGTATTCACCTGATTTATCGCCTAACGACTTCTTTTTGTTCCCAAATGTCAAAAAAAATGCTTGGACGTGAGAAAATATTTTCTTATTGCGTTACGTCAATAGCTATTGCTACAGAAAAATAAAAACACAGAACAAAACGCCGTTTTCGTATTTTTGACGAGGCACATTTTGACATGCCGACGGTGACCCAGTCGGCTTCGTTTTGACGTTTTATTCTACGTGTTTGTCGTTCTGTAACGATAGCTATATTTTCTGTGACTACATTGAATCGCAATCGTATAAAAGTACTGCGGGCGTTACCGCATACGATAAGGGAGAAATTTATTAGTGTTTCTTATCCTAACCTAAAATATGACGTTATTTTCTGTTGCCCATAAACAGGTATTTTCATAGTTTAACTTTTTTATCTAGGATTATTTTTCATTTGATTTTCTGCACTTGCCTGAAAAAAAAAGTTAAAAAGACTGTAGAAGCAACACTGTGGAAAATTAGCGAAAGCCGAAACAGGCCTCTAATCAATTTTAAAAAGAAAAACGATTAATTAGTCGAAGGAAAATGTTTAGAAGAGTTTACGAAACAGAGGACCAAACAGTTGTGGCACACTAACATTTTCCCTTCTCTGGAGTTAACAAATTGCTTAGGTTTCTACTTTAATCCTTTAGTAAACGAAACATTTAGTTAACATATTATCTGTCAAAAATTCAATTAGATCCACTCTTTGTATTCTGGGTTTCCTTGACGGTTCTATGCATAAAATATAAAAGCAAATCATCTGTGCTTCCGCCTAATAACCTAAACTAAATTATTAAAGGCAAAACATCACATTTACAGGTTACAGGTCAGGCGAATATATATTACCCCTAAAAATAATTGCCGAATGTTTTCTGGTCATTAGAGTGGAGACTGTTCCCATACTATGCACTCAAAAATTAATTCAAAAATAAATAACGAACTCTTCGAGAATTTCATTTCCAACAAGAATTGAAGGTCAAAAACCTCTGGAAATTACTTCAAATTGATACAGTCTAATCCCTAAAACCACGATGTCTTATCTAATCCAGACTGTGAAAGCTCCCGTTCCATGTTCTCTTTTCTCTTCCTTTAAAAACGTCCTTTAAATCCGTCTGCTCCCCCCACTAACCCGCCTCTATAACCTGACTACGCCACTAGAGCTAAGCATATGTTTAAGCAAAAAAAATATTTACTGGTTTTGGCTCCATGCTATAATTCTCGCTTACTATAGCTATAGTCTCGGGTTGGATCGCTGGTAGACCACCTTCCACGTCATGCTGCTTGCCAGTAGACATCGACAAACTCTTAAAGTTGGCAAGCTATAAAAAAGGCAGTTGGTGGGAAGCCGCTCGAACTATGAAAGGCTAACGAGGAAGGCACTGCCCCCGCCGGTGTGGCGGATACCAGAAGACGGCCTACAAGGACCTAGTGCCAACCCGGTCGGAAAAACTTCCAAGCACATTTTTTGGTGGGAGACTGCTCAGACCATGAAAGGTTGACGATCAAGGCACCGCCCCTCCGTATGGGTGGGGCGGATATCTGAACTCTGTTACTGACGACTGGGCGCCTTGTCCGACAAAGAAACCACCGACGGCATGTGTTTGGAGCATGATTACTTAAGCCGGAAGGTGGACAAAGTAAATACTGCCCTCAAGCTGGTGCGTTCGAACGCCGCTCCTAACGAACATACTTCGCCGCCTTGCCACAGAGTGATATGGATATTAAAAGTTGAGCAGTCCACCGAGATTCGTGGCTAGGAGAAATTTAAGAAACAAGCCCTTAAAAAACAGCAGGCTGAAAGAGTACCATCTGTCGATCATGTGCTTCGGATTCTACGTTAAACTATAGTTTCCTCCTGGCTGGCATTAGTTAAGACGTTAACTGGGGTTGCCAAAAATGATCTGGTCTGTTTTGTTTGGCTTTAAGCCTCCTACCCATACTCCTACTACTGGTTAAGACTATTTAAAAGAGAAACTATTCCTTCTAAATTCTGTGTGTACTTCCTATTTCTGATGTCTTGTTAAGATCAAACATAGGAAAGTCGGCAGGTAAGTATTGCGATGTCAAATAGTGTATTATTTATTATTAATTTATTGACGTTGTCAAAGAAAAAATATTTCAAAAAGATAAGTGTTTTTCATTAAAAATGCATATAGGATAACTAATGGGTGTTGTCAAATTCTAATATTTATTTTAATTTCTGTTAACGTCATTTGTTTTAGTGAACTAAAGAAAAAGGAGACGCTAACTACTCGAAAGTTGTTTTTTTTTATGGGTCTAGTACACGTGCTACAGGGAAATCCCTAAAGCGCTACAGGAACGACACGTGTGCGGAGAAAGCAATTCACGTTGTGCTTGAATCGCTGTAAATTGTATTCGGTGGGAAACACAGTCCATATAAAAAGACTGCTTGAAAAGCATTGTACGAGGAGTAACAAGCTGAACCTCATACGGATGTGAAGTATTAGCGCGACGTGTACTTCTAACATGCACCGCTCTGGGAGGAATTAAGCGGGCCACATCCTTCGAACACTTTCCATGAAAATACTTGTAGAACAGGCTCAAGTCGCCAACCGTTTCTTCGTTGTTCCAGCGAATTTAAGGCCGCCGGTCAGTTCCGGGTCTCCAATCAGACTAACAGCTCTTCTCTGAATAGAATCCAACAAATGCAGCGTATGTTGGGGAGCCGAGCCCCAAACATGGGAGCAGTATTACATAGTTGGTCGAATTTGAGCTTTGTAAAGAATTAACAGTTGTTGTGGAGTGTAAAGCTTTCTAATTCGAAATAATATTCCCAATTTTTGAGAAACTCTCCTTGCTATGCCTGCAACATGTTCATGCCAGGACATATGACTTCCTGCTGTCTGCGGATATTCGTCTGAGTAGCCGATGTCCGAGCGTTTCAAAGGAAAATGAAGAGATAAGTGTACTGTCATCTGCGAAGCTGTAGATTGGATTCTCGGTCTTTTCCAGCAGATCATTAATATAAATGAGAAAGAGAGTAGGAGACAGTATGGAGCCTTGGGGTACACCGGCGTTGATAGTGAAGGTGTTAGAAAGAAATCCGTCGACTGCCACTCGTAAAGAACGCTCTCTGAGGACACATGAGAACCAAAAACAAAACTTTTCAGACATACTATAAGAACGTAGCTTAGCAACCGCTCGAGTTTCCTCAAAGTGTTCAATTGTGTTGTTCCAAACATGTGTTACATAAGTTAGAAGATCTCCTGTTGATCTATGTTTACGAAAGCCATATTGGTGATCACTAATAATGTTGAATCCTTAAAGATATTTTAGAAGATGCTGATTGATAGCCTTTTCCATGACTTTCGATATTATTGAAAGCAATACGATTGGTCGGTAGTTATTTGGCAAGGTCTTCTTGCCTTTTTTAGGTATCGGCGGAACTGTGGCACATTTCCAGCAGGAAGGAAAGATTCCCTTTCTGTAGAATAGGTTTGAAAAGTTTTATCGAAATATTCTCATAAATTGAGTACGATTTATACTTTTTTCGTCTAAATCATTGCCGCTCAAATAGGTTACTTTATTTCCGACACCTGTTTATTTTCAGCTTTGCACAACCAGTTTGCAGTTCAACAGTGACTCATAATTTATTGACTTCACTAATCTAAGGTGTTGTTATGTAGGCGTAAGGATTCACACACCTTAGTTAAAAGTATATAATGAGACAAATATCAACGGTTAAAGATTGCTACTTCCTGAAATATTATTTTATTTTTTTAGAGGAAAGATGGTTGCTTTTTTGTATGCATTATGACAGAATGTTATGTGAAAATTACCGTCCAATATTGTCATTGTCTTTATTGACTTACAAGCGAGACATAGCCTCTTACTGATCATTATTATTACATGGTATGAAAGATTACTTATTCTAACTTAACCTAAGCATTTACAATAGTGAACCTATACTAACTTAACCTAGGAAATGTGCTTATTTTACATGATTGTGACCTAATCTAACTTAACCTAGAACATATGCTAACTTAACCTAGCTTTACAATCTTCTATCATGGTGGGTGGGGAGGGTCATCGTCTTCATCATATAGAGGGTCTGCGGGTCTCGGGTTTTGGTGACAAGCATTTGGGTGGATCAAGAACTTTGTTTGAATTCTCTATGTAGTTGTTTGTTTCTCATGAGCCATGGGGCTGCCCTGATCATCCTCAGGGCCTTGTTCTGCACTGCCTGGAGTTGCGCTCTCCTTATCTTCGAGAGCTGGCATCATGTGAGGCAGACGTAGGTGAGACCTACCTTCACAATGGTGTTGTATACCAATAGCTTGGTTCTGGTGGACAACTTGCTAGACCGTCTAATGTCTCTGTTGAGCTCAAATAAGTAATTTTCCTTCAGCATTTCGTATTATTACGGGTTGTCAGCATAGATTTGTGAGGGGCAAAAGTACAGCTATTTTGTAATTTGTTGGAACAACTTTATGGGCAGTTCGATGTAAGCAAAAAATATTTTGGATTTTTCATGGACCTAACTAAAGCTTTCGATTTGATCGACCACACTCTAATTATATCGAAGATTAAACACTATGGTCTAAGAGGGAAGGTTAGTCATTGGATAGAATCATATCTGGAGGATAAAGATCTGGTTTTAAATATTGCTGGAGTGAGGTGAAACAGATTGAAAGTATATATGGGGGTGCCGCAAGGATCCATTTTCGGCCCCCTATTATTTCTAATATTTGTAAACGATTTACCAGCGGTCGTTAATGACCAAAATTATTTAACTATGTTTGCAGACGATAACAGTTACATATGCTGTGATAACTCTTATATTTCGACTGTGTGTTTGGGAAGTGGCTTACAATAAATAGGTCACGCCTTAATACAAAGAAAACCGTTTTTATAAACTTTACACCAAAAACATCTGAAATTAATGAAAGTTATTTGATTAGGAAGGATGTAACTGAACATTTTATATTGCTCGGGGGACTGAGATTAACTTCTCGGTATACCACGTTTTCCGACGTATAATCTCTCATCTTTCTTAGTCATTTCATAGATCTTCTAGATTTCCTTTCTCAGTTCTTTGTCTATCCCTTCTCTCCAGCTTGTTCTCGGACTACCTCGCTTATTCTTGTCCTCTGGTTGCCAGTTTAGTATTCATTTTGGGAATCGATGTTCGTCCATTCTTTGAATGTGCCCAAACTAGATGAGTTGTTTGGTTAAAATGTCATCTGTAATACTGTGTTTAATTCTCATAATTTCTTTAATACACTCGTTGGTGCCTCTTTCTGTTGCTCTTCTTCAGATGTTCATTTCCGTAGCTCTCAGAGTGGCTAACGCTTTTTCCTTCAAAGTCTATAGTTGACAGACATATAATGCGATACTTTTTCTTATAGTTTCATATATCCTCTTTTTGTCGGTTTTATTAATAGACTTATCCCATAAAATACTATTTAGCAGTTTAATGGCTTTTTTCCTGCTGTATTTCTCTCTCTTATTGCCTGTCTGAAATTCTTTTAAAGTAAATCCCAAGATATAAGATCCAGCCTTTTTGCTTTTTCAATGGGGCAATAAACGACCCTATTAAGGGTTTGTGCATAGTTGCCAGGTATTCCGATAAACATATTTTTTATTTTAACCTGCTTTGTATACCGCCCTCACTTGCACCTGCAATCATATTGGATCTATTTTTTACCTATATATTTACTACCTGGCAACCCGGTTTGGAGCCCCTTTAAGTATTTGATAATATAGGCCTAATGACCACAAGTCCCCATTAAGTTTCGAAAGATACTTTTTATTATTTTTATTTTTAGTTTTACTTACAACGTAACAGTTCTATTTTAATTATGTGGCGTCCGTGGGAAAACTGCAATAGTGGCTATCGCAAGAGAAAACATTTATCACTTGACGCTAAACAAATAGTGCAAAATGTTTACGACAGTTTGGTAAAAAGAAATTTGAATAAACAAAAGTGTTTTGCAAGAAACCAGTGAACTAACAAAAGCCCAATTTCTACGATTAAGGGTATTATAGGAAAACTATCACTCAGGAACAGGAAAAAACGGAAAGATTTTCAAATGCATCATGTAGACGATTGTGAAAAAGACGTCATCAGGAGAAAAATATATTCTATGTATGAAGAGCAGTTGGTGCCGACACTAGACAAAAAAAAATTAAGACTGGTGCAGGACGGGACCAATATACATTATGGACGATCAACCCTTCACAGAATTCTCTTGAGAATGGGATTCACGTTCCGAAAAATCAACAAAAGGCAAGTAGTGATGGAGTCACAAAGATTGCGAATCTTGAGACATACTTATTTACAAGAAATTAAAAAGTATCGATCAGAGAATTGGCCAATAATTTACCTTGACGAAACATGGTTCGATACCTATGACACTGTGCAAAAAGGGTGGGTTGGCAGCAGTAGAAAATGTCGGACTAACGCACCTTCAAATAAAGATAAACGAATAACCATTTTGCATGCTGGATCTGAAAAAGGCTGAGTTTCATTTATTTGGACTTTAGTTATAAAAAAAGTGATCTTTTGGAACTTTTGAAAGACTATAATTGAAAAAGAAAATATGTTTGTGATAGTATGGCTGAGAAAAATGAGACATACTGACAACTGAACATATTTAGCATCAAGTTAAATCAAAAATAAGGGCACAAAATGTTTTTCCTACTTTAAGCGTGTTAATGGTTGAATTAGTAAAAAAAGTTATAAGTGATATACCTTGTGAAAGCTCAAAGAATTCCATTCAGCACGTTGTTAAAGTTGAAGATTTATATATTTATGTAAATAATATAAAACCACTGATAATTACCTCGGCTGATGACAGTGATAGTGAAACCTAATCAGACTTAAGTAAACCCCATTCATTCAAACCGTATATTTGTACTTATCCATTTGTTTTTACATGCATCTATAAATAAACATCTCCAAAAACACTTATAATTTTATTTATTTGCATTAATAAATAAAATTCTTAAGTCCATCTCTGCAACCTATCATAAACAAAAGGTCAGAATTTTTTTATTGCCGACTTAAAACGGCAGAAATCAGGATCTTATATTTTGGGACAGGCTATACCCCGTAGCAGTGTTTTATCGTGGTTCAATCACCGTTTTCTTCATATTGACTTCTAAACGCCAGGTTTTGTATTCGTCAAATAGTTTTCTCGTCATGTAGTTTGAGTCGTCACACCCGCGAAGGATAGCGTATACAACGTGATGTTAATTAATGGTAATACCCATTTATGGGCTTCTTGCGCGCCCTTTAGTACGC
>CM032456.1:87131127-87171023 GCA_019049505.1 Pachyrhynchus sulphureomaculatus
GGACGGCAACCAGCCGATCTCAGATGCTTGTGAACGCCATTGTGGTCTCTAACGACTTCGTAAGATTGCAAAAGTAATCAGTGAATCTCTGTGCCATCGCAAGTTTTTAGACGTTTTTCTTACAAACGTAAGTTTTGTATTTACTGCTTAAAACTTTGTTGTCGATATTTTTAAGTTTCCATTGTTATTTATCGAGAAATTTATTGTTAAAGTCGGTCTCTGAATGTCAAATTCCTATGAGACGTTTTTACCGCCATACTAAGAACTTCAAAATTAAAAAGATACCCTAACGTATTTATTTAAGCTGTTTTGTGTTATTATTTTCGATCTAGGTTTAAGCCAGTAGTGATTTTTATAGAAATTACTAACGTTTTCTTGCTAAAAAGTGATTATTAGATCATCGTCGACAACTCCAGATCAACTGACAAACTGACATTTCCCTTTTTTTAGGTTGTTTGAAATTGAACAAAAAACCATGGCTGCTGAACAAGAAATGCCCACATTTAAATGTGTTCTCGTAGGAGACGGTGGCACAGGCAAGACTACATTCGTAAAACGTCACTTAACTGGTGAATTTGAAAAAAAATACGTAGCAACCCTCGGTGTAGAAGTTCACCCTTTGGTATTTCACACAAATCGAGGTGCTATTAGATTCAATGTATGGGATACTGCAGGCCAGGAAAAGTTTGGTGGACTTCGTGATGGTTATTATATTCAAGGACAATGTGCCATTATAATGTTTGATGTTACTTCACGAGTTACCTATAAAAATGTACCCAACTGGCATAGAGATTTAGTAAGAGTCTGTGAAAATATCCCAATTGTGCTTTGTGGCAACAAAGTAGATATTAAGGATAGAAAAGTTAAAGCAAAAAGCATTGTATTCCATCGGAAGAAGAACTTGCAGGTACGTAACTAGAATTTTCTTGGTTATGTAGTTGACAGATGGTCTATTAGATATTTTCCCGCCAATTTTAAATTATTTTTTAGTGGTAAGAACCTACAGCTACTACAGCAAGCTTAATTTTTTAATGATTTAATGTGCTGCTATGTGCCATACAATCTTTTAATGTTTAAGCTTCTCTAGGTATTACTTTTAAGTTTGTTTTTTGATTTTATATTTTTATCTTGTGCTACGTTTGGTGTATATGTGAATATATAATAAGTAACTACCTTTTCCTTTGTTACCTTTCAATTTTCATGATGCTAAATTTATTAATTTTATTCTGAGAATTAAGTAAATAGACAATTATTTGTTGCATTGTTCATAAGCAATGTTATTTTAAAAACCCAATAGCTAAAAATAGATAAGAAGTCACCACTGATTTACAAGTATTATTAAAATACCTAAGCTTTGGTTTTGAAATATTTTATGTTGCCTCTTTATTAAGAACAGTCACTTTACATATATGAGTAATTGCCATGTAGTAGCTGTTATCATTTATGAATTATTTTTTATATTTCTGCTTTATATATATATATATATATATATATATATATATATATATATATATATATATATATATATATATATATAAATAAGTGAAATTTTTACTTATCAGTATAAAAACACATGTTTTTTTCATTTCAGTATTATGATATTTCTGCCAAATCGAACTACAACTTTGAAAAAACCATTCCTTTGGCTAGCAAGAAAACTTATTGGTGATCCTAACCTCGAATTTGTAGCAATGCCAGCTCTTGTACCTCCAGAAGTACAAATGGATCCTCATTGGCAACAACAGATCGAAAAGGATCTCAAAGATGCCCAAGAGACGGCTCTTCCCGAGGATGATGAAGATTTGTAAATTTATTTATATTTCTTTGTGTAAAAAATTTTTGAAGACTTAAAAATCATTTTTTTCAAAAGTGCTTGTAGCATATTTCTAATTAATTCATTTAATATAACTAAAATGTAAAAGCTACCATTATGATAATCCAAGCACCTTGTTAACAAATTTAATGATAAACTCATTTTAATATTTTATCATTGAAATTGGCCTCTCTTATATTTTTTTATAAACTCGAAATGTGTGAGAGAAATAATGTTGTTATTTTTATAGATGATAACCAGGTATGTAGTGTTTTTCAAATTTGTTAAGTCTGAATGTTGCTCCTTGTGGAAGATTTATTGTATGAAATTAAATATAATGTATCTAGGTGTTATAAAAATTTGTAACTAAATAATTTTTATTTTTTGTCATAACTCGGACACCAATGTAATAAACTAAATTTTCACAAAAAGAGCTTTTTCTTCATTACTATAATCTTTTTTTTTTTTACAATTTTTGGTACTATTATTGTTTAGAAAAACATATTACTTGAAGGCAGTTTACATAAAAAGTTGACACAGTACAATAAAAGAATTTAATTAATGCGATTTTTTGAAAACCATAGAGGAAGGACTGAGTGTTCCGTATCCCGCTGTGAAGTAAAAATGGACGCAAAATGTGAGAGAGACAAACTGAATGAGCGGCCATAGCTGTCTCTTTCTTGAATGCCGCTAAGTTAGGGCATAATATTTCTAAGTGCTCTATTTAACTAAAATCGGGTAGGGGGCCTTTCTCGCTTTGAATTCCGTTTCGGGGTACTGCGCCTTGCTTATTACAGGCCTACAGAAAAGAGACAGGTATTGGCCGCACAGTTGCTTTGTCTCTTTCTAGAGAGTGGTCAATTTTATGAGGTTAATGCTCGGTCCATCGTCTATGTTGAAAAACTAATGTGTCGTACAATTATGTCTAAAGCATTTTGCCCATGGAACTTGGTTCCTCTGTAATGTATAAAGTCACTGTTTAATTCTTCAAATGTGTGCCCTCTATTAACAGAATTTTGAATGCTCTGCTTTCAGACAATAGCGGTTTTCTTTATGCAAACCCTGAAATCTCCAATTCACCGCCTCTACTAAAGCGACCTCTAGGCTGTTTTTAATAAGGTTTTCTATCTGTAAAGTTTTGTTGTGTACTGTAAAAGTTAGCAATGTAACAGTTGTTATTTCATCTACTTTCAATAATTTCAGAGATGTCGGGATGAGTCAGCTCCAAATTTATTTTCTGGTTATACAGCCAGGAAAACACCTTGATCAAGAACTTGATTAGGGAAGGAGTTTATCGAATTTTCTTCATCGTAATACAGCGTTGCCAAATATACGGAGGATTTTTCTTGGATCTTGTTAAAATTAATGTTAATTCGTAACTGTACGGGTCCAAATTTTTTTCCACATTATTTATATGGTGCCAGATTGTAAAAGTCACCGCTCTGGGAAGAATCAGCTCATCAAACACTCCCCGTGAAGGTACCTGTACTCAATCACCAACTTTTCTTTGGTATTTTCAAGAATCGAGATTTTTGGTGAGTTTCGTGCCCACAATCAAGCAAATAACTTCTCATCTGGATAGAATTAAATAAATGCAGCGTATGTTTGGGAACAATGCCCCAAATATGGGAAAAGTCTCCCATCGATAGACGAATTTGAACTTTGTATAAAATTCAAAGTTGTGGAGGGTAGCTCCAATAGGAAATAATTTTCGAAGCTGTTAAAAAAGTCTCTTTGCCTTCCATGGCAACATGATCTTGCAAGATCATATTGCCATTCCTCTAAATTAATACTTAACAATTTGAATGGTGATGCTAGAAGAATAGAGTCTCTCAACATAACTATATTGACTCCTGTAACATCAATTTCTTTAGAAAAAACTGATGTCTGGCTTCTTGTAGGGGTAAATTCTTCCTGGATCTTAGTTAAATTGTACAACCTCCTGTTGTCTGAGACTATTTGTATGAGCACTTGCCATTAAGAATTGTAGTTAGGATTACCGGTAATGATTGACTGCGGACTGAAAATAGATAGTCGTGTTTTTAAAATCGACGATTGATTCCTTAGTAACAACGCAAGATTTTAACGCCAACTCAATTTTCACGAAAACCGGTGTGTTATTTTTACTTTTGAGATCATTTAACACTTGATTATATTATATAATCTATTTTAAGCTTTCTTGTTTTGAGCATTTTCCATAGTTAATTATTCAAAAATAAGAATTTGCGACGTTTAAAAATTATTAAATACTTTAATGTTTGCTCCGTCAATAATACTTTTGGTAGTTTTTGGTTCATTTTTCTTAAATTTGCCAATGACAATTGTCGAACTAAAATAAATTACAAACTTAATCCTGCTCTTCATCGTCTTATTTTCTTGTATTTTATTTTATGTTAGATTCTTGATGTGTCTTTTAACAGAAGGCGTAAACACCAACCGTCAGTTACCGATAGTCATGTGTTATTAAGACTATTCTAAATACAATGCTAAAACTAATACCACAGAAAATATAACTATCACTATAGAAAAATAACCGGCCAAGTGTAAGTCGGACTTGCGCAATTAGTGTTCCGTACATTGATTGGTTCTAAAATAAAAATTTTTGTTACGGAAGTATAATGACTTCACAAAAACACACACCAAATGAGTTTTTTAACAACGTTTGTTTCCGATCTTTGTTGAAAACTGATGACCTTGGCATTTTTGTTTTTTTATATACCAGAAATAATAAAGGTAATGAATTCGTGCTAATTTTCGTTCAATCTACACCATGTGGAGAATAGTCCAGAATTTTTTCAAAATTTTTTAATCAGTACTTTGCGAGATAAGGGAGGGATAACGATTTTTGGCAATTTTTTAAATATAATACAAAGAAAAGTTTGTGTAAGTATTACACTATATATATATATATCTGAACTCATGTTTTCGCAAGCTTCCATTTGATACCCCACTCGATGACCTGGTAAAAAAAATTTTTTTCACTTCCGATTTTACCCCCCATTTACCCCTTTAAGTCAAAATTTAACTTTCAAAACTACACGGCTCTGTTGAAAATATCAATTCCTATATTAGTGTCAAATTTCAATTTTTTATGATAAATAATTTCGGAGAAAACCGGATGTCACAGACAAATAGACAGACAGACGGACGAACACCGAAGTGATCTTATAAGTGTTCCGTACGAAACACTAGAATCACGTGGAACAAAACGTCGCCCCGAAACGAAGTCGACTGGCTACCGTCAGATCGTTAAAATGTGCGTTGTCGAGTTTCTGAGAGATGCCGCACATATGTTATTTTTCCCTATTATTGTTACATATGTACATTACAACTTCTACTCACGCGACATCTCTTATTAACGACCCTGGGGTAGCCAGCCGGCTTAGTTTTACGGCGAAGTTTTGTTTCACCTGTTTGTATTTCTATAGCGATAGTTATTTTTTCTTTGCTAATACAAACCAACAAAAAAGTGTAACTTCGGATGACCTTGAAATTCGATATTTAATGCTATTAGACAATTTTGGAATATTGTCCCAGGTTAGATGGTTTCGAAAATTAAACGTACGAAAAAATGAATTTACTCTTTGTTTATTATTTTTCCTAGTGTTCAACCAATAATAAACGTACACAATTTTTTTGGTGGATTGCCGCGTTTATTGACGCAAATTAAATCGATCCGGATTACTTTAAGTTTTGGTGCGGACCCATGTCTATGAGAGAGGTAATGGAGTACAGAAAACAATGTCATAAGGGGAACTCAATTTCTCAAAATCGCATACAACACAAAGTAACAAAAAATGGCATCATATGTCTTATGCTGAAATTTAGCTTATTATGTAAACTAGAAAAAATTTAAAAAGTGATGTCACTAGAATACCTCAAAACATATCGACAGCTACCTAAATCATCTCCTTCAGTTCTAAAGATATTTTGTACAATATTTTATTTTGTTCTGACAATATCGTAACAACAGATAGAGTGACCACTGCAAAATTTCTTAAGAATTTCCACATAAGTTTTGAACGAATAGCGGAGCTAGCTGAATTTATACAAAATTTCCTGAGAATTTTTTAGTAAACATTTTCATTTAATTTAATTATTAAGCTAATGGATGTTATGCATGAGTTCTTCCTAATAAAGAATTTTAGCTTTGATTTTTTAAGGTACTGAGGCGTACATCAGCGTTTCTCAACCGGTGGGGCGCGCCCCACTAGGGGGCGTGATTACACTATTGGGGGGGTGGGGCGAGCGTATCGAAAAAAATTATTATTAAAAACATTCATTAAAAACAGTTAATATAATTTATTGAAAGGAAAGCAAAACAAAATATATTCTGACATAATAAAAAATAAAATACACATTTGCACTGATATAATACACCTATAAATAGGATTGTATTAGTACTCCACAATGTATTTACCTAATAATTAACATATCGATACTAAATTAAAAACAAGTTTAATAATTATTAGTGACTCCCTTGGGCCTGTTTTGCAGAGCAAAGATTTTCGAAGGATGCTTTAATATTAAAAATAGACACTCTGAGTTCTTTTTCTATATTTAGTTGAGATCTATATTTTATTTTCAAAACAGCCACCGCAGAAAATCCGGTTTCGCAAAGGTAGGATGTTGAAAATGGTAATAGTATCCGAAATGCTCTTGTTTTCAGTTGAGAAAACTCATCATTCACCCCTGCCCAAAATTCAAAGAGTGATTTATGATTAAATTGTCTGTTGATTTCACCCCTTGCCGTTAAGTCTATGAAGATTTCTTGTTCGGAAGTTGAGAGCCCTTCGGGAGTATTTTGAAATGGATTCCTAACCCACTCGTAACTTGCTACCAAGTTGTCGTCAGTAAGAAAATACTTTTTAAAGTTGTTTGTCAACATGGCTAGATGATTTTCAATGGTTACAAAAAGAACTTTCACATGTTGTTCTTCAGCCTTGTATGTTTTAACACATTCACCCACATTTGCAAACATAGGTTTTTTTGCTTTACAATTCTGCTCCACAATTCCAATTTTCTACAAAAAGCATTAATTTTATCACTTGTATCGAATATATGTGTATTTGTTCCTTGGAGTTGAAGATTTAAGGTATTTGGTTTCTCGAATATATTAACCAAGTAGCTCAATTTCATCACAAATAAACTATCTCGAAACTTCTAGGCTTCCGGTCGGCTTTCCTCTTCTAGAAAAATGGCGATTTCATTTCTTAATTCATAAACACGTTGCAAACATTTCCCACGTGATAACCATCTTGCCTCGCGATAAAATAGTAACGCTGAATGTTCGGCACCCATGTCTTTACAAAGTGCAGAAAAAATTCTAGATTTTAGGGGTCTCAATTTAATATAATTTAATACGGTTACAACTGTAGTGAACACAATATTCAGAGCAGGACTCATTTCTTTGGAAGCCAGAGCTTCTCTGTGGATCATACAATGTGTCCACACACACAGTGGAGATTTTTGTTTCACAAGTGCTTGTACACTTTGAAATCTTCCAGACATTGAATGAGCACCATCGGTACATATTTCGACGCAATTTTTCCACTCCATATTTACCTCGTTTATAAAATCATTTAAGATAGCAAATAATGCGGGTGATGCTGCTTTGAGTTCTATTGGTTTGCAGAAAAATAGTTCTTCTACTGCTGACGTACCATCACAAAAATGAACTTAGGCAATGAAATGAGCATCTTTAGTGCTATCTGTTGCCTCATCAAGCTGAATTGAAAACAATTTGTCACGCAACTTCCCGAAAAGCCGATGCTATACATCTCAGCTATATCACCAATTCGACGGGCAACAGTATCATTTGATATAGGTATGGATAGCAATTGTTTGGCAAAATTATTTCCAAACATAGTTTCTACAATTTCAATTGCTGCTGGAAAAACAAGCTCTTCACCAATGGTGTGAGGCTTTTTACACCTCCTTATTTTATATGAAACTTTGTAAGAGGCAAATAAAGCTTTTTCATTTACAGACAAAGTTTTTTTAAAAAATTATTTCTGCTTTACATATGATTTTAATTTTAATTCGAAGAATCCTCGGGGTTTGTTAAGGTACTCACTATGAAGCGTTTCTAAATGTCGTTTAAGTTTATTTGGTTTCATGCTGTCTGCTGCCAAGATTTTTGAGCAAATAACACACAGGGGCCTTTCTTCTTCATTTACCTCAGTACTGGTAAACCCTAAATTTAAGTATCCTTGAGAATACTTTCTTGATTTTATTTTTGGAGCCACGCTCATCTGTGCACTTGTTGATGCTTCACTATCGTCTAGTGCTCGCTTCCGCCCACTTAAAAATTTATCCATGATTCTGTATAAATTTATTGCCGTGAATACTTAAAACCTTGAATTTCAATTAACACGTAAATTGCAACATACACATTCACGATAAATCCGATAGCAGTAGAAGGATCAACTCGACTGAGACGGGCTGTAATTGAACGAGGTGCAACATTTATACACTTTTGGACAGACTTTCCGAATGTTCAAGACAACTCGGAATTTCTCGCGAAGCCGCTACCGATATGGTGGACGTGACAGAGAGCAATAGAGAGGCATTGATTCTAGTTTTGTCAACGCAGCAGATATGTGTTGCCAAATATGAATAAATTTACTTATTCTTGGTAGTTTGTGAGGTTTGTAATTAAGGTCATAGTGTAGCTTTAGCATCAAAATACTGAAAATACATTATTATTGCATGCATTGTTATTGTATGAGAAGGGGGGAGGCGCGATGAAAATTATGTTTGAAAATTGGGTCGCAAATACTGAAAGGTTGAGAAACGCTGGCGTACATGCAAATTTTTGGGTAAACTTAGAAATCATTTTAGACAAGTTATTAGTGCAATAGATTTAAGATCTTTTTATGTAGGTTGATTACAAATAATACTTGATGTTAAAAGATTTGTTATTAATATGTATATCTAGGTTAATTTTAATTATTTGTGTATTAGTAGTAGTTGCTTTTTAACATTGCTAGAACGTAAGGTTCTTAGATATAGTCAGATTCGAAAAAGGCCCAATAAAAGTGGATTTGTTGTTATTGCAGCCCTTTAGAGATGCAATTATATTGTTTACTAAAAGACTTATGAGAATTCAAGTAAGTCAAAATCGAACCCTGAAGATTACACTATACCCCTAGATTTAGCAGCAAAGAAGGACTGGAAAAAATTCTCTCTTGGGGTGCCAGTAATCAAGTAGAATTTAACGCTACAAAAAGATAACGTTGCTAAACACGACATAGTTATGTCGGGACATTCCATTTCTCTAGCTTCGTCATTCAAATTGCTCGGCATTAATTTGGGAGCAAATAAGTCTTGCCATGAACACGTTGCATGCATAGATAAGATAGCTGCTCAAACGCTGGGAAAATTATTTCGAATTAGAAAGCTTTACACTCCACAACATCTGTTAATTTTGTACAAAGCCCTACTTCGACCAACGATGGAATACTGCTTCCATGTTTGGAGCCTTACTTGCAAACATACACTACATTCGTTGGATTCTATTCAAAAGAGAGCTGTTCGCGTAACTGGAGACCCAGAACTCACCCGCAACCTTGATTCCTTGGAAGATCGAAGACCGGTAGGTAACTATTCCAGAAGTATTTTCATGGAAATTGTTCGATGGGTGTAGCCCGCTTAATTTCTCCCAGAGCGGTGCATGCTAGGAATACACATCGCGCTAATACTTCACATCCGTATGAAGTTCAGCTTGCCAGTTCTCGTACAACCCTTTTCAAGAAGTCTTTTATATGGAGAACCTTATCCCTTGTTAATGATTTGCCCGGGAGTATGTTTTCCTTCTAGTACAATTTACAACGATTCAAGACCAATGTGAATTTCTCTTTCCGCATACGCGTCGCTTTGGGAATTTCCCTGCAGCAGGCCCATAAAAAAATCCAGAGCAATACCAAGAGGTCTAAATTCCGAAATAAATAAAGAATTCATTAACAAAATATTTTCGAAAACAAATATTTCTACCTCACTTCTAAAGGAAGTAAAACCTCTAGCTAAAACGAAGTACAGAGGTCATTAGTTACCTGACTGAAGGATGCGAAGTAGCATCAAAATCTCCGAGGATGTTTTTTTTTGTCATTATAATACTTTGTACAACGAAAGATGTAAAATATTTCCTCATGCTGAAATTATTATAAAATTAACAAATATATAAATTGGATATTATTCTTTTTTCGAAGGATATCATCCCTCCCCTATGCTTTGAAGAATTAAAGAAATAAAATCCCTCTTCGTTAAGACCAAAACAAGAATATACAAGAGCGTAATACGACCAGTAATGGCTGTAAGTCTAAAACCAGACCCGATACAAGTATATCACAGAGGATACTGGAATCAACTGAAATAAAAATACTTAGAAGATGTAGACACAAGACACTGAGGAATAGAGAAAGGAATGAAGACATGTAATATAGAAAATATCAACCAGTAGATGAGAGGAAGAAAAGTGGAATAGGAACAACACATAGCAAGAATGACAAATAACAGGATATTACGGATAGCAAGAAACAAGTCACTGAATGGAAGAAGATCAATGGGACGTCCAAGAAAGAGATAGAGCGACGATATATAGAGCAGGGAACAAAGAGCACAACCAATAGTGCCTAGCTATAAGTCGGAAGAAGAAGAATTAAAAAATATATATGGGTTCCAGCCTACAAAATACGCCTTGAAAAATAAATATATAAATAACACGTAGGTTGAAAAGTTTTTGGTCTGACATATAGATATCCATATGATTTTTAGGAAGTACCAACCTTCAAACGATACGTGTCAAAATTTCATAACATTTCGACGATTAGTTTACAAGTTACAGTGGTTTTAGTGATGCTACTTTTGATATTTTCAAAACAAAGGAAAAATTTCGTATATTGATTTAACACTATTTTTTGATAAGTATTATGAAGACTCTACCCCTGGAAAATCACTCATCATTTACTGGTATGCTGAATTTAAACGCGGTCGTACAGGTATAAATGATGCTGAACGCTCTGGACGCCCAAGGTGGTTACATCGGAAAGCATAAAAAAAAAATCCACAAAATTGTTTTGGATGACGGTAAAGTGAAATTGCGTGAGATAGCTGACACCCTAAAGATATTAAAAGAAGAGAGTTGGTCATATTTTGCATGAATATTTGGGCATGAGAAGGCTCTGTTCGAAATGGGTACCGCGTTTGCTCACAGTGGACCAAAAACAACAACGTGTTGATGATTCTGAGCGCTGTTTGGACCTGTTTAAACGCAATAAAAAGGATTTTTTCTTGTGATATGTGACAATGAATGAAACATGGATCCACCACTACACACTAGAATCAAATCAGCAGTCAGCTGAGTGGACAGCAGCCGGTGAAAGTTGCCCGAAGCGACCAAAGGCACAACAGTCGGATGGAAAGGTTTTGGCCTCTGTATTTTGGGATGTGCATGGAATAATTTTCATCGACTATGCTGAGAAGGGAAAACCATCTGCATTTGAAGGCAGAAATCGCAAAGCAACGACCCCAAATGATCAAGGAAAAAGTGCTCTTTCATCAAGACAATGCACCGAGTCACAAGTCAGTGGTTACAATGGCAAAATTGCATGAATTGAAGTTCGAATTGCTTTCTCATCCACCCTATTCTCCAGATTTGGCTCCCAACGACCATTATCTATTTGCAGACCTCAAAAAAATGCTTGCAGGAAGGAGATTTGGCTCCAGTAAAGAAGTTATCGCCGAAATTGAGGCCTATTTTGAAGGCAAGGACAAATCCTTTTACCAAAAGAGTACAGAAATGTTAGAAAAGCGTTGGACTAATTGTATCGCTCTTGAATGAGAGTATATTGATCAATAAAGTCGAATTTTGCAAAAAAAGTGTTTTAAATAGCTGGACTAAAAACTTTGCAGCAGGGTTACATCAATGACATACGCTTTAAACACAATTTTAACAAAATATTTTATATTCCTTGAAGTTCGTACAGCTCGGGTAACAATCATCTACACTTAAAAAAATGCTTTTTTTCTAAAAATTCTTAGGATTTGTTTAAATTGCACAAAACTGACAACGTCGTCTTGCTCGGCCCTCTTCGGCTAGGCGTTGCATTTTGTTTTGATCATTGGCGTTCGTTTTCCGTAGTCGTATGTCGTATCGGCTTAACGGTACGGGATGTTTCACCGTCGTTTCTGAATAAAACAGGACTTTATCAGTGAATTTTAGGGTGTCTTTTAATTCGTGTGTGTTTTTCTCAATTGTGAATTAATCCGTGGTAAGTAAAGTATTAATAGTGGTTTTAGTTAAATTTTCTTTTACCCCAGGAAGGAGAAAAAGTCTTGGTTTACCACCCACGCCGGTCTTTTTCCAAATCTCCCGTTTCCTTCTGTCAATATTTTTGGGAACTGGAGGCTGGATGTGCTGGATTTTCTCTATAATCTACTCCCTTCCTGCTTGATGTTTTTCGAAAATATGTTTTTATTGTTCTCAGTTTTTACGCATTTTTAATGTTTTTTGTTAAATTATTAACATATTTTATTGTGGTTTGGATTCAATTTTGTTTTTTTCTCAGAGAAGTATTACAGATACTTTTGATAATATTTATTTTTTATAACATTTTTTTTATTTATCTTGTTACATCAAATTAAAAAAAAACAGTAATGAGGTATTTAAAAAATAAGATAAAACATAACCTCTATCAGACCTTTTTTTTAAGTGACTCACCCTAGATGAAGTCACGCTATAGAAACATATTATTCCTGTTTTATTCTTATTTCCAAGTTGAAATATTAATAATTCTTTTAAGAGTTCAAAAGACGTATTTTTCCTTGACATTTCTTTTCCATGTCAAAACTGGTTCATAATTATTGCGCACTGAGCTGTTTGATCATTTTGATATTATTTTAATTATTTTGTACGTGCAATTTTTTGCTACTTACTTTTTTATTTTACCCTTTTGATTTTGTCTTAATATGAAATGTGTCCATCATAAGCAAACCATATATACAGTAAACTCTCCCTGTCTACCTCAGGATTACGTTAAAACGAATACACTGGATATAACAAATCCACCATAAATAGGGAACAATTTCTTTTTAATGGAGATTTTTCGGAGAAAAAAAATAGAAAATAGCCTCCTGCTAAATCTACGGGTTTCGGTAATGACATCGGTGCAAAATGCGAGTTACAGTCTATCGTATTGTTACAATGTTTTTCTTAGATGCTTGGGTATGGTGGTCCCAGTCTGGCGAGGGAATGTTTACTTTGTCAAATGTGTTCCATTCTGTGTATACATCTTTCTGAAAAAACGGATAAAAAGTAAAAATTATTGCAGTGCGTTCATGAAATTAAAACCTTGCGATCATTTTATCAACTATACCCTTGTCTACTATGCCTGAATGTGCATTGGTTCACTTGCTTTTCTTATCTAAATTTAATAGAGTTATTATATTGGAATATCGAGGAATTTTTCCTTTTTGAAGACATGATATAGTCGCTGCTTAGGCAGAAAAAACCCAGCCATTTGCAAGTCGGTCTCACGCAATTACTATTCCGTACCGTGATTACTTTTACAATAGAAATTTTTGTTACTGAGACATAAAATGATCAGTGACTTCACAAAACAATATCTAGGATTCGTACACAAACTTGTTTGTGATGGTTAAAAAAACTTGCCACGTGAACTTCTATATCATTAGGAAAATTGCAAAACAAATTGTCTATCAAGGTTCTATTTCTAATAGAATTAGTAGCTTTTAGCGTTTGTATAAGCTCATTGCTATTCAAATAGGTGGATAGACTATTATTAACACATTCTAAATTTTTTTTCATGTTCCAGAGTTTTTTCGAAATTTTTTGATTAATGTTCTTAGAAACAGAGTGGGGGGACAGCAATTTTTGGCAATTTTTAAAAAATAATATAAAGAAAGGTTTGCACGAATATTACATCACATCACATATTTTTTTGAACTCGTGTTTTCACAAGCTTTCATTTGACACCCCCATTCGATGACCTTGAAAAAAAAATTCAGTTCCGATTTCACCCGCCAAAACTCCCGCCCTTAAGTCAAAATTTAACTTTTAAAACTACACAGCCATGATTGGGCCATCAAGTCCCATATTATAACCCAGTACAATAATATATTTTTATAAATGTTTAGAGGGTACAAGAAACTTTCGAATTCCTTAAAACTCATAAAATTTTAGCAAAATAATACTTACGACGTTGACTTTCATGTTTCATGTCGATGTTCTGTCGTAAATAGTAAGGAGCGAGAAGAATTTTGTAAAAAATATTCCAATATTCGACATACAGGTTTGTTCAAACCATTTTTGTACAAAGTGATTTTAACAAGTCTATTAAAAGTATCTAGGAAACTACAAAAAATTTTAAAAAAATTGTGGTTGTAACTGTAAAAAGAAATTTTGAAGCTTCCCGTTGGGGGAAATTTATGTTGAACTGAGAGAAACATAAGTATAGGTAGTAGTTGTTCGCAGAAATGCAATAACGTCCGAGGCAGCACTACCACGTTGTCTAAAAGGTGCTGTGAAATACAGAAATGTATGTTTCGACACTTGGACAACGTTGACGGGTATTACGACATCCTCGCCGATACGCTTGGAATATGAAAAAGGGTAAAATCCCTACTCAGGCGGGAAGGTGAACGATAAAAAAAAAGTAAAGGAGGTTTATTTATTTACCTATATGACATTTATGCCCTGAAAGTTTATGTCATCCAATTTCACGAACTACAAAATTAAAATTGAAACACATGAAAACTTTGTGTTGTAATTGCAGGCGGCTGTTTGAACAAGACAGTACAGGGTGAGCTAACGATAGAGTAAAGTTCATTTTAATTCAATTCAATAAAAAATTCAAAATAAATCGAAAACTATTAGAAATAGGTATATGACATACTTAATAAAGGTTGGAGGATTTTGTAAAGTCTATCAGAAAAAATAATAATATACAGGGTGAGCCATTTAAAAAATTTGAGATTTTTCAATTTAAAATAGTCGAAATGATACAATTGAAATATTAGAAAAACTACTAGGTTTAGGTATATAACATTATTAATAAAAAAGTTATAAAATTTTACGCAGAATTTAAAAATAAATTAGAAAATAGGTTGTTCTATTTAAAAAAACATATGTCATATCGGTCACACTTTTTGAAGTACCCTGTATACTCAAAAATAATTTTAAACTGTGCACCTTAACATTCCCTAAAACTTTACTCTATCGTTGACTCACCCTGTACATTTCTATTCTGTAAGAAGAAAATACAACAATGTCTAAACTAAAAAGCCTGCTAAGTGCAGGTCGGACTTGCACAATTAGTGTTCCGTACGGTGATTGCTTTCAAAATAAAATAAAATCCTTACCTAGGCTAAGTTAATTAGGTCCCTGACATGTATATATTTTTAGATCCAATATGTATTTTCACGTTTTTTCTTAGTCAATAATGTATAATAGTTATAGCATCTTAGCTACCTAATAGCCAATAAACCAATCTAGCTCAGTCTACAATCTAGTAATAAAAGTGTAAAACAAATATTTATTACCTAAATATGTGTTTATTTATAAACAAATAAAATAAAATTATTTTGTCTCGGTACAGCAACGCGCGACATGTTAGCAGTAATATATTAAAAAGACTTCCACCATATTATCATGCAATATAGTTTTTTTTTAATACTACATAAATTATCAAACGTAATACACTCATGATAATTTTCCCTCAATCTACACTTTATGAAAACTATTCCAGAATTTTTTCAAAATTTTTAATCAGTACTTTTCGAAATAGGTTGGGAGGGGACAATGATTTTTGGCCATTCTTTTAAAATAATACAAAGAAAAATATGCGCAAGTGTTACATCTTATATAATTTTGAACTTGTGTTTTCATAAGCTTTCATTTGACACCCCCCACTTCCGATTTCACCACCCAAGACTAACCCCTTAAGTCAAAAATAACTTTCCAAACTACATGGTTTTGATGAGGCCATGAATATTTTTGCTAAATTTCAACTTTCTATGTCAAATAGTTTCGGAGAAAATCGAGTGTAACAGCCGGACAGATACCGAAGTGATCCCATAAGTGTTCTGTACGGAACACTAACAAATACTATCAACTTAGATAAATTTATAGGAAGTCTGTCGATATAGAATCCCAGCCGTTGATGAAATAATTTTGATTACAAGTTATGGAAAAATATTTATTTTTCTGGGAATGTTCTTTTACATAACACGTAGGCTAAAAAGTTTTTAGTCTGACATATAGATGTCGTCCTTTTTAAAAAAAATCCATATGACTTTTAGGAAGTACCAGCCTTCCAACGATACGTGTCAAAATTTCATGACATTTTGACAATTATTTTACAAGTTATAGTGGTTTAAGTGACGTTACTTTTGATATTTTCAAAACAGCCGAAAAAGCCGAATTTCGTGTAACATATTGATTAAACACTGTTTTTTGATGGGAAAAAATACCGTTCAAGCAAGACAATGACTTGATAATTGTTACGGGGACTCTACCCCTGGAAAATCACTCATCCTTTACTGGTATGCTGAATTTAAACGCGGTCGAACAGGTACAAATGATACTGAACACTCTGTACGCCCAAATGAGGTGGTTTACACCGGAAAAACATCACAATCCACAAAATTGGTTTGGATGACCATAAAGTGAAATTTCGTGAGATAGCTGACACCCTAAAGATATCAAAAGAACGTGTTAGTCATATTTTGCATGAACATTTGGGTATGGGAAAGTTCTGTTCCAAATGGGTGCCATGTTTGCTCACAGTGGACGAAAAACAACAACGTGCTGATGGTTCTGAGCACTATTTAGACCTGTTTAAGTGCAATAAGAAGGATTTTTTTTATGCGGTATGTGACAATGGATGAAATATGGAGCCACCACTACACACCGGAATTAAAATGGCAGTCAGCTGAGTGGACAGCGGCTGATGAAAGCCGCCCCAAGCGACCAAAGACACAACAGTCGTCCGGGAAGGTTTTGGCCTCCGTATTTTGAGATGCGTATGGAATAATTTTCATCGACTATGCTGAGAAGGGAAAAAAAACCATCAATAGCAAATATTATATAAACCTATTGGTGCGTTTGAAGGCAGACATCGCAAAGAAACGGCCCCAAAATGTACAAGAAAACAGTGTTCTTTTATCAAGACAATGAACCGTGTCACAAGTCAATGGTTACGATGGCAAAATTACATGAACTGAAGTTCGAATTGCTTCCTCATCCAGCGTATTCTCCAGATTTGACCCCCGGCGGTTATTATCTATTCGCAGAAGTCAAAAAAATGCTCGCGGAAAAGAGATTTGGCTCCAGTGAAGACGTTATCGCCGACACTGAGGCCTATTTTGAAGGTAAAGAGAAATCCTTCTACAAGAAAGGTATAGAAATGTTAGAATAAAGTCGAATTTTTCAAAAAGTAGCTAGACCAAAAACTTTTCAACCTGTGTGTGTTAAGATTAATACAACAATCAAACATTATTATTAAATAACACATTATATTAATCAATTGTATTTAAATAATAACTCAAAAATTTTATGGGTACCTCCATAAATAAAAGCCACAAGTACCAGTACCCTGATTGGTTCTTCTGTATGGCAGATGTTGTCGTTGACCACCTGCTCGGTTTTCAAAGATTACGGTAGAGATATTGCCTGATGAAATTATAAAAATATATTTGTAAGGGACCAGACGGAAACATAGGTCACAAATTCTAATCTATTATTATTTTTATTAGTTAAAATATCTAGAAAAGGCAGTTGTCCTTTGTTCTCAACTTCGTAAGTGAATTTAATGGAATCATACCGGCGATTTAATTTGGGAACAAAATCATCAATATTTGCTGTCTTTGTATCAAAAATCGCGAAAATATCATCCACATACCTATACCATACCCTCGGGAAATATTCAAATGAATAAATTGGCTATGAAAGGTGATAAGCAATTACCCATGGCTGTTCCTTCTTTCTGAACATAAAATTGACTATTATATTGAAAATAATTTTGTATGGAAAATAAGTTAAAATCATCCCTTCTAAAAATTAAACAAAAATTCCTTCCGGTAATCAGCTGATGGTAGTGTCTTTCAACTTGGATGAATCAGGTTAGCTCAGGGCTGTATTCCGAATATGTTACAATATACACATGTGTCACATCACTGTTGAATTTACATAACTTGTAAAATCAATATCAACTACTAAAATTGAACGAAGTCCATATTTCAGCAGTTATTTACTGTTCTCTCATATGTCAATCCATCTTAGGATCACGACTCCTCTGCTGAGCTAAGATCGACAGAGAAAAGAATAACATTCAAAGTATTTATTACAGTGCTAGCGCGAATAATCAGTAAGATACAACAATTTATGTCTCTGGCTGCTGTAACTGTTAGGTGTGCGATATATAGTTATTTTATATTGAAAGAACGGGCTTCCGCTTCATAGTCCTCCCCTTGACGGCGCAAGGTTCGAGCTATACGATGGATGCATCGAAACTTCCCAGCCAAGCTCTTTTAATTTTTGCCGAGTCATCAAAGGTGTATATCACGGTGGAAGATGACACCCTTTCTGTTGACTAGTTGCTTGCTTCAGTCTTGTCAACTGCTGATAGTAGAGTACAGAATCAATCGTTTGGCTAGGCTGCAGCAGCTCATGATGCATGAGTCTCTTCCAATTCCACCAAACACACAGCATCACCTTTTTTGGCGTCAATTCTGGCTTTGCCATCGTTTGTGGAGCTTCATCCTTTTTCACATCTTCATTCTTTTTCACATGTTGTTATGGTACGTGATCCACTTTTCATCGCTCGTTATTAGCCGCTTCAGAAATGGCTCTATTTCGTTACTTTTCTGTAGAACTTTGCAGGTGGAAATTCAACCGAGTAAATTTTTTAGCGTCAAATTATGTTGCAGCGAAACGTCTAGGTTATTTTTGTAGCCAGCTTTCTCCCATTTAAAACTATTTGGTGATGAATATTTAGTTCTTTGGCGATAACATGGCTCCTTACATGGCGATATTTCTCAACTTTTGTCAAAATTCTATCAACTTTTTCTGTCGTTTGTCGACCAGTGCGAGGCTGTTGGTTTGGATAACGTATCTTGAACATCTTCTTCTTCTTCTTGTTCCATATATTGACATACGTCGGGGTATCTGTACCATTACTTCAGTTTATATTGAGGTTGTTATTCTCTACTAGTCGAAAAATGGACGCAGCGTCCGGAACTCCATACCAGTCCCTGATATTCCGGAGCCACGAGTGCTCTTTCTACCGGGTCCTCGCCGACCTTCCATTTTTCCGTGAAGAATAAGTTTTGGAATCGAGTAGCGGTCGCCTCTATATGTCCCAAATTAGACATCTTTCCTTGTTTTACGATATAAGTAGTTGCCTCTCCACCCTGTCCCTTTGAAGCACTTCTTCACTGGTTAGGTGTTCTGTCCAAGAAATTCGTAGCAAACATCGTAGAATCAATAGCATGAAAGCTTCGATACGATTCACTGATCTCACTTTTAACGACCATGTCGCTACATCATATAAGAGGACCGGCCAGACATAGAATTTTATTACTCGTAAGCGCAAAGCGAGTGGCAATTGTTTTTGACGCAGCATATTTTTCAACCTTAGAAAGGTATCCTTTGCCATGCCAATCCGCAGTTTAATGTCCCCATCACTTCGTGGACGACTATAGCGAACATTTGCAGAAATTTTACTAATCTTCAAGACGCTATATATTAACTTTCAACTGACGCTAAGCATGACCCAACAAGTCCTATATTACCTGAGAAAAAGACTGAATACTTTTTGGACAATATATATATATATATATATATATATATATATATATATATATATATATATATATATATATATATATATATATATTTATAAATAACTATCTGCTGATTGTCAGACTTTGTTATTGTTTCCAAAACAATTCTTTTGAAACCCATATCATCTCTTAGACAACGTTTAGTCGATTAATTTCAATGATGAATACAAAATTCATAGTCAGTCAATTCGCATTTAAATGGAAGTTTATATATATATATATATATATATATATATATATATATATATATATATATATATATATATATATATATATATTAGAGTGACCGGTTCTCACAGAGGGGAAAAAAAATGTCGGAATCTTGTTCGTCTGGACCCCACAAAACGATTCCCCTTTCCAGATATTGAGATAGCCGAAATTTGAGCTCGATTAAACGACGTTAACCCGTGCCGCTCGTCGCTCAAAGTTTGAAAAAAATCCAAATTTTTGACCAAAAAGCTGACATATAGAGCCATAACTCCAGAACGGTAAATAATAGAAACACGCTTAATATCTCAAAAGAAAGCTAATGTTGTTCTTCAAAATTTATATTCTATACATAATTGTTGTTATTTTAAGTCAAACCTAGTTACAACAGCCTTTAGCCCCAAAAACGTGACCTGGTACCACTAGGAGCATACTTCGTATATTTTGTTATTAAGTCATAAATTTTGCTTTTTTTTGGTATATTTTTGAGTTTAAAGTAGAAATATAATAAAAAAACAAGTAATACTGATAAGTCTAATGACATTTTTTATTTTAAAATATAAAAATTAGGTATATAATACATACAAAACAGACACAGAAAAGATACAGACGTAGTACCTACATGAGTTGATAATTTTACATAGTTATCTAATCTATTCTAGAGCTTTTGTTAAAGTAGTTTTTGAAACGTCAGGATATAATGCTCGGCATTTACTTACAACTTGCAGGACATATTGCTTTTGGTCTTCATCTTTTGTCAGAAGGTCGTTAAAGTCGGTTATTAATTTAACACCACGCTCAGCCATATCATTAACTACTTTTAATGTTTTGACAATTTTCAATCCTTCTTGGAGATCATTATTTTGAGGCCAGGTGTTTGGATGTTGTCTTAGGAAATCTGTTTTTATATTAAATTGGTCAAAGAATGTAAACGTTTCTTTGGTAAGTAAATTTACCAATCCTCCATCAACTACCTCTTTTAAGTTTTCTTTCCTAACTTTTGGATTTACAACCCTAGCGTGCTGTGATGGTTCATCTGTGGTACTGAGCAATTTATTAGCCATTAACAACTTTTCATCGTCTGTAATGGTGGGATCAAAAAACGATAATCCCACCAACTTTGCATTCAAATACCACAAATGGTTCGAAAATTTGGTCAGGGCTATTTCTGCAATGTCGTTGTCACATTCTTTATAGTCTGACAGACTATGCAAAATACCTAAATCTTGCTTTGGTGCAAGATGAGCTTTTGGGGCATTGAACCAAGCTTTACAATAAATTTTAACTAGGAAAACAGAAATGGCACGCACAGAACTTTCTTCTTCTTTAGACATCTTAAATTGACGACGAAAAATGAACATTTTTAAGCAGTAAATAGCCTTTGCCATCCAGCTAGCGTGATGAATGGCTCCTAGAGTTCTAAAACCCAAAACATTGCCGTCTAGTGATCCAACAAATACGAAAACCAACTGCAATAGCTCCTTGTAGTCATCTCTGGGGTGGCTCTCAGTTAATTTGGCTCGAATTCAGCAGTAACATTTGCAATTACTTCTGGAGTTAGCTGCTTTTGTATTAGATTGTCACTGATACCTGTGTCGTATTTTCCTTTGTCTATCTTGGGCCACGCAGTGAGGAATCTCTTGAAAATGTCTGGATGAGGTCCAGTGGTTGATCTCATTTTTGTGTCGAATACGCCTCTTAACAGAATTTCCAAGATATGGTGACGGCAAGCTAGGTATAACAATTCTCTTCCTAACATTTGCTCCAATATGACGCATGCTCCTTTGAGTCTTCCCGTGTTGGATGCTGTAGTGTCGAAGCACATCGCCTTGACGGTGTTGAGAAGACCCCATTCATGTAGGCATTCATATACGGCTACGGCTTGCTCCTCTCCAGAGCTGTTTGCTGTTACAGGAACTCCCAGCAGCTGTTCCTTTTCGCCATATGAAATAGCTATAGCTATTCGCTCACATTGTTCATTTTTTAAAACACCCGGTAAAAGTTTACCGTCCCAATGGACAACCACGGGCTCTTTTTCAGGAATGTTTACTTTATCAAAATTTTTTTTATTATATTGTTCTCTGAACATTTGCCTTCTATCATGTAATAAAGTTTTCGAGACTTTGTACTCAAGAGGGTCAAGATTTAGTGCTTCTAGAGTAGCTATTAAAATTCTCGTGGCATTTCTGTCGGATACCTTACATCGATCTAATAAAATGGACAATTTCATGTTTAAAATCTCTTTAACGCCCCTTGCAAATGGAACTTTCATCCTCTTGCTCTCAGATGGTCCTGGATCTTCTGCAGCTTCTTCAGGGATGTCCATTTCCTCCAAGCTCTCAAGTTCCTGGTAGATGCTGTCCTCTTCAGTGTCTTCTTCTCCTTCTTCGAACTTGTCTTCATCATCCGTCTCTAAGAAGCAACAAAAGAAAGAGAAAAAAAGACTATAAAAACTTGTCGTTTTAGCAGAATAGTAATAATACATAGGTACTAAATTACCTACTTCTAATTATCAAAAGGTATTATTTAAAAAATATGAACTCAATCATAAAGATGCCAAATCATGCTCTCATGTACAATTTTTTTTCAATTATAATGAAACTATTTACTTATTTGTTTATCTATTTTTTAGAATACTAATAATAAAAAAAAAAAACTCACCAATATCAAAAGTTGCTTCTTGGAGTTGTCGGTTCATTTTTGCAAGTTCCTTTTGCACCTTGATTTCTTCAGCTCGAGACAACTTGAGATCCACTCCAGTCATGGAACCTGGGCGGCCCTTCTGCCTCTGTTTCACGAGAAACGCCTTATCTTCTTCCGATTTCGTCAGAGCCAAGGCATCTTGTTGAGCAATATCAAAGAGATCATCCAACTTTTCAACAAACTGTTTAAATTTGTTCTTGGCCGTTTTCGATGTTTTCTTCCGGTCTTTTTGAAGAGTTCTCCACTCGGCGTGAGTTTTTCCAGCTTAGTAATTGCATCTTGCTCATGTTTAGTCGGGATTCGAGCTTTCTCCCAAAAAATGAACACTTCTCGTTTTGTAAGTTTTGCTGATTCTCTACATTATGTAAAAACTCGTAAAATTCTTAGAATATTCCCAAACTGGCTCCTACTGGTACCAGGTCACGTTTTTGGGGCTAAAGGCTGTTGTAACTCGGTTTGACTTAAAATAACAACAATTATGTATAGAATATAAATTTTGAAGAACAACATTAGCTTTCTTTTGAGATATTAAGCGTGGTTCTATTATTTACCGTTCTGGAGTTATGGCTCCATATGGCAGCTTTTTGGCCAAAAATTTGGATTTTTTCAAACTTTGAGCGACGAGCGGCACGGGTTAACGTCGTTTAATCGAGCTCAAATTTCGGCTATCTCAATATCTGAAAAGGGGAATCGTTTTGGGGGTCCAGACGAACAAAATTCCGACATCGATTTTTTGCGGTCACCCTAATATATATATATATATATATATATATATATATATATATATATATATATATATATATATATATATATAGTGAAAATAAGTTAATAAATGACAGTGCCCTTATTGTGTTTCTAACTACAGTCCTCGCAAAAGTATTTAAAAAAAAAAGATATTTAAATGTGAACAGTTGTCACCTCTTTAAGAAATCAATTTACGCCAGACCGGGTTTACGCTTTGTGTCATACCTTGGTACTCCCGGTCATATAAATATCAATATCAACTACCAAAGTTGAACAAATTCCAACCCGGAATGCCTATTTTTCGTCGTACTACGACTCATCAGTCAAACTAGGATCGATAGGGAAGAGAATAGAATATAGTCCTTAACTCCGGTGCTGTGCTAGCATAATATAGACCATGAATTTGTATTCCGGTAGTTAATAATGATACTCAAAATAAATTAATAAAATACTTTTTCGTTTTGGGTTAATCCAGGTGTTTTTTAAAAATGGTAAAAAGGTCTTTTGTCGCATGCCTTTTACTTTTGTGTGTATAAATTACGATATGCCTCTCTTTGTATCACGATCTATCTACCTTGCTGTGCATACCGATCTGCTCGTCTCTGCCTTGTTTCTGATACTCACTCCGCATTATTCGGATTGCCGCTATGACTGAAATTTGTCTGTTCAGGTGAGTAGTTGTTGATGCGAATTTAAAATCATTTACATATTTTAATGGATTGTTTACATAATATATCAGAAACAATAAACAGTTTGGTACCTTAAAAATTACAATATATTAGAGAAATTTTGCAATGCTTATTTTGGCACTCCTTTGTCGTTATTTTTATTTTAAGCATGCACAAAATTATAGGGAAGAAATTAAATATGAAGAGTTGTTATCGTTATTTAAAGAATGCACGGTCGTAAAACCGTGGAATGGTTCCTCTATTTACTACAATGAAGACTGTAATTTAAAAGATAACAATGTCATCTAATTGGAACCCACTGTATGGAACTGGCGCAGTATTAGAACAAAATAAGAATTCCTTTTAGTGAATTAAAAAAAGCATTTGAAATTGCACAGTCTAGATATAGCAATATTATGATTTTATCCTCACTGGGGTATCACCAGGAGTAGTGTCCTGAGTTTTTGACCTCGAAAAACTTGTGCTCTTTTGTTTATAAACAATTTAAGTTTTTAAAACGCGTTTTTTGACCTTAAAATGTAAATAACTCCGGTTATGTAAGTCGAATTGGAACAAAAAAAACGAACTTTTCATAATGAAAATTCCAACAAATCTTAGTCGCTCAAATGCGTACTTTATCTACGAAATTGAAAAAACAGGCAAAAAACTGTTTTTTTATTGTACAGGTCGACTAAGTGATCCGATCGGTTTGAAACTTTCAGAAAATATGCCTTTTTGCGATGCTGCCACATACTATAGTTTAAATTTATAATTTTTTTTGCGTATTTTTGATGACAGGTGTAAGTAAAATTTTTAATGTCATCATAATCATCCTAAATGACAGATGTGTAGGTCTTTTTTTAAAAGTTCTTAATTTAATGTAATCGGGTAAATGCAAAGATATAATTTTATTTGTTTTAGAAACGATTATACCGCGAATTAAATTATGATCCAAACCATTTGGCCCTTCTGAACACATTTTCGATTTATGAAATTATTTTTACAAGAAAAAGGAAACAAAGCACAATAATGTTGTTAATGTTCATGAAATATCTTAAGTTCAAATATCTTAAGTTCCCCCAAATATTTATATAAACTCCTTACCTAGGCTAAGTTAGTTAGGTCCCGAACATGAATATATATCTTAAGATCCAATATATATAGATATTATGTTTCTGTAATCAAATGAATGTATAATAGTAATAGTGTAAATCTACCTAATTAGCCAATAAATTAACTATAACTGTATCACAATAACGAAACTAGAAAAAAAAAAACAAAGTTATGTTCACTTCTCCACTTCGTTTATATAAAGACACACAATAAGGAAGTGTTTATTATAAGAGTTGCAAATTCTTTGTTATGTGCAGTTTATTCGCGTTTATATGGCACATGCTTTTAATAACGATACCGAGAAAGGTATCTTGAAAATAACCGTTGTACAATTTCACTATTATCTAGATAATATACTAATACATAAATTTTGCAAGAATAAATCTGGATAAAATGGGATCTTTACCTAGTTTAAAATTTTTCTGAACTGTGTGAAGACCACAATCCAGCGCGTGCCAGATGTTAAACGTTAACAGACGGGTAAACGATTTTTTTTACCTGCCAATATGGATGAAAATGACCAGTTTTTCTAAGAATATGAATATACCCGACAAGCCTCCTAGAACTTGACTTTGTAATAATTATTCTCTATTTAATAACATGTGTATCTAAAATACTTATGTGAACAATAAAGTAGAATATTCATTGCCGCGTCTGGAATTTGTTATTTGAAAGTTATTAAAAACATTGCAGATAATTTATTATTAATTGGAGCAAGGTTTTTTAAAGTTATCTATCTAGCGATGAAAATGACGTCATATAAAAATATTTATTTTATTTTAGTTTATTTATAACTAAACCCAATACGAAGTAATTAATAGGGACGTATAAAGCATTAGGTCTATCCTTAACAATATAAACAAAAAACAGCATAACAAACACACGTGCATATGGCACTGCCGCTCGAAACAATACTGTATCTAAAATATATATAAAATGCAACGTCTCTCTGTCTGTCTGTCTGTCCGTTAGTGCGCTTATCACTCGAGAACCACTTACATATGTTTTCTGGCCAGATTATAGGATATATTTTATTTTAGGTAACATAAGAAATAAGCAGTGACGATAATAGTGAATCAAGTCCACGCGAGCGGCGCCGCGGGCACGGCTAGTAGGTTCATAAAACTACAACGAATCTGCGGGGCATGAACAAATTGTTTAAACGGCATGCAAAGATCACATTAATGTGCTATTCGGTAATAAACTGAACATATTTTGTGCATTGGTGATCTCAAAGACATAGAGAATAGACTGAGCATTAGCCTCATAAAATTGACCACTCTCTAGAAAGAGACAAAGCGACTGTGCGGCCACCTAGAAATTTCAATGTAACTGCCAAAATTTATTACCTATGTTAATTAAACCCTTTTATTATATTAGGTAAATTTGATTGTTCTTAACAAGTGTCCATCATAAAATTGTTTAGATAAGCCTTTTTGGTGAAATCACAAATTAAAAATCAATTAGAACAAATTTCCAAGTTTTGCATGATAATCGTTTCGAGGCGATTTCTGAGAATTCCAGTTGAAGTAAGAACTTATTTCAAGTTTCTAGGGATTATGGAAATTCCTAGTGACATTTTATGATAAAAACTATGCTTTAAATACCATTGCCCTTTTGGAAGTTAACCATTCGCAAACAGTACTTTGTCATTGATACAGGCTCAATTGTTCTGTGAAAATGCCAAAAACGAAAGAAGTTTCGCAACCAAAAACGCTCGAAAAACGACTCCCGCTGAAGACAAAGCTATAACAATGTACAGCAGACGTAATCGTCGCCTAACCACACCAGAAATCACGGCTCAAATAAACCTGGAGCGGCCCATCCCCATTAGCGTGACAACCGTGAAGAACAGGTTAGCAGAAGGTGGACTACACGGGAGAGTTTCAGTAAGGAAACCACTTCTTAGGCAAGTGAATAAACGTTAACGATTAGAATAAACCCGAGAACATGAAAATTGGACATCAGAATAATGGAATTCCGTCCTTTGGAGCGACAAATCTAAATTCGAAATTTTCGGTTCAAATCAACGAGTTTACGTGCGGCGGTCAGCTGGAGAGAGGATGTTGGAAACCTGTCAGTTGTCTACAGTAAAATATGGTGGAGGTTCAGTAAAGGTTTGGGGTTGTTTTGGCAACGGTAAAGTTGGAAAAATCTTTAGGATAGAAGGAATCATGCGAAAAGAACAGTATCAAGAAATTTTGCTAACTCAAATGCTTCCTTCTGGAAGAGATATTTTTCAGGGGAAATTTATTTTTCAGCATGACAACGACCCTAAGCTTTCTGCTAAACAAATTAGAGAACTTTTGGACCAATGGAAATCCGATGACGTTCTGGAAGTGATCACTTGGCCTCCACAATCACCCGACTTAAACCCTATCGAATTGCTGTGGGGCCATTTGGACAGGTGTGTTCGAAAACTCAATCCAACATCAGAAAATCACTTGTGGGAACTTTTACAAGCAGAATGGGTTAAAATAACCGAAGAAAAACTCTCTCTGAAAAGAGATGAGCAAAATCCTGAAAATCATGAATATTTTTCTGATTTTGTAGACTGTAAATAATATGAAAATAAATAATTCATTAAAATTTAAAAAAATATATATCATCTGGGTTTTTGTTGTCTTGGGAGTGAAATAACTAGGTGGACTTTCTGACGATAGTGTATTTACTATAAATTGGTGACCATATCAAGACATCATATTCCAGTTTGATTTTGTAAGGATGTAAACAAGGTTTTAAGTACCGCTATATTCTTAAACGACTTACAGTTTCCCAAAATAAATCCTATTTGTGTTGCTTCCGCTGTTATTTTGCCTATGTGAGCACGAAAACTTTAAATAATATCGACCCGTCAGCACAATAATTGTACAGCAAAGAACACAATTTTATGGTAAACGAATCACTGAGCACTTACTAGCGTTGAGCGTTAGTTTATCGATCACACACCAATTATAAATTCGTTTTGTAATTTTTTTCAACCTTAAGTCTCTCCGCCGGTAAGTATAGCTTGCTTGAATATGAAACCAGTGTCGCTGTTTTAAGTGCTTTGACGAAATTTCGTACGAGTTCGTTGCTATTTGCAGTTTTTACAACTTTTTTCTCTTCCGAGAAATGAGTAGTAAAAATGAAAGCAATTTGGAGTGATAAAGTTTCTCACGAAAGAGAGAGAACTGGATCAGATTCCAAAAAAATTCATGAAAGAATATCCCAGGTGTACTGCAATGACGGGCCATCTGGTTTTCAAGTAATATTTTGATCTAAACCCCGGGCCTACGCTTAATTGGGGTTACCCCGGATTGGGCAGACCAATTGAGGGAAGAACTGAGGAAATCATCAGGTTTGTTGAGAATTTGCTGCTGTCAGATCGACGAATTACCATCCCAGTACCTTTTAAAGAAGCAGGAGTGTTTACAATTACAGTTTGAAAGATTCTACATGAAAAATGATGAATAAAGTTTCTACTTGATGAATCCCCATAATCCTTGCAGCAGAGCTGGTGAGGCAATAAAATCCTCAAGAACATTGAACATCTAGAGAAGAGAGAATAATAAGAGCTATTTTTAGCGAAATGTTTTCTATTGGGATCCTTCTACGGAGTAGAAGAGCAACCACCACCTTCAAAGAAAAGAAAACTCGTTTTTTCGACAGTTTAAAACGATCATTTGTTTTTGACTACAATAGAATTTTTCTTGTGGAATATATAGAAAAAAGGTTTCGCAATTAATGGAGGAGTTTATGGGAGGATGATCCAAAACCCGAAGCAGACCATTAGAGAGAAACGTCTGGATCCAGTGAGAACCAAGAATCTAGTGTTGGACTACCAATAAAGAATACAGAAGGCTCACATAGTCGAAGCCATTACTGAAAACAGTGAATTTACTGAGTCACAAGATCTACCCTCTATTCCTGATTTAATGCCCAGCGATTTCTCTTTCTTCAAACCTCAAGACCTCATAGACCGAAAATTTTTCTCAATGATCAGTTGAAAGCTGCCGTAGCCTCGTTTTTTTTGAGGCGCTAACAAACGAATTTTTTTTAGTTGGAGTTAAACAACAACAACGTATGTTAGTTTAGACGACAGTTACTTAGAAAAAAAAGGTTCTCTAAGTTCTGCAATTTTTCCTTCATAGTTAGGTAGATTACTTAAAACACACCCCCCATATTTCATATGCTATGACTACTAATTAAATTTTATAGCACGTAGACCACCAAACAAAAAAAAGGCGTTAATAAGCAATTTTAAAAACCAAACAAAACAAATTTAAGCTAAAATTAAAACCATTATATCCTGTATAACTAAACATGTCAAAGAACTATTTATGTATAAAGAAAAGATTAACACGAGAAAACCGAAAATTGTTTGAACCAACAGAAGATGTGTTACGGCATCTATTGGTTCTATTTAAAGACGTGTTTGTTTTAAAAATGCGATCTAAACTCGATGGTGTGAAAAAAAACGTATAGAATGATAGTGATTTGTTTGTAAAGTGTGTGTTCAGACACTTCACAGGAGTGGAATTAAATGAAAAATATATTACAATATTATTAAACAACACAGGAAATAAAAAAAAATCTCTCTTTTCAGTGAGACACGTTTCCTTAAGTATTTTTTATGCTAAATCCAAAAAAAAACATAAAAGGAGACATCCACCGTGAGGTTTTTTTCAGAAAACACATGTAACGTTCCCAGAAAACTATTAAATTGAAAAAAAATACATTTTAATAAATAATGTAAAACTGTATAATCATTAAAATTATGGAATAAAACTATTATTTCTTTTTTTAATGGGTCTAGCACACGTGCTGCAGGGAAGTCTCTAAAGCGCTACAGGAGCGACACGTGTGCGGAAAAAGCAATTCACATTATTCTTAAATTGCTGTAAATTGTACTCAGTGGGAAACACAGTCCTGGGAAAGCCATTCTAAAGGGATGATGTTCTCCACATAAAAGACTGCTTGAAAAGCGTTGTACGAGGAGTAGCAAGCTGAACCTCATATGGATGTGAAGTATCAGCGCGACGTGTACTTCTAACATGCACCGCTCTGGGAGGAATTAAGCGGGCTACATCCTTCGAACACTCTCTATGAAAATACTTGTAGAATAGACTCAAGTCGCCAACCGTTCTTCGATGTTCCAGCGAATCAAGGCCGCCGGTCAGTTCTGGGTCTCCAATCAGACGAACAGCCCTTCTCTAAACAGAATCCAACAAATGCAGTGTATGTTTGGGAGCGGAGGCCCAAACATGGGAGCAGTATTCCATAGTTTTTTGTAAAGAATTAACAGTTGTTGTGGAGTGTAAAGCTTTCTGGTTCGAAATAATATTCCCAACTTTTGAGAAGCTCTCTTTACTATGCCTGCAACATGTTCATGCAAGGACATATTTGCTCCCAAATTAACGCCCAACAAATTGAGTGACGATGCTAGGGGAATGGAGTGCCTCGACATAACTATGTCGGGTTCAGTAACGTTAACTTTTTTAGAAAAAACTACCGCCTGGGTTTTTGTAGCGTTAAATTCCACTTGGTTACTGTCATCCCAAGATAGAATTTCTTCCAGGTCTTTGTTAAGTTGAATCTCACTGGACATCTTTAAATGTTCTGAATCTACATTTATCATAAAAACTTAAAAATATTGGGTTTTAGTGATCACGTTTAACAGAAAACACGCATAGACGACCTTTAACTAAGCTTTTGTTATTTAAAATAAATATGTGCTAAATTAAGTATTTTTTTAATTTTTATTAATATTGAATAAAACTATTATTTCATTGCATTTATTTACTTAAAAAGCATTTTACCAACCACATAGCACTCTTGTAAGTATTTTTTTGTTGAAACTGAACATAAAACTTGATTTTTTGATGTCAAGTCAGGATTAAGAACTTCAAAAAACACTGGAAATAATAGTTCAATATTAATAAAAATTAAAAACAATTGTTTAATTTAGCGGTTGCACATATTTATTTTAACCAGCATTTTGCTACGTAACTTAGGTAAAGGTAGTGTGTGCGTGTTTTTTTTCTAAACATGAACACTAAAACCTAATATTTTTAAGTTTTTATGATAAATGTAGATTCACAACATATAAAGATGTCCGAAATAATAGTTTTATATATATTATTTATTAAAATGTATTTTTTTCAATTTAATAGTTTTCTGGCAACTTTAAGTGTTTTCTGAAAAAACCTCAAGGTCTGTCTCTTCTTATGATTTTTTTGGATTCAACAAAAAAAAATATTTAAGAAAACACGTCACTTAAAAGACAGAGAATTTTTTTGTATACCTGTGCAATTAATAGATGCAGTATTCGTTAAATTTCATTAAAGAAAAAATGCGTGGAATTTTTTTTATGTAGAGAAATAATAAATTCAATTCAAATTAATTTTTTTGTTCATAAGACCATACAAATGAGATCAGGTATGGTAAGTCAGTAATAAAAGTAAATTTGTGGTGGCCCCGTGTCTTAATACTTAGTTGCGGTACGGAAGGTCTCGAGTGCAATTCCGGCAGGTCGGATACCTATTTATTAATTTATTTAAGTATATTTGGCCTGACCACGTAGTAGTTGTGTACAGAAATGCAATAACGTTCATGGCAGCATTACCGCGTTTGCTAAAGAGTGCTGTGAAATACAGTACTGTATGTTTCGGAACTTGGACAACGTTGAGGGGTATTTCGATCTCTTCGCTGATATCCTTAGGTTATGCAAAAGGGTAAAATTCCTACTCAAGCGGGGAGGCGCAGGATAAAAAAAATTAAAAACTAGAAATATTTGTTATTTCCTCTTACTTTCGAGTGGAATGTCCTAAAATTTTGTATTTGGACAATTTTCCACATGGGTTGTTCTAGAAATTGATAATATGTGTTAATTTCGTCTAATTTACAAACTGAGTACTCTATTGGGTGATTGCAAAAGTTCGTGCCCGATTAGAAACCAAATTAAATACAACACATTTTCATGAAAAAGAGTATATATTAATCAATAATATACTCTACATGATTTTCTATAACTGTCTCCCATCGTTTTACAAGTTTTGGAATTCCTTCTTTCTAGAAACTGCGTGGTTTCTCCTCAAAGAAAGTCGTAAGATAGTTTTTGACCTCCCACAGAATAACATTTTTTGCCATTCAAATTATTTTACAGAGAACGAAACAGATGAAAATCTGAAGGGGCAAGGTAAGGGGAATACGAAGGGTGCTGAAGGATTTTCCATTTTAACTCCCTAAGTTTTTGCAGTGTCTGTTGAGCGACATGTAATCTAGCGTTGTCATGATGAAAGATGATACCTTTTCGATTGACCAAATTTGGACGTTTTGCTTTGATTTCAACATTGAGTTGGGTGAGTTGCTCACAGTACTTCTCTGCACTTATTGTTTGGCTACTTGAAAGTAGCTCGTCAAAAATTATTCCTTTGCTATAGATTCTGCCCTTTCAAATCCATGCTTCCAGCTTCTTTTTCTTATTATGTTGTTATACTTAACCCATTTTTCATCTCCAGTTATGGCTTGATCCAAGAAAGGTTCGTTTTTTTTGACGGACGAGGAGAGAAATGGCTGTGCAAACACGGTTCAGTTTGTTCCGTTCTGTAAAAACGTACGTAACCCACATATCGAGTTTAGAAGTGTATCCAAGTTGCTTTCAATGACGAAATGCCGTCGAATTGTCAACATTTAGTCTCTCAGCTATCTTTTCAGTGGTAATCCGTGGATTATTATTTACACAAGTCACGGATAAAGTCATTATCAATGCCGGGAGGTCGCCCAGAACGAAGTTTATCGTTTAGATTGAAGTGATCATTTCGAAATCGACCAAACCACTGTCCTAAGAGCAGGAGCACGATCAAAATGAACGTCTTGAATATTTTTTGTTGCAGTTCCAACACTCACTCCCTTAATAAATTCATATAACATAACATGACGAAAATGTAACTTTCCATTTTGAATATTAACCTTGCACACAAATTAATTTAAATGAACTTTTTTTTAAGGTTATGTTAACTCATGACCCATTTAGATAACTGTCAATTAATAATATGGTTATATAAGAAACAACAGCACGGTCAAAAGTGCATCCTTTTGCCATCTATGGAAATCGTGCCCGAAGTTTTGAAATTACCGAATAGAACCTTGTAAACAATTATTTATTTTATTTACCTATCGTCTTTTCAACCTACTTTAAACATTTAATTAGTTCACCTTCACTTTTCTCGGATTAATTTTGATACACGATACCTCACTTAGAAATTTAATAACGGTAACTTTCGGGACGATAATTTGTATTTGCTCCAAATGCGTCCCTGTTATTTATGTGATGTCTCCAAAATCGCTGACATTTACTCATCAACATAGTAAAGGTTTTTAATGCCTTTATGCATGTGCACAGTAGTTTAGTTGTCTAACATATGTATACGTCTATTCCTCAATGTTGAGCTAAACATAAATTAACATTGACATGAACAGAATTTACAGCACAGACGCCCGTTTAAATTGTTAACTGAAATAAAAACACCACACAACCACTAGAATTACATGAAGCCGCTTATATACCAAGGTCTCACCAGATTTGATCTGATATACAGTCGGTCAAGTAAGAACGTGTCCCCCATTATTCATTAAAAAATGCATTTATTTAAAAGCTTTTTAGATCATTCGACAGTAAAGGATTGCGATTAAAATGCTAACGATTCAGTAGGTTGTCCGGTACCCATCAGTGTCGATGATCGCCTGGCATCTTCGGGGTATACTTTCGACGAGATTTTCCGGGTATTCTTGGGGCAGAGATTTCCAAATTGCTCGAATTTGCCGTGATAGCTGGTTCCCTGTGTACATCTTATTACTACGAAGCTTCTGCTTGATACGTTCTCGATTGGGTTTGCATCAGGTGACTGGGATGGTCAAATTTCAATTCAAATTCAAAAACTCTTTATTATTAATATCTTAATACATTGTAATAGTTTTTATATTTCTTTTAGTGCTACGAATACAATACGTTATACTATTACATATTCGTTCATAGTAAATCCTGGCAGATGTTCCACCATTACTGGTAAATTCCAATGCTGCATTTCATTTTTTTAATTTTACCATTTCCATTATTATAATATAAATAGTAGTTTTAATTTGTTTAATTTTTGAAGATGTTTCTGTTGCCTATTGTCCGTTTGTTTTTGTGTTTAGTTGTTTTTTGTTTCTGTTTAGAAAAATTATGTCCAAAAAAAACTTGATATGTGCAGGTACTAGGTATTTGGCCTTGTTTATTTTATTTACATGTGTCATTCACTCTCTCTCTCTCTCTCTCTCTCTCTCTCTTAGACTTCCTTTCATTCATTCTCTCAATCTCCTAATGCTATTGTTTACATATTTATATATTGCAATTTTAGTCATGTTCATTGTCATTGTACTCTTGTTCTTCCTCAATGATACGCCTTCTATGCTCCGCGCGTTCCTGCCAGATGTTGTTGTTTGGAGGAGGGACGTCCCTATACCTAGGAGTTGGTATATTTTGAACCCGCAACAATTAACGCACTATTTAGGCAGTTTTTGAAATCCGTTTTATGAGGTGCAGCATATTTGGCGCATTTCGCTGCTCTATGGCAGTAAGTAGTTTCATGGCCCCACATGCAACACCTCCTGCACTGAAGAATTTCGGTCGTTTGTTATTTCCTTTCCCATCATACAGAAATGTTAGAAAGCATTTTTATTTTGTTTTTTACTGTTGTTAATTTGTGTTCAGTGTTCGTTATTATGATATATAAAGGTCTGTAGCATAATGTAGACATTTCGTATGTTAATTTTGTGTGTTTGTTCAAGTTCGAAATTTACATCTTCAATATCAGGTCTATGGTCAAGTCCTTTAGCGACAAAGGCATGAGTTTGGTGTTCAAATATGGCATATGTGTGCCACTCTGTATTTGTTTCTTTTTCAATACGTGGTATTCTGTTATGTCTTTTTCGATAATTATTGTATTGTTTTTGGTAAGTATACTTTATTAAGCATCCTTTTGTAAAAATATTTTAGAGTGTTCTTGTAAGTCTCGTAGTTCGTTTTGTTTTAGACTATACCTGATATTATTATTGGCGGTAGTTTCTGTTCCGTGGGTTTAGAAGCAGCATCTAGTAGGTTTTTTATTTTGTGTTGTCTTCTTTCTTGGGTTATACGTTCATTTGTTGTTGTTTGAATGTTTGTTGTGTCATCTTCTTCCATTATTTCGATGTCCGTATCAGTTTCTTTTTGGCTGGAATCTGTTTTTTGTTATTATCTGTGAAGTGTTTATATTTTTTTTCTTTGTAAAACAAAGAGTAAAATCTCCATATTCGCTCCTGTACGGGGGGTTGTCTTCCTCGTCTACCATTCGAGTGTCTGTTGTTGTATTGCCCAAGATCATGATTTCTGGTTCTAGTGGGACTTCCATTTGGTTTTCCCACACCAGACTTTGCGTACTGTTATTTTTTGAATTTTATTTATCTCTATGTTATTGGTTGGCACTGATTCCAAATTTTCACCGTCGTCATTGTCTTTGGTGTTTAATTTTTCTGGGGTGCTTTCAGCATCCCCACTGTCACTCATTAACTTATGTTATTTTAGTCTATTTATTTTTAGCAAGGTTTCTAAGTTTGGCACCTTATCTCGACTTTTATTTTTTCACAAAAGATAAGTAAAGATAAGCATGTCGCAAAAAATACTCAGCAGAAACCGACCGGCACCGCTGAACGCTTGCACCTTACTTCGGAATGGCCAGTCTAGTGTGACGATGCCGGATACCCCTTTCCACTAACTACACTTATTACTCCGGTATTTGGGATCATTATCCTCTTGAAGAATCCATTCCTTATTTTTATCGACAAGCCACCGTTTGACAGTCGGTGTCTTCTGATAAGTCTGGAGCATTTTTTCAGCTTTGGTAAAGATGAAAAGTTCCTGAAGACATCCCCAAACCTGGATCTTTACCAGTGCGCTCAACCTATTGGTTAGTGGAAATTGACCAGGCTCGTGGATTGATAACATAACCCCAAAATGAAGCTTCATCGGAAAAAATTACATTGCTCCAGTCTCGATCTATGTTTCGTATTTTTCGCTTAGGAATAGTTTCTGGATTGTACTCCGCGACTTCAAATCGTTAGCCCAGAGAGAAGTATGAATCGTTTCTTACGATATATCGAAATATTTTTGCTTTAGTTTTTGCGCACTTGGCGTGAAGTTAATTGAGGATTTCAGGAAAATAGGTTAATAATCATTTTTGCGTTCTTGTCCAACACTTTTTCTCGCGAACCAGGTTCTGGTAGGTCATTAATATTTTTTAACTGAGAGTATCGTTTCACCCAGCAGTTGTGCAGCCATTGTAAGCGTCATTTTCGGACCTTTTGAATGTTTACATAGGAACACAGGCTCGAAGCGCAAAGCGTATGCAACAGTTATGTTCGATAATGTACTGTTTAACCACAAATAGAAATGAATCACTTTCCACAAATCATTGTTTGCAGGGATGCCAAAAATAACCTCAAAAAAAAAGGAATATCTTTTACCGACTACAAGTTATAGGGGACATGTTCTTGCTGGGCGGGCTGTATTTTAGATGATGAAACTAAAAGCAAGGCTACTTTACTGTTATTATATACTCTTAAAAAGATCAATGAAATTTTGTATCCTGCAAAATAACCTTTCAAAATTAATCATCTTATTATATAAAAATTAGATTAAGTATTACCAATTTTCAATAAAATTATCTCGATAATTGTGACAAATGCCTTGGTTGTGCATCTATTATTTCAGCTTTCTAGTTATTACAAAACTCTAATACAATTAATTCAATCCAATTAATAAATAAAAATTTCATATCGCATTTAGTGAAGTTAAATAAAATTTAAAATGTAGTTTTATTTGTATGTGTAAATCTATTTTTGGATATGTTTAACTTATTATTTGCAAATAATATGTAAATGTCTCATTTATTTCAATAAATCTGTGACTCCATTATAAAAGTAGTTTTTATGTGCGTTCGCAGCCTTTTAGCAAGAAGATTCTGGGGCTATAAACAATTTCGGAATCCATTAACTGTATCTTCAGATGTTTTATAATAATCTTCTTGTATTCTCATAACTCTTTAACATTGTAATATTAAATTTAAATTAAAATTATCCCACAAGTTTTCGACTCGCTGAAAAACAGGAGCAGTCTAAAAATTTTGGGAAATGTAAAAAACATTAGATAAGGGCTAAGCATGATTTAATTTTTTTCTAATTTAGCCTCCTTCACCACTTTATAACGACACATGCTAAAAATTTGTACAGGAACATTTTAAGTGTCTCAACTAATTCACTATTTTCCTATTTAACGTCCCAAGAAAATTCTTTCAGCCGTAAACTTAGTTTTTCACGAAGAAGCTAAATATAACATAAAATTTGTCACTTGTCAGTTTACAAAACCAACTAGAATTTTTTAAATAGCACCCTCTACATATGAGCACATCATTAAATGGCATTTTTTCAGTCCGTTTAGAAAATATATAATACTTGATATTTATTTACAGTCGTTACCCATATACAGAGCACGAACCGAATTTTAAGTTCCTACCTACCTACTTTTTTGCAAGAAAGTCAAATATGATAAAAAATTGTTTTCTCAAATATAATACATTACAAAGCCAAGTAGGATTTTTTTAATGATACATACGAGGGCTGTATGATAAGTAGAATGAGAATATGATGAAAATACTACAATCGTGTAACATTGATGACAAAGACTTACAAATAATATCAAGTTTATACTGGAACCAGACTGCCAAAATAAAAATTGAGAATCGCATCTCCAAAGAAATATAAATAAAGAAAGGCGTACGTCAGAGTTGTATTTTGTCACCCCTGTTATTCAATGTCTATTCGGAGGAAATCTTCAATAAAACACTTTCTGATAAAAAAGATGGAATTACAATGCATGGTGTGTGTGTGTAAATAACCTCCGCTACGCTGATAACACTGTCATTCTAGCGGACAGTAAAGAAGGCCTACAAAGACTCATGAATGGAATTGTTGATGCATGTGGGGAATATGGAATGAAAGTGAATACAAACAAAACAAAAACAATGGTGGTCAAAAAGAATCCTAATACAAAACATAAATGTTAAAGTACATCAACAAACAGGGTAACAAAAATAACGTACTTTGGAAGTGTAATTAGTGAAAATTGGGACCACTTCATTGAAATACGCTCAAAAAAATTGCAAAAGCACGAAGCTCCTTTAATTAAATGCGCAGCATACTCTGTAACTGCCAACTAAACATAAAAACAAGAGCAATAGTGCTAAGATGCTACGAGTTCTCGGTCATGTTATATGGTATATGTAGAAGCACAGAGACAACACAACAAAGAATGGTGTCATTCGAGATGTGGTGCTTACGCCAAATGCTGCGTGTTTCTTGGACAGCGCATATCGCAAACGTGGAAATACTTGATCGGGTGGGAAAAGAACGCGAGTTGATTCCAGCTGTTAAAGAAAGAAAAAACACTTACTTTGGCAATATTATGAGAAGCCAAAAGTATGAGCTACTGCAACTTATAATTGATGGAAAAATAATCGGTAAGCGAGGGCCAGGAAGGTGCCGCAACTCCTTGTTGAAAAACTTACAGCATGACCTCTACTGAACTGTTTAGAGCGGCAATAGATAAAATCAGATGGTCAAATATACTCGGCAACGTCCTTAGAAGATAAGGCACGCTAAGAAGAAGAACCTTTACAAGCATCCTGTTAAATATTCAAGTCGCTGCGTGATTTAGTTTATGAGTGGCAACCATTTAAATAGAACAACCTTTGTGATTTTAGAACAATGCCAAAAAACTGACTTTCGAGCAGTTAAAATATTTGTTTTTGCAAAAGAAAACCAATGATGAGATAAAACCGGAACTCAGCGAAGTTTATGGGGACTTCGTTTTCAACGATAAAATATGGGACAGCTGAATTCAAACACGGCCGTAGAAGCATTTTTGATGAAGAACGTTCAGGTTGTCCGAATGAGGCCACCACATTAGAAAGCTTTCCGCAAGATGGATGCCGCGATTGCTCACAATTGGCAATAAACACACCCGTGCGTCAACTTCAAAAGAATGTTTGGAGATGTTAAAGCGCAATCGGAACGAAACATGGATTCGTCACAGCACATCAGAGACCAAAGAACAGTTGATTTTCCATAGCGAATCGGCGCCAAAGAAGTCCAAGGCGATTTATCGGCCAACAACGTCATGGCCACAGTGTTTTGGGATGCACGCGGCATAATCCACGTCGATTACCTTGAAAAGGGCAAAACTATTATGGAGAGTATTATATCAACTTATGGATCGTTTCCACCATGCTGTGAAAAAAAAACGTCCGCCTTTGGTGAAGAAAAAAATTTTCTCTCATCAAAACAATGCACGCGTACAAACTTATGTCATCACCATGACAAAATGTCTTGCTTCCGCATCCACCATATTCGCCATATATAATCCCCAGCAATTATTTCCTATTTTCGAATATGAAAAAATGGTTTTGGCGGAAAAAATTTGGTTCAAACGATGAGGTGATTGCTGAAACAAAGATCTATTTTGAAGGGTTGGTATTTTTCAGATGGGATGCGAAAGATAGAAAAACGTGTATTGAGCTAAAAGAAATCTATGTTGAAAAATAAAATAAATTTTACACATAAAAATGCCAGATACTTATCATACAATCCTCGTATACCAACAATTCTCTAAATAGCATTTTTCGGTTCGTTTACAAAAATGTATAACTCTTGATATTTATTTGAAGTCG
>CM032456.1:87171123-87376123 GCA_019049505.1 Pachyrhynchus sulphureomaculatus
CCTTAGGGTACCGTCTCCCTTCGGAGGTTGGCTGTCATCCTAGTTATTGTAATTTTTGATGCCGAGGCTCTCATAGTTGTATGAAAGCACAACCAACCATTCTCTTAAGTTTTCAGCCACGACGGTGTCCTTCCTGCATATCTTTTACCTTCTTATCATTCCTTTCATTATGAGTTGTAAAATATTGTAACATTCTCCTCGCATAATGAGACCAAAGTATTCTAGTTTCCTGGTTATTATGTCATGGATTAGTTCTCTCCCCTTGTTCAGTCGTCTCAACATTTCTTCATCATTGTTGATTCTCTGTGTCCAGGATATTTTCGTAATGCGCCGATACATCCACATCTCAAATGATTCCAATTTTTTCATTGTGACTTTGTTGATAGCCCAGGCCTCTAAGCCATATAATAGACTCGGAATCACGTAGCGTTTTGCCATTCGGAGTCGGAGTTGCAAATTCAAGTTACGGTTAATATAAAGTTTTCTCATTTTGAGGAATACCGTTCTGGTCTATTGTATTCTACTGTTGATTTCCCATGTCTGGTCGTGTTTATCGTTGATCTGTGTTTCTAGATATTGGTATTTAGAGACTTCTTCTATTACTTATTTCTTACTATCATGTATTTTATCTTTTTAAAATTCATTTTGAGTCCATATTCATTGCTGGTTCTAATTATTTCTTGAAGATGTGTCTGAAGGTCCTCTACTCTGTCTGCCACAACCAAGGTATCGTGATCGTATCGGATGTTGTTGATTAATTTTCCATTAATTTTAATACCTGCCTCTTGACCGGAAAGAGCTTCTTTACATATAGCATCCGAATAATAGTTGAACAGAAACGGAAACAGGGCACATCCTTGTCTAACGCCTCTCATTATTTTATATCTTCCGATGTTTTCCCCTCAGTATTGATTACCGCAGTTTGGTTCCAGTACAGATTTGTAATGAATCTTATGTCTTTGCTGCCGAGTTGTCTGTTGTCTAAAAAATTAAATAGTTTTTCATGTCTCATCCCTATCAAATGCTTTTTCATAATCTATGGGTCCTAGGCAAATCTTTTTATTCATGTCTAAACATTTTGAATTAGTACGTTTTCCCTCTGGTACAGTAGCTAAATTATTGTTTTTATGTCCCTTACTGAAGGAAAAGAATTATCCTCTGTAATTTTTGCTTTTCTTTACGTTTTAGTGTTCTTAGATCGGGAAAAATACATATTCCTATTTCCATGGGTCTGTTTCTTCGATTATCAGGCTGTCGGTCTATTGGCATCATAACACCCGAACGAAATGATATTATAATATTTGCAATAGAAATGAAACCTATAGTTTTTGAGTGTGAGTTTCAAAGAAAGAAGGTGAGAGAGGTCGGTGTCGATATGTTGTATGATTTTATCCATATTATGAAAATTTACTTTCTCTTTACTTAAAAAAGTGAAATTTAGCACTTTTTTTAGAACTATATGTTTGCAAGGAAACTACTGGGCGAATAACTTTATCGACTATTTTCTGTTTATTTCTCTAAATCTATAACAATCCCACACTTTTTTTTTGTAATATAAGTATGATAAACTGATATGAAATAATGTATATCGGCATTTATTCATTTTTCTTTTCAAATTATAATTTTTCTCAGGTTCGTTCAGACGGCAGTGCAGTCGGAGATGTACCTGGTTTACGACAAGTCCTCGCCAACGGCAACCTAGTTTTTCCACCATTCCGTGCTGAAGATTACCGACAAGAAGTCCATGCTCAAGCTTATGCTTGCCTTGCCAAAAGCAGTGTTGGAAGTATCCATTCGAGAGATGTCAATGTTAGAGCAGGTTGGTCAGAAACTCCATATTTAAAACACAGTATGGACTTGATTGTTTAAATATTAACAGATAAATGTGGTAAATAGAAACCGTGAGGCAGGCGTGGTCGTATAAGTAACTTTTATGAGTTTTGTTTCTATCCAGATCGCCAGAAGATGCCTGTAACCATTAAGCTAATTTAATCAAAAACTTCTAGCGGTTCTTGTGAAAATATGTTTATGATATACTAGATTGAATCTACGGTTGGTTCTTTATGAAATATTTTAAGAATAGTGTAAAATGAAATTACTTGGCGTTTAAATGTTTCAAATTTATTAGAGGAGTACATTTTCAATAGAATAATGCATCTATATTACAATATTTTTGTTTATATAGTGAAATGTACTAATATTTTACCAGATTTTTTCCAGGATCATAAAACTATTATCAGGGAATTTTTTGAGAAGGCTGTCTATAATAGTAATAATTTTGTTGGTCGTTTCTGTTTTTTTTTTAAAGATTTTTTTAATTTCTAATTGTTCCAAAAGGTCTAACCGTTGCCTTTTCTTTCATGTAATAATGTGACATTCCCTGTGGCTATAAAGTGGTTATTCTCTATGTAATGAGTAGATATACCGTGGCCATGTTCTTTTAGTTTGGTTTTTAAATCTCTACCGCTTTTTCCGATATAAATAGTTTAACAATCCTAACACTTACTTCTGTATATATCTAATTTTTATAGAATGGGTTGTTATTTATGCAACGTCAACATTACGCAACGTCAACATAACGAGTCCAATAAACAGCATGATTTTTTAGTTGAGTTGAATTGACTGTTTAATAATACAGCTTCGATGTTTCGTATTTGAAACAGTCCAGGAAAAAATCTAAATAAATTAATATCATAACTATATTCAGTAGACAAAAACTTGCATTTTACAATGGAAGTAGAAGAAAATATGGAGATAAAGTTTTTCTTCTTCTAGTAGTCCTTCATCCCTTCCAGACATTAGCAATTAACCGAGTTATTCTAACTTTATTACCAGCAATGCGAAAAAAGGTGTATCGAACTGAGACCGAACCAGTCTCGTAGGTTTTTCATCCAGGAGTGACGTCTTCTGCCTGACCCTTTTGTTGCTTCAAGCTTGCCCTGAAGTATCAGTTGCAACAGTCTATAACAATCGTGCCTCATGACGTGCCCAAGGTATTCCAATTTGCGCTTTTTCAGCATCCAGACCCTTTTCCATTCTCCTGAGCACGCCGTTATTACTTACATGTTGTGTCCAGGGAATGTTCAGAATACGTCGGTATAGCCACATTTTGAAATAATATTATAAACTTTTTAGACATCAGAATAAAAAAATCCAACAACTACTTTAAATTTAATATTTATCGAAAACCTACCACCACTAATACTGTCATACATAAAAACTGTAACCAGTCTTAGAAAATCAAAATGTCTCCGTTCCATAGTTTAATTAACAATTACCTTCCACTAAATGATGACGATTATAATGTAGAACTAAGAACAATAAAACCAGTAGCTAAAAATAATGGTTACAGAGAGTCTACAAAGAACAATTTGATAAAAAGCGAAAAATGTAAAAAGATCCGGAAAAAGTTTTATAGCGTTCGAGACTTAAAAAAAACTAATTATAAATTTCTGGATTACATACCCAATATCACAAATAAAATTGCCAAAAAATTCAAATCAAGGGGTATCAATACAGTATTTTGTAACAAACTTCATTTAGCTAATATGTTAGTAAATAACAAGGACAAACAACCTATTCCCAGGATTGTGTAATTGTTTATATTAGACAAGTCCGTAGAAAAGACTAAAAGAACATTGCCATTCAGTTTTAGATAATATTGAGAATACGGGTATACTTGTATCCCCTCACTGTACAGAGAACAACCACTTTAGAGACATAGGTAACGTAACATTATTGTATAATGAAAAGAAACGTTATTCCTTTCAGAACAAGGAGAAATTAAGAAATCTTTAAAAACTAATAAACCCACAAAGAAATAACAAAATGTATACACCCATTATAGGTAGCCGTCTCAAAACATTCTCTGGAAAAAAACCAGGTAAAATATTAATGCATTCCAGTATAACCATAGTAATTTAGATGCATCATTCTTTTGAAAAATGCCTAATAAGCGGTAACAAGTATTTTCATTTTACACTATGTTTATGGTATCAAGCCTTACGCTGGTGACACACTGAAGAAATAGGTTTCGCGAAACTTGTTTATCTGTGTATCTAAACGAGATGATGCTCACTGACATTTTTAACTCCAGCGTGCAACGTTTAATTGGGATATCTGAGCTATATAATAATAGAACAAGCTTTCCGTTGGACGTAGCAAGTTTCATGCAATTTGTTTCGTCATTGTACTATTCGCTTTACTGCTAATATCACATAGTTAATATTTAAACAATTAATATAAAATTTGTTTGTAATATATGAAATTTTTAAGCTCCAAAATTAGATTAAAAATTCCGTGTTCAAATAAATTTCGCGTCAACATCTCGTTGAATAAACCACATTATAAAATCCGCAACAGTTTGTTTATTGAAACTGTCAGGAAGTTTATGTATTAAAGTTTTTAAATTTAATATTATAATTAATCTAGCACATATTTTTACAAACAGTGCACTGTTTACTATCAATTTTAATATTATAATTATTTTTTGTTGCTAAAATCCACATTCCCTGACTCTAAGGTTAAATTTAATCTATATTTAACATTAATTACAACATATTCTTAAACATTTTTGTAATGTGGTTTACGGCATATTTATAAATAACAAGGAACTGGAGATTTAAATCATCTTAACCAGGAAGGAATAAAATTTCAGTGATAAATTTAAGAGAGTTGTATAAATTAAGAAAGGTTATTCCGATTTCAATTTTATTCTTTCCAATATTGATTAATAACACTGTGCAAACATTTTCGAGGTCATCGAATGTAAACTAAATTCTGACTTCAGTTTCTGGAAGTGCCCACCCAAACTAGCAAAACCCTATTTGGGATTTGATAGTTTAGTTCGAATTTTTTTTTTTGCCATCATCAATTTGCTCGAGCTGCCAAAATTTCAGCTTTTTTCAGGTTTTACGTTCAAGAAACTGGTTTTTAGCTCACTTTTGAATGTTTACTAACCATTAGCATCTATTTTTGGAAAAGAAATTGAAAAAAAAAAATTTGTTTGTAAACTGCTATGGTACACACACACACGCTGGAATAAATACACACACATTTGAACGGGGAATCGCTTGTGTGTAGTATGGAATTGACGCACACTGTGCTAGTATTGGTACAGTACCATATATCTAACACGTACGCATGTTAAGCAGTTTACAAACAATTTTTTTTTTTTCAATTTCTTTTCCAAAAATAGATGCTAATGGTTAGTAAACATTCAAAAGTGAGCTAAAAACCAGTTTCTTGAACGTAAAACCTGAAAAAAGCTGAAATTTTGGTGTGAAATTCCTTACAACGGCCAAAAGAACTATAAGGATCGATTGTAGGTTATTGCATAGTTCAGCAAAGTTACTCATGTTGATGCAGAGAACATTTTTGTCGAAGACAGTTATGCTAAAATATGCACGGTTTGTGAGTTATGGTCGAAAATGTAAAAAAAATGCCATTTTTTTCGGGCTCTCTGCACTAAAAACACCCCGAAAGAGTGAAAATCTGGCCTCGACATGTTCACAAAAATTGTGTATTTTAGTGTGAAGAACATTTCGTCTGAAGATTGCATTGAGAAATTCCCAATAATTTACGCGATATAGCCGTGCAAAACCAAAGCTCGAGCAAAAAAATTGATGATAGCAAAAAAAAAAATCGAACCCAAATAGGGTTTTGCTAGTTTGGGTGGGCACTTCCAGAAACTGAAGTCAGAATTTAGTTTACATTTTATATGTTGCACTGTGTAATTGAATAATATTCTTTATTGTCATTCTGATTATTTTTTTAAACCTATGTACTTTCTTACACTAAAGGCAATATAATTAAAAATTCTAATTTAATTTTTTTTAAGCATACATTTAGGGTTTTAAATCTCCAAAAATACGATGGGCGTTCATTAATTAACGAGACAAATGGCGGAGAACAAGAATGACAATGAAATCTACACTATTTTTCAATATAGTCTCCATTAACATTTAGCTACTTTTTCCATCGTTATGTGAGCTTCCGGATTCCTGCAGTGTAGAATTATTCACCTTGCTATCTGAGCCAGTCGTCTACAGCTTTTTAAACCGCTTCGTTGTCTTCGATCTTGGTGCCATGCCAACTTTTCAGCGGGCCGAAGCTATAAAAATTGAACCGTACGATGTCGAGAATATATTTATTACCTTCCGTTAAAAATCGTCGTTTGTGTTCAGAACAAATGCGAGTTCGGTTGTCTTTATGGTCCTGAGTCAGCTGCCTTGGAACCCATCTCAAACGCGTTTTGCCATAGTTCAGGTTATCATGAATGATGGAGTGCACGGTTCCAGTACTGACATTACATGTTTCAGCAATTGTCGCAATTTTTATACGCCTGTCATCCCTAATAAGATCAGTTATGCGATCTTGCAGCGCAGCGTGTCGGTCGAAACTTCAACTGGTCCTCCCGAGCGATGAAGAACTGTTCAATTCACTGATATACGTTTCCGCGGCTTAAACATATTTCACCATACTGTTTCATCATTCTCCAGTAAATTTCGGCCGGTTTCATACCTTCAGATAGCAAAAATCTTATCACTGAAGATTGCAACGTTGCTGTTCCAGCGTACACGTTTCGAGCGGAGCTGACATTTTGAAGTGAACAAATTAGGTTATGTTTACCCTTTTTTGTTCAAACAGCTGATTGAATCCGTCTCCAAGGTTGCCAAATTGACCCTCGAAAAGTTTCATTTAAAAATATTTAGTCGTTTCCAACTGTTGCTGTTTGTCTCGTTAATTACTGAACATCTTAATGCAGAAATTTAACGGTCTTGAAAATATCCAACCGCCTGTTCTAGCTTATTACTGATTCAGTGTCTTCAGGGATATTCTTTGATAACTATAATACTTTTCAGAATAATAAAAATTACATTTAAATTCGTTTAGAAGTTCCCACTGAGCGAACATAAAGGAAAAAGCTGGGGGCGAGCACATTTTTATTATTCTGTTTATTCAGTTCTTATCTGACTTTAAATTTCTGCAATAATTAAAATTTACTAATCATATTTATTTTCAGCTTTTTACCGGGCAATATGCAAATGAAGACCTATTTAGTCGCATTTGCGTCTGTATATGTACACTGCAGTACTTTCTATGAATAAGGATATATAAACTGCAACCCTGAAAATATTAACAATTGTATAATAAACTTTTATAGACAGTATTAACTTAAACTTTACATATAAGGTTTTATTCATTTTATTAAATGAAGAAATATGCTAACTTTCGATGTCTCACCCTCCGAAAGGCGTGAGCACTACGGGAGAATTATGCAGAATTATGGTTTGAAGTGCTTGAAAGTACTGCTTAATACACGTAAAAAGAGCAGCTTTTACCAAAACTGCATTACCAACAGTACCTCAAATTATCAGAAAATTTGTAGTAGCATTCAAACATTTATATTATGAAATTACCAATAAAGATTTCGAAATATATGTACGCTAAAAAAATGAGCGAGATGTCTAGTACTTTCTACTTTAATTAAATGTCGTAACAGACCTATCAGAAAACCATCGTTTATTCCAATTAAATGACCTAATTATTTTTAAAATAAGAAAATCAAACGTTATTTTACTCTTCTTTTTTTGTATTGTTGTCATTTTATGAGCTATGAGGTATAAACTCCCCAAATCGCCCTATTTATGTCCGTACTTAGAATTATGGTCAAATTTGTGGTAAAAACTTATAGTTACCAATTGTTTTTGTTGGAGATGGTTTTCAAACTCTTTTTTTTAAAGACGTTTTTTTTCCACCAACGGCAAATAAACTATGCCAACATTTAGACCACCAACAGCAATTTCGAAAATGTTACGAAGAATAACTATACACAATTCCTTAATAAATTGTGTAATTAGACCAAGAGGGCGACCCGAAATTTTGACCTGTCGACTAACCATCTGCCTAGTTGTTCTATCGGACGTTAACGTTAATTTTGCGGCTACCGTGCCCTGGAATGCAAAGATAAGGCCCAAAATGCTACATCCATGAATGGACTGTCATTTAACCACTTGAATCAAGTACATAACATTTATTGACACTAAAAAATCGAGCTCCCCAAAGGGCAGACACCAACTTTTTTAGTGTCAACAAATCTTATGGTACTTGATTCAATTGGTTAAACAACAGTCCATTTTTGGATATAGCATTTTGGGGATATCGGGGCACGGAGGCCGCAAAATCAACGTTAAAGATTTTTCTTCGACTCGCCTGATAGAATAAACAACTAGGCAGACGGTTAGTCGACGGGTCAAAATTTCGGGTCGCCTTCTTGGTCTAAATGTACTACGAATTAGTTGGTTGGTTGTACGTGAAGTAGGCGATCGTGTCTGCAGCCTCTTAGCTTATTATGTTCCCCTCTCTTGGTTACATGAGCGTCATCTCTTTTAGAAGGTTTATTAACTTTGTTCCAAGCCTTTCATGTGATAGTTTATCTCTACGATGTAGATCTCTTCATATAGAATGTGCATATAGGTTCCTTCCCCTTTACCACGTAGTCTGCATGTCGTGAGACCGTTGTGAATACCCATAAATGTTTCCTCAGATGACAGTAGCCAGTGATCAGTCTCATCACTAATTTGGTCTTTGTCCTCAGTAAACAAGGGACGTTAGTTGTTTGTTTCTTTGAGGGACCGCCAATCACGTCCCTCGCATGTCTTTGGTCAGATGAATGACCATCTGTTGATTGTCGATTTTACCACCTATTTTGATGTACCAATTGCTGGTTCTAGACCCCTGTATGATTTTGTAGCTGCGAATCTTGTTAAATCGTCCGCTTTTTCATCCTCGAATGTTATGGATACCAAAGTACTACGTTAATTATTTTATAAATTGATTCATGCATGTCACATCTTCTATTATAACATAAGAAATTGTCGGGTAAAGGTAGACAATACAAATCTTCCATTTTAGTGTCGATAGTTTACTAGTATGTTCATATGGTCTACACATAATTTTATTCTGTTCGCGGTATTACGTCATCTCAAACAAATCAAGCAATTTTACAATTTAAATATTTACTACGTTTTGTAACCTAATAAATCTTGAAACAATATTTATTATCAATTACTATTTACTCGATTTTTATACTAAACAGATTAAACTGTAAAAAAATAGTAAATATTTATAGATTTAGCAAATTATAGACATTCTAGATATGATATTATGTTTCTTAAGGTTTTAATTCGAACTTAAATTAAAACACTGATAAATGATAACACCCATAGGTGTGTCAAATAATAGATTCGTTTACATCCGAAAAAAACAATCATAAATTGTTAATAAATCGTGAATTAAAGTCAAAAATAAACTTCAGCAGGAACCGGAAGGCGGACGCATTATTTATATTCGTAGAAAATAAGCCGACTGACATTTATAAGCGTTATAATAGTAAATTTCTAACCCTCTGTTGTTCGGTTGAGTGAATTAAATGCCGTGTTGGTCATTAGCTGATGTATCACACCCAAAATCCTGGATATTTTATGTTAGTGTCTTAAGAATATATGAATTCGTCGCTATGGCTTAATATTAGTAAAATTATACATTGTGTAAAAAAAGGACCCATCACGAAGGCATCTAAAAAATCTTTTGTGTGTAAGTTGGTAGCACTGTAATTAAATGTCAAGCAGAGTTTGAGCGAGACCTATCAATTAGCTTTTTTACGATACTGAGATTATTGGCTTGTTTGCAAGTTATATTCGTAAACCCATGTCTCGTCTACAGTTATTTCATCAGATTATGCCATTAAAGGCACACGAACTCATGTCTTCAACAACAAATTGTCAATGCTCTATTTGCAAGAAGCATAGCTTTTTGAGAACAAGTCGTGCTGCGACTTAACATCTCAAAACGTCATCAGTCAAAATGTTCAATTGTTCAACGATTATCGAGCACCATTTTCTTGATTGTTTCGATGTTTCTCTCGATCAAAGACGGTGAAGGTTTACCAGAACTTTTACCATTAGCACCCTCTTGTTGTGGTTAGACATAACTTACTACCTAGTAAAAGATACTATTAAGGACATTCCCAAAGAGCAGTCGTGCTCAACTTACAAAAATGTCCCTCCTATGTAAACTACCATGCGTACAATAAAAAATAGTTGAGGCACAGTGCGCTCTTTCGCCCCATCCCGTATGCGCAGAAATACAAAAATAATCCCACTGTTATTTTGCGGATCTGGCAACGTTACATTCTTACTCTGATGGAGACATGAGTTGTTTATGTTGGGTTTTAATGTTTTGGAGTATTTTTCCAGGTTACGTCTATACTGGAGATTTTTAAAAGTGCCTAAGTAATGACTTCACGATTAAAGAATGGCAGATTTGTTAAAAAAAACTGCTGAAAAAATAAATGTAGCATTAGCAAGTATGTCTGATGCAAAAAAAAACAGGAAATTCAAACAACAAGTAATGAAATAGTTCAGTCTAAAATTCCTGACGAGAACAGTATAGTTTCATTGAGAGAGTTAGCTAGAAATCTGAAATGCACCGGCTGCAGAAGTGTTTTAAATATGGAAAAATTGAGTGATTTCAAAAGGGAAGGGCTTCATTCAAAGTTCAAAATAAAATGTGACAACTGTACTAAATGATATTAATTATTATGCTACTTATTTATGTTGAATACCATACTAACAAATATTGACCTTTTATTTACAATAACCCATATTTTGTCTGTATCTGTGAGCTACCCGCATTTATTAAAATCAGCTGTGCGTTGACGGTACTTCAAACTTCCCGCGCAGTGCGACGTTGCCAAGTCACGAACTTTTATTTATCAAATTATGCTTGGAAAACTGAATACGAGTAAAAGCAGCTTACTTTCAACATTTTTTATAAAAAAAAAACGAATAACGCTTGCTATAATTTTCTTTACAGAAAAATATTTGTTATATTTTTAATCAATGATTCTAAGTTTTTCAAAACAATCGTAAGAAAATTACCATTGTTATATAATAAAATATCCTTTTCAACATAGCTCGGGGTAGGGTTCATATCTTTAAAATGCAAATTTTATCAGTCAATATTTACATATTTAGTGCCATAGTGAATTTTTTTTTACATATAAAGGACACTAATAAATATGTATATTCAAATTTTCTAAATAGTCGTAAGAAAATTTATGTTCTTGAGAATGTCCTTAATAGATTCAAAAATAAAAGAAGTCTTATCATTTTTTATTTATTGTTTTTATTTGTTTTTACTGTATTTATACATCTGACGACTGTAAACACCTTATGTAATAACATGAATAAACATATTGAATTGAACTGAAAAGCCTTTTATAGCATTTTCATTGATTCGGCACAAGAAATTTCGTTGATAACACAAAATTTAACCCTAATTCCTTTCAAATTTATCTATTATGAAAATCACAAAAGGCTCTTGAGCTCATGTAACGGCAACTTCTGGTGTAAACTAACTAGTTGACAGGTATTGTCCAAACTCTACGTGACAATTAAGTACAGTACTACCAATTTCTTTCATTACCTTTCAAATTCTGGATATTTTTTTACATTGTATAAGTAAAGACTAAAAATAATGGAAGTCAGCTGGTTAATTGCAAATTTCTGGGATTTATAACAGATACTATATATAATATCTATAGTAAAATTTCAGTTTCACTAACATTTCCAAAATTATTTCCTACTCCGATTCAACTATAAATACAATATTACCTAGTCAACTTATACATTTTAAAAACAATTTGAAGTAGTACAGGTCAGTCAATGAGTTTTGAAAGCAGAAATAAAACGAGATGAATTAATGAGACGAGATACATTTATTCTTCATTATAATCTCCCTTAAGCTCAATACATTTTTTCCAGCGATTTTCCAATTCGTTTACCCCATCTCTGAAGTGGTTTTTCGGAAGACCTTCAAAATACCCATCTACGAATGTTATCATCTCATCATTTGTTAAAAAACGCTTCCCACGTAGCGATCTTTTGAGGTTTGGGAACTTCTGAGTGCCAGAAATAATCATCGATTTAATTTTCGATTTGCTTATCGTCGCTTTCTCGGAACAAAGATAGTTCGTAGTAAGGGGTTTTCCATTAAGAGCGTCCTAACTTTAAAATTGAATAAAACAAAGAGTTTTTAAGCAAAATTCATTCTGAAACTTTTATTTAACGGGAAATTTAAGATTTAAACAAGTTATCGCTTAAATGGCCGCCGCGGCTTTTTTGCAGACACGAATCCACTTACACCAATTTTCCATGACTCTGGCCAGCATTTCCGGCCTTACGCCGACTATGGCACGACGAATGTTGGCTTCAAGTGCATCAAGATTTACTGGTTTGTTGCTATAAACTTGTGATTGAACGTGGCCCCAAAGAAAATAGCCCAAAGGCGTTAAATCGCACGATCTCGGCGGCCAAGCGGTAGGGTCCTTTCGTGAAATTAATGACTCACCGAACTTGACGCGCAATAAAGCCATGTTTGGGCCGGAAATATGGGGCGGTGCGCCATCCTGTTGGAAATAAAAGTCGCCTGCGTCCATTTCGTCAAATTCTGGAAAGAAATATTCCTGCAGCATCGAGTTATTTTGGAGTATTCAAGTAATTTTGGACAATTTTCAAGCGCTCTTTTAACCTGAAACGATTTATGATTGAATGGCAAACCTTACTAAACACAACTGACATCAGATGTCAAACATCTGCCAACCAACATGGCCGCTATTAGCTGTGAAAAGTCGGACATCCCTAATGGAAAATCCATTATATCGCGTTACAAAAAAAGAAGGCACACACATCCGTCTGATTGACCCGCTCAGTTACGACGTTCTTTGGTACAATCTTGATGCATACCTTTATCATGTCTCAGTCATGTGATAAAATCAAATGGACGGTAACCGATTCAAATTTAACTGACGTCTGGTCATTTTCAACGCCAGTCGATGATATGCCATCACAAGAGTCCTCACCCTTTCCACATCGTTGTCCGTTTTTGCCTTTGAAGGTTGTCCCGCAGGACATTCGTCTTCCACTTCTTCTTGGCCTTCTTACAATGTCTTGCCATCTAAACATTTATACTCTGGATAGGAAATGTTCTCCATAAATCCTTTGTAACTATTGGCATTTTAATAGCAGAACCTGGCCTACTATCACTAGTATTTATTTTTACTTTATAGTGAATATTACTTTTACGAAAATACAGAAAATTGGACACGGAATATTAAAAACCTAGTCGGTCTCTTGACTGTTTCAGTCGATAACCATAGATATATTTCTTAATACAATCCAATAATGAAAGTTTGACAACTGATTCTTATTCATATAGCCTTAGTGTCCCGATAGAATTTCAACTTCAGTAGCATATCTCAAAAGTTATTTCTCGTTCGGGCTTCTTATAAATATCAAAACACCTATACTATTTCTAAATTTATGGATAACGTATGAGAGTTTGGAGCAATTTAACTTTTCTTTCTTGTAGCTTAAGGGAGAATTTTGAATATTTTTGTGTATTTATTTACGACCAATGCTTCGAATATCCCTATTTCTATTTCAATATGATATATTTATTATTTACTGATAATGGAAATCCCACAATTGAATATTTACGGTAAACATTCTATTTACCGCTTACAGTAAAATTCCAAATTTAAACTTATTTCCTATCTCGGCTTCAACTATAAATATCCAACGACCAGACTCGTTACAAATTGATGGAAACTTGGAAACTTTGGAACAACTGTAGTTGCTTTCTGTCTAGAAATTGGCGTGTGCTTTTTTGTATTTATTTACAAACACCTTCAAGCGAGTCGATATGGATAGGGGAAGGTCGGGTAGTACCTGACGGCTGGTTATTCTCGGCGCTTATATTATTAAGGGGTTACATACACCTGAGCGCTGTAAAAACTATGATATTTAAAAAAAATATTTTAAAGGTTATTAAGTGAATAATACAAAAGAATGGCGATTATATATTTTTATTGTACTTTAAATTATTGTTTTGTTTGTACGAGGCTGGTTTGAAAAGTCCGTGCAAAAATAAAAACTACTTATGTGTTTGGGGTAAACCTTTTTTATTTTTCGACATAGTCTCTTTTAAGGCTTATACACTTCGTCCAACGATGTTCTAGTTTGTTGATCCCTTCCGAATAATAGGATTTGTCCAAGTCTGCAAAATATCCATAAGTGTCTGCAATCACCTCCTCGTTTGAATAAAATCTTTGTCCCGCCAGCCATTTCTTCAAATTGGGGAACAAATAGTAGTCCGAGGGAGCCAAGTCTGGAGAATAGGGGGGATGTGAAACGAGTTGGAATCCTATTTCCATTAATTTTGCGACCACAACTGCTGAGGTGTGTGCTGGTGCGTTGTCGTGATGGAAAAGGACTTTCTTGTGGGCCAATCGCGGGCGTTTTTCTTGCAGCTCGGTTTTCAAACGGTCCAATAACGATGAATAATATTCACCTGTAATAGTTTTACCCTTTTCCAGATAGTCGATGAGGATTATCCCCTGCGAATCCCAAAAGACAGTCGCCATAATCTTTCCGGCCGAAGGAACGGTCTTCGCCTTTTTTGGTGCAGATTCCCCCTTGGTAACCGATTGTTTAGATTGTTGTTTGGTCTCAGGAGTATAGTAATGTATCCATGTTTCATCCACAGTGACGAAACGACGCTTAAAGTCCTCCGGATTCTTCTGGAACAGCTGCAAACCATCCTTGCAACACTTCACACGATTCCGTTTTTGGTCAAGCGTGAGCAATCGCGGCACCCATCTTGCGGATAGCTTTCTCATGTCCAAATGTTTATGCAAAATATTATGTACCCGTTCAGTCGAGATGCCCAGAGCACTAGCAATCTCACGCACCTTAACTCTTCTGTCATCCATCACCATATCATGGATTTGATCAATCATTTCTGGAGTCGTGACCCCCACAGGCCGTCCTGAACGTTCAGCGTCACTTGTGCCCATATGGCCAGTCCGAAAATTTTGAAACCACTTATAAACTGTTCTAATCGAAGGTGCAGAGTCACCATAATGTTTATCAAGCTTCTCTTTAGTCTCCTGAGGCGTTTTGCCTTTCATAAAGTAATATTTAATCACCACACGAAATTCTTTTTCGTCCATTTCTTGAAAATCACTCGACTTCCTTGATTCACACGAATGCCAAACACAAAGAAATAGACCAATATGGCTGAAACTTGGTGTGCGTTCATTCAAGAGATGCTACTAACTAAACATGACCTCGATACGCGCCGGTGGTGCCATCTCTCGGACTTTGCACGGACTTTGCAAACCAGCCTCGTATGTTTTAAATATTAACATTATTTTTTATCTGGTAAAATGGACCACTGATGAAAATTATGGCGCCTCCTTGTCTGCAGGATAACTTCAAAAAATATAATCCAATCTGCCAAAATAAAAATTAATCTTGTAAAATAATTTTGTAGTTAAAAATTGTCTAAGGGTTTTTTTCAGAAATAAAAAATTTACGGTGTTTCATAAAGTTTGTAGAAAAAGTTATTAAGATTTAAAAATAAAGTTAAAAAATATTAAATTTGACTGAGTAATATTGCAGAGTTTCGAGAAAAACATGTTTAATGTTTCGAGTAGATAAAAAGTGAACTTACGGCTAGTCTCCCATTCCAGCTTCATACTGTATACCTTCTTCCTCTTGCAACTTGGTAAACTCCACTAATGGATGGAAAGTTCTGACCACTTTATTTTTAAAAGAAGTCGGTTGACAAAAGAAATCCGAAACGTTGCTGCCGAGAGGCACGGCATTAACACAGGTAGCGGTCCCAATCCGACGCCAGAACACATGCAATGGAATGGAATTTTCTTATAATTTTTTTTTTGAATAATTCTTAGAAGTATAGAGTAAAAAAATGGAATTTTTGAAAATTCGAGGTATATATAACCCCTTAACCCCCCAATAGACGTAGGAACGAACAAGATGCTACACAAAATGGTCTGTGGTCTGTATTGGCGAGCATTAAGTTGTTTTTTTTACGTGACGAACAAAGTAGGTAAAAGAGCGTGATTCGTTTTTATAACAATTATTCGGCTGCAACATTCAAAATGTTTTGTTTTTACCTAAAAAAATAATAATTACGTAATTTTAGGGTAACTTTTTTAATACCTAATAAGCTATATTTACTAAAGTAGCTTTATTTACTGCTTTTTATAAGCTGGTAAAAATAAAATCTGAGGTCTAGAGTTTATATTCAATAAAAATATTTACCTTTACATGTTAAAATTATATTTACTTGTATACTCGTTATATTTAGAATTAATGAAATGGTTCTGGTCTACCCGAACTTCCACTACTATCCGACTTAAACTTGTAGGCTATTTTTCTGAAATTTAGGGAAGTAAAGATTATTTTTATAAATTAAAAAATTAAAATACTACAGATTTGCCATATTTGTGCTAAAAATAGAGAAAATAATCATTTCTCGGGAAATTATTAAACTAAGGGTATCTAGAAGCTGATAAATACAGGGTGCGTCACCAAAAGCCGGACAAATTTCCATTGAAATCGCCCGCCCAATTATGCTTCCGCCAGCCTCAAAATTGTCGCCAAGTCGAAGACACGTGCGGAGTATAATCGAAGAGCTGCGATCATCGAAGGCCTTCGCGCTGGCCAGTCAGCATTAGAAATAATTCGATATTTCGGACACTCGAAATCAACTATTTATGACATTGTAACCAAGTACAAGGTCTAAGAATAGTCCAACGCAGGTTTCAGTCTGCGAGGACCCCTGAAGTCATCAAAATTACTCAAGCGCTGATTTCGGAGGACTCGGGGCAATCGTTACAAAAATTGGCGTCGATTGTTGGTGAGGTGGTCAAGAGGCCCTTTGATACCATTCCTACGCAATTAAGATGCTTTCTGAAGATGCCAGGACAAAATGCTCGCTGCAATCTGCTTATTTGTTCTTTGAAACACGAAGCGGCGGGACGCATCAGATGCTCAAATTTTCACTGTTGATGCAAATATTAATCGGAGAAATAATCTCTGGCTTGCCCCGACGATGTTCCCATTGTTGCTAGAACGATATTTCCGGCCAGTGCCCACATAGTAAGTAATGTGTCCAATGAGGGTGATGTCATAACACCGCATGTCTTCTAAAAAGGAGAAATCGTGACTAAAGAGGTATATTTAAAAGTTCTAAACAATATATGTTAGTGAAGCCGTGGATAGAAGATATTGCGAGGGGAATGCCATATGTTTTCCAGCAGGACGATGCACCGGCTCGCACGAGTTATTTGGTTTAGAACTGGCTCTCAGACAACTATGACACGGGACTACTACGTGTGGGGCGTAGTTGAAAGGGTCACAAACAAGTTTCGGGATCTCACTATGACATCCTTAATGAGCGCTATTGAGGCAGCGTTCGCGAATATAAACAGCACGCAATTACAGAGGGCGTGCGGGCGGGAAAATGGAGGCCGTTATTCAAGCTAATGGACTGAATGATTACTATTAACATAGATACATTGAATGATTGTTATTAACATAGATGCCCTTAGTGCCATGTGAAACAGTTTTTTCTCAAACTTCATTTTCCATTAAAAAACATGCCCTTAAGAAAGTTGTTTGATTTGTTTGGATTTTGGTGACACCCTGTAGTCCTTTTAATAGTTTCTGTCTCTTTAGAAAAATGCGACACACACACCCAACGCAGATACAAGACATCAGAACACTAAACTCAGCAAATGTTGGTAGCGACCACAGCCCACTGCTGGGAAAGATTAAATTGAAATTACCCTCGAAAAAGAACAAGAAACCAAACAGAATAGAACAAAAACTAAACATAGAATCCCTATGGGACCAATCAACAAGAACCTTATACCAACAGAGATTGCAAGAAAAAATAGAAAGAAACCCAATAAACGAGGGAGAAGATGTCAATATCAGTTGGGAGATACTAAAAATCAAAATAAAGGAAGCTGCAACTGAAGCACTCGGTACCCGCACCATAAACACATCAAATACGAACACTAAAACACCACACCATGGTTTTCCAAGGAAATCAAGGAGAAATGCAACGAGAAGAAGCAGGCGTACTTAACATATCGTACACTGAAGACTCCAAAATCATACGAGCAATACAAAGTAGTCCACAACGAGACAAATACGTTGATAAGACTAGTTAAAGCAAACCACTGGGAAAAGTTCTCCAATAGAACGGAATGCGATTTTTATGGGCTTCAAAAACAAATGTGACGACTAATCAGAACCCAAAGAAAAGAAATTAACGATCTAATTGAGCCTAAACACATATCGAAGGAATCCTGTGTCGATTATCTGACAACACTTTATAAAAAGGATGAAGACACTATCGATCACAACGATGCACCAGAAATAGTCACCAACGAAAACATCCAAATAGGGAGCACTTCGACAATTAAAGAACAGAAAGAGCCCCGGTCTAGATAGCACCCCAAATGAACTACTTAAGTATGGGGAGCAGCATCTCGTTCAGCAAATAACCCAATTGGCCAAGGACATCTTCGCGCACCATAGAATACCAGACGAATGGCGGACGAGCATCACCATCCTCATGTTTAAAAAGGGAGACAAAAAACTGCCAGAGAACTATGGAGTCATAAACTTACTCAATACCAGGCTGAAACTAACAACTAAAATAATTACCAATAAAATGAATAGTATCATCTCCCTGTCAGATGAGCAACAAGGTTTTAGAACAGGAAGATCGTGCACCGATGCAGTTTTCGTTATAAGACAAATTGCAGAAAAATCCATCGAATATAATAAACCTGCATACATGTGTTTTATAGATCTCCAGAAGGCATTTGACCAAGTCCAGCTACAAGATGTTGTACACTTACTATATAACAGACAAGTACCCTACAACCTAATCAAGGTTATAGAAAACATATATAGCGCCAACAAGGTACAGGCCAGAATCGATGGAGAACTATCCAGAACAATACCCGTAGAAAAAGGAATCCGACAGGGTGACTCTCTGAGCCCACTACTATTCAACGTGGTGAGATCATAAGACAAATCCACCAACTAAAAGGGTACAAGATGGGTAATCGAAATATCACAATCCTTTGTTACGCTGATGATGCAGTACTGGTGGCGGAGAACGAGGACGACCTACAACGGTTACTACACCACTTCAACTCTGCAGCCAAATCTATTAATATGAAAATATCTACCTCTAAAACAAGAAGCTTGAAGACATCTAGAACACCCATCAGATGTAAACTCGTTGTTGACGATCAAATTATCTAGCAAGAAATGACATTCAAATACTTGGGCATAGAGCTTTCTGGACACGGGAATGTCGAATCAGAAGTAAGACAACAAACAAACAAAGCGTTGAAGATAGCCGGGTGCCTGAATGACACTATATGGAACAACAAACACATGCGAATCGGGACCAAGTCAAGAATTTATAAAACCGTCATAAGACCAATAATGACATACACAGCAGAAACCCGGCCAGACACAACAAAAACTAAAAGGTACTTGAAACATGGGAAATGAAAGTCTTACGAAAAATAGCCGGAAAGACTATGTTGGACAGGGAGCGAAATGACAACATTAGACGAGCATGTCAGGTGGAAGAGGTTAACAAGTGGATCCTCGAAAGAAAACGCGAGTGGAACGCACATAAGAAAGAATCGTGAGAATTGCACGCGATAAATCACCAGTGGGAAGAAGAAGTGCGGGAAGGCCACGGAAAAGGTGGAGCGATAACCTTACCATCAATTACAATTAGGCAAGCTACGAGGAAAGAACAGGCAACTGTGCCTACAATGAAGAAGGAAGAAGAAGGAGAAGAGAAAAATGCAATGAGGTTATAAAATAGATGGAAGAAAAATATTATCACGTTTTTTTCTTAAAGACCTTTTTATATGTAATTTAATATTCGCCACACAAAGGACTGATTAATATGAAAACTGTCTTATACGAAAGATTTCCTTCAATTCATTTTCAGTTTGTAAATAGTGTTTTTTATACTATTTACACAGCAACTATTCAGGGCTTTTATTAAAACATTTTTGTTCCCCTCGAGAATTGTTGACACTTTTTATTGAAATATTTATAAATACCAGATATAAATAGTAGATATAGGCTACTTCTATAACGAAATCATCCAAAAAGGGTAATGTAGTCACGCTATATGTAATTTTCATGTATGCCCAAAATAATATGCCTGTCATGATTCTACAAATTATGAAACATTAACTTACTATTTAGGTCACCTGAAGATTAACGAACACCTGTCTGAGTTATTATTTAAAACGTATTAAACATTAACTATATAGAATGATTAATTGAATAATAAATTATTAATAAAATATTATAAACACGCTGTAAAATGATGATAACCTGACGTGTTCAATTATGAGTTCAATAAAGAATTGAATTCATGTAGTTATAAGTTTTATAATAAAATAGTTCAGAATTGCTAAAGATAAGAAACTAAACTGAAGCAAATGCCATTATTTTTCTTTTAATTTTTTTTTTTGTTATTGTACCAGGTGTACAAATATGAAATGCTGATTTTTTTTCTAAAAAAAACATGTTAAATTCAGAAAAATGATAAAAAGTGCTTTATTCAAAATATGCTCCATCGCTTGTTATACATTTTTTCCATCTTTCGGGCAATTTGTGAATACCACGCCAGTAAAAATCTTCCCCTTTTGCTGCGAACCATTCATCGAGCCATTTTTTCACATCTTCGTACGAACCAAAGCGCTGCTCAGCAAGTGCGTGACCCATCGATGCAAACAAGTGGTAATCGGAAGGAGACAAGTCTGGTGAGTAAGCTGCATGGGGTAAAACTTTCCAGCTGAGTGCTTCCAACGTGTCGCGAACTGATTTTGCCGTATGCGATGGAGCATTTTCATGAAGAAAAATGACTCTTTTCAAGCAGCAAACGGTTCAGATCGGTCAATTGTTGTTGGTAAGGTTTAGTATTAACCGTTTCTCCAGGTTTTAACAGCTCATAATAGACCACGCCCCCTCTGGTCCCACCAAACATAGAGCATCGTCTTTCTGCCAAAGCGATTCGGTCTTGCGGTCGATGTGCATGGGGCGCCTGGGTCTACCCATGATTTTTTGCACTTGGGATTCTCAAAAATAAATCCACTTTTCATCCCCTGTAAGTATACAATGCAAAAACGACTTCTTTTTGTTCCGAGCGAGCAAAATATCACACGTGTTTTTGCGCTTTTCCATTTGCCTGTCGTCCAACTCATGTGGTACCCATCTACCGGTCGTCTGAATCTTTCCCATCTCTCGTAGCCGATTGGACACAGCTTGTTGACTAACGACCAATTGCTCGGCGAGTTATTTTTGTGTTTGCGAATCATCTTCGTCCAACAATGCTTGCAATTCCACATCTTCGTATTTTTTGGCGGTTTTCCACGTTCCTTGTCTACAATATCGGAGTCACCAATTTTGAAACGCCGAAACCATCGTTTACAAGTATCTTGCTATGGAGCATGTTCACCATAAGCTTCTCGAAGTAATCGGTATGATTTAACAGCAGTTTTCTTCAAATGAAAACAGAAAGTTAATGCTGTCCGCGAATGTTCTTTGTTCGGTATAAATTTCGACTTATTGAACACAACACAACACTATGCACACACTTTTCCAATTTATCACTGGTGCGCGTCTGACACTTGTTGATGACACAACAAGTTCACGCAGTGTCAAATCTTTATAGCACAAACTGCATTGGTGCACCATCTGTTGTCTGAAATCCGCATTTCATACTTATACACCTGATAAGGTTTAATTTTTCCCTGCCTATAGTACTCACTAACTAAAGTTGATTCGCCAACTACAGCCTCTATAAATGCACTGAAAAAGTAGTCTATTTTATCGCTTTGCTGCCTGTCATGCGAGCGGCATAACTAGGGTGATAGAATTAAAACAATACATTGTGGGGGAAGTGTTCTACATAAAAGGATCACATGGGTATCAGGGTGTGAGCAATGTCTGTAGCATCTACAGCGACCAAATTTTTAAACGTTATCGCGCAACTTGCTTCAGCTTCTAGTAGACTTGTTACAACATGTCGCCCAAGATGAAATGTAGAATTTTGTATAATATAAGCTATAAGAATTACCGTCATCCCTGACTATTTGATAGAGATTGGACCCACATTGCTACAGATTTAGTAGAAATAAGTAAGATTTTAGATTATTACAGATTTTTTAAAATATTTACTTACCTCGTGGCTTACAATCGACTGAATAATACGCCGCCATTATCTTCTGTCAAGCCTGGTTTCAGTTTCATTCTCGACTCCTAGTATTCTTAAGTCTTTCTTAATATTAAATTTCCAACGAAGGCGCTGGCGTTCTAAGGGTTTCTTACTAGTGGTGCTTCTTCGTCTGGCTGCTGTCTCACATGTCCAGCCCACTGAAGGCATGTTGCTTAGACTTCGTTATTGATGTTTGGTGATGTGTAGAGATCCTCGAGTTCCTCATTAGTATGAATTTAGTACGCACTCTTAATATCATCTATGACAGGACCCTAGATTTCTCATAGGATCTTCCTCTCGAATAATTAAGACACTCTTCATTTGTCACTGCCAGGTACCATGCTTTGTAACCATACATTACGACAGGTCTGATGAGAGCTTTGTAGATAGACGTTTTAATTGTCCTTGTGAGATTGTTCCATATATAAGCATCGGTTACTGGCTTGAATCCTACTGTTTGTTTCTTCTGTTCTATTTGTGTTTTCTGTTAGGTTGCTCTCTGATTCGTTGGTGCGGTATCGTTTTTCTCGGTGTGCTCGGTACCGATTCAGTACCGAAAACATTCCGAACGCCTATATTTCAGTGAAACCCACCTGACTTGCGCTGGTAACCTCATCCCGCGGGATGTGGTTACCGCTTAAGTCAGGTGGGGTTCATCGAAATATAAGCGTTCGGCATGTTTTTTTTTTTTTTTTTTTTTTTTATGGGTCTAGCACACGTGCTGCAGGGAAGTCCCTAAAGCGCTCCAGGAGCGGCACGAGTGCGGAAAAAAAAAGCGATTCACGTTGTTCTTGAATCGCTGTAAATTATACTCGGTGGGAAACACAGCGCTGGGCAAATTATTCCAAAGGGATGACGTTCTCCATATAAAAGATTGCTTGAAAAGCGTTGTACGCGGAGTAACAAGCTGAACCTCATACGGATGCGAAGCACCAGCGCGACGTGTATTTCTAACATGCACCGCTTTGGGAGGAATTAAGCGGGCTACATCCTTCGAACACTTTCCATGAAAATACTTGTAGAACAGACTCAAGTCGCCAACCGTTCTTCGATGTTCCAGCGAATCAAGGCCGCCGGTCAATTCCGGGTCCCCAATCAGACGGACCGCTCTTCTCTGAACAGAATCCAACAAATGCAGTGTATGTTTGGGAGCGGAGCCCCAAACGTGGGAGCAGTATTCCATAGTTGGTCGAATTTGGGCTTTGTAAAGAATTAACAGTTGCTGTGGGGTGTAAAGCTTTCTGGTTCTAAATAATATTCCCAACTTTTGAGAAGCTCTCCTTGCTATGCCTGCAACATGTTCATGCCAAGACATATTTGCTCCCAAACTAACGCCCAACAAATTGAGCGACGATGCTAGGGGAATGGAGTGCCCCGACATAACTATGTCGGGTTCAGCAAGGTTAACTTTTTTAGAAAAAACTGCCGTTGGGTTTTTGTAGCGTTAAATTCCACTTGGTTACTGTCACCCCAAGATAGAATTTCTTCCAGGTCTTTGTTAAGTTGAACGACCTCCTGCTGTCTGCGAATACTCGCCTGAGCAGCCGATGTCCGAGCGTTCAAGGTGAATGAAGACACAAGCGTACTGTCATCTGCAAAGCTATAGACTGGATTCCCGGTCTTTTCCAGCAGATCGTTAATGTAAATGAGAAAGAGAGTAGGAGACAGTATGGAGCCCTGGGGCACACCGGCGTTGATAGTGAGGGTGTTAGAAAGAAATCCGTCGACCGCCACTCGTAAAGAACGCTCTCTGAGGAAACATGAGAGCCACAAACAGAACCTTTCAGACATACCATAAGAGCGTAACTTAGCCAACAGTCCACCGTGCCAAACACGGTCGAATGCCTTGGATATGTCAAGAGCAACCGCCCGAGATTCTCCAAAATGTTCAATTGCGTTGTTCCAAACATGTGTTACATAAGTCAGAAGATCTCCTGTTGATCTATGTTTACGAAAACCATATTGGTGATCGCTAATAATATTGAATCGTTCAAGATATTTTAGAAGATGCTCATTGATAACCTTTTCCATGACTTTCGATATTATTGAAAGCAGTGCGACTGGTCGGTAGTTATTTGGCAAGGTCTTCTTACCTTTTTTAGGTATCGGCTGAACCGTGGCACATTTCCAGCAGGACGGAAATATTCCCTTTCTGTAGGATAGGTTAAAAAGTCTACAGAAAACTGGTGTTAGTTCCCTTGCACAGTTTTTGAGAACTATGGCAGGTATTCCGTCAGCGCCAGAAGCCTTCTTGGTGTCTAGCTTCATTAAAATACGCTTTATGATGCGCTGTCTGAAGACAACATCGGGCATCCTTGACTGCAATATGGGAAGAGTAGGTGGTGTTTTTCCTTGGAAATCGACAGTAGAATGTGAAGCAAAGAGTTCAGCCAACAAGTTCGCTCTCTCAACAGGTGTGGTTGCAATGGAATTATCTAGCCGTGTGAGTGGTGGTATGGTGGATTTGGTAAAATTTTGACTAACTGCCTTAGCGACTGCCCAAAAGGACCTGGAGTTGTTTTTGGTACTGAATCGGTACCGAGCACACCAAGAAAAACGGTACCGAGCAGACCGAGAAAAACGATACCCCATCCCGAGGGATGCGGTTACCCGCGCAAGTCAGGTGGGTTTCATTGAAATATAAATTCGAAAATGCCGCATTTTATGATAAAAATTATAATCTACTACAGATATTTTAATTTGTGTGTATTGAAACTGTATTAATCTTCCGCAGATATAAGAAGCACATTTATTGCTTATTATTATAATACTTCTGTATTGTTTTTAAGTATGCACACACAAAAACAAACAATTTTCAACATTTGATCATGCTGCCAAGACTCGAAAAATCACACAACGATAAGTTTTTGTCAAGATAATTTTATAGTTTTTTTTACGGATTTTGTGATGTTTGTCTATAGTTCAAGTCAATATGAAGGGTCGTTAAGAAAAAATTATTCTCTCCGAGTGGATAGAATCTTGAAAATTTATATATAGGAGTGTGTAAGTATATTCTGTCTAATGAATATATATATATATATATATATATATATATATATATATATATATATATATATATATATATATATATATATATATATATATATATATATAATGAGAATTACCGTTATTAACATTTTTTTTAATAAGAGTATTTTTTAAACATTCTAATCAACCTTTAGACCAGTAAACCTATTCTAAACGATTTTAAAAATAAAATTGTTGACTAAGAATGTTCTATCCTGTAAGTTTTGCATCGGAAAAAGACGCCTTTCTCGCTCTTTTTGGTATCCTAAGCAGTCGCTCATGTGGGGCACAGTCTTATACAGCAAACCTGGTAAATTTATTGGAGTTTGAGTGCTTGTGGTTATTATGACTTTGTATTTTTCAATTATCATAAATCAAACTATTAATATGTCTAGAGATAAAAATGACAGGGCTGATGTATCCAGAAAATTATTTTCTTTCGGAGTACTCCTCTGTTGATATTGAAATAATACCCTACTTCGCTCCTAAGATGTGTGGGCACACGGCTAAGAAAGGTGCCATATCTGATACAAACAATACTACCTGCATTGCTATTAATTAGAAATACATGTTCTCTTTTTCGGAACAAAAATTTAAAACAATAGCGTGTAAAATACCAATAAAGTTAGCAAACTCGATAAGTTGTAAATAAAATCACCATTGGGTAAGCCCACTGAGATTGCACAGAATCGAAAATGCCATTTTAAATAATGTCAAACCGTTGCTTTACACACATCGAAATTACAGATATTAGCAGGATGTTTTAAGGCCCATGTACTGAGTCACGATTTCCCTTTGTTCTTTTTGTCGTAGGACTTGATGACGTTTAGCTACTATTGACTCTAGATGAAGATGTTCACTCGTTATCTTTGACAACTGTGACACTTTCTAGCTTTTAAGCTACAAAATCAAGTATCAACTCTTTTTATCCAATAATAGTAGCCTATAAGGTTGCCACAGCCGTAAAAAGTCTTCCGAGTGGGAAAACATTTTTTACGTCTGTTTGTTTTTCTGACCAATGTTGTTTTTTTTGAGGTTTTTCTATAAAATTTCCAATTTAAGTTGTTCCGTTTATAATTTGTTTATAGTAAACTATTAGTCAGTTTTATATAGACTCTAGTTGGGGAGTGATTTATTTTAGCGAGTACTATAAATTGATAAAAAGGATTACCCATTTAAAAAAAAAACACCCAGTCTAAAAACACAGATTACCGAGCATTTGTCTTGCCTACATGATCTGTTTTTAATCCTCCATTTTATCTAGGTTTATTACTTCGTATTTCTCAAGATTGCAATAATTCTTATTTCTACATGTTTGAAATACTTTAGGAAAGCTAAGCTCAAAACGTTTAATAGAAAATAGGAATAATGTAAGAATGTCACGCTTTTGCTTTATATGCATCGCAAAAGTCGTTTTTAATATGGCAAGCTTAGACATCTACGAGGGTGGATCGATAGGTCTGGTAAATTTCTGCGAAACGGCGCGAAATTTTGTTAAGCGATTTTTGTACCGGTTGTGTATCGTATCGTATCGTGCAGTGATAAAACATTTTTATTTAAAAAAGTGGACTGCTACCCAGATAGAAACTGAACTGAAAGAAGTTGATGGGGAGTATACTCCAGCACTCATGACCATTTATTACTGGATAAATGAATTTATATATAATCGCACGAGTACTGCAAATGCTACACGTTTAGGACTCCCGATTGAAGTGTCTTCTGAAGAAATGGTCGATAAAATTCATGGTATCGTGATGGAAGCATGATGATGACATTAAGCTGCCTGAGATTGCTGAGATGGTAGGCATCGCATCATCATCATCGATCAGCCCCGATCTGTCCATTATCGGCCATAGGCCTCCTCAAGATGTTGCCACCTTCCTCAGTCCTGTGCAGTTGCCATCCAATTTCCAGAAACCCTTTTGATATCATCGGTCTATCTTGTGGGTGGTCTTCCCCTGCTTCGTCTATGCGTTCCACTTCAGGATCCCCCTCGTCCATCTGTTGTCCTTTATTCGGGCGACATGCCCCGCCCATCTCCACTTTAATCCGAGTATGCGCTTTATTATGTCTTCCACGTCTGTTCTTCTGCGGATCTCCTCATTTCTCATCCTGTCTCTCAGGGTAGTACCCAGCATTGACCTCTCCATTTTACGTTGTGTTTGTTGCAGTTTTTTGGTGAGCCCCGTAAGTAAGAACCGGTAGTACACACTGATTAAATGCTCTTCTTTTCAAACTGATTGGCACTTCGCCCTTAAATACATCTCGGGGTCTGCCAAACGCTGCCAATCCTAAGGTCGTTCTTCTAAGCAGTTTCCGCGTTTGGTTGTCTCTGCAAAGTTTCACTTCATGGCCCAGGTATATGTAACTCTCGGTCATCTCAATATTTCTATATTCTAGACTTATCGGTCGGCTAGAGACTAAGTTTGTCATCACCTTTGTCTTTTTATAGTTTATTTCCAAGCCAACTTTTTGCGTGGCATTTTGCAGGTCTTTTAGCATATCTTTAGCTTCTCCTAAATTGTCAGATATAATGACAATGTCGTCTGCGAATCTTAAATGACTGAGCCACTCTCCATCAATATTTACTACTTGTTTTCCCATTCTAACGTTTTGAATGCTTGTTCCAGCACGGTTATAAACAGCTTCGATGACATAGTGTATCCTCGTCTAACACCCCTTTTTATTTCTATTTTCTTCGAGGGAGAATGTAGGTTCACTGTTATTGTAGCCTTGTTGTAGATGTTACGAATAATATTTGAGTATCGATAGTCAATTCGACACTCGTTTAATGCTTCTAATATGGCAGTTAATTCAACAGTGTGTCAAAAGCTTTTTGGTAGTCAACAGTGATGAGAACCAGGGGTCTGTTATATTCAATCGACTTTTCTATTAGCGTTTTTAGACAGCGTAAGTGGTTATTTGTTCCAAAGCCTGAACGGAATCCAGCTTGTTCTCTTGACTGATATAGTTCCAATTTACTTACTAATCTAGTTGTTATGATTCTAGTATACAATTTGTAGAGATGACCTAGGAGACTGATCGGCCTATAATTTTCAAGATCTGTTATGTTCCTTTTCTTATGCATTAGGATGGTGATGGAGTTGTTCCATTTTTACGGAATGTTTTGTCTATGTAAACATAGATTAAACAGCTCTTTTATTTTCTCTATCAATACAGGACCTCCAAGTTTGATAGCCCCTGACACAAGTCCATCCTCCCCTGGAGCCTTGTTGTTCTTCATTTTGTTCAAGGCGGTACGTATTTCTTCTTGGGATACATCTGGGATAAAGTCGGAACCCTAGTTTTGTATTTTTGACAGCTGTTTCTCCTTTGTTCTTGAATCTGCTGTGTATAGTGTTGTATCAAATTCTTCAACTATACGCAGTAGATCTCCTCTATCAGACGTAATATGACCATTTTTGTCTTTAAGCTGGAAGATTTCCTTTCTGCCGTTTGTAATCTTTCCTTTCATTTCCTTCATACTCTTGTTGTTTTCGATAGTTTGTATAATTTTGTCATTTTTGTATTTCCTAAGGTCATTTCTAATTTTTCTTGATATTTCTCTGTTAAGTGCTGTTATCGTTTGTGGGTCCGCATTTGGGTCGCTTCTTAGTAGTCTTCTTTCCTCCATTTTACCTCTTGTGTCTTGGCTTATCTTTTGGTCTTTATTATTTCTGGGGCAGTATCTGTTTTGTGCGTGCCTAACCATTTCCGTTATTTTGTTGTTTAAATCATTTATGTTTGTTTCTGTTGTATTTTCCAATGTATCGCTGATGTACTGTTAAAATGCCTTCTCATCTTTTGGGTGGTTTTAACTTTCTCTTTACCAGTTTGTTTCTTTCAAATCTTGTGTCTATTTTGATCTTGGCCCTGACCATCCCATGGTCGCTAGTTGCTGCTAATTTATTGAGGACTGTGACATTTTTGAAAATGTTTTTCTTGTTTGTAATGAAATAATCAATCTCGTTCTTGGTTTTGCCATCTGGGCTGTTCCACGTCCATCTTCTATGGATTTTCTTGTAGAAAAAGCTATTCGTCTGGTATAGGTTGTTCTCGAGAAGGAAGGCCAGAAGCGTTTCGCCTCTTTCGTTCCTTCCCGGGCTACCGAAGTTACCAAGAGATGTTTCGGATGAGTCCGACTTCATTCCCACCGCCGCATATTATGGTGTAGTGTGAATGACTCTCCTTTATAGCTTCTAGGATGTTTTTATAAAAGGTATCTCATATTTGTGGTTATATAATATTCTGCATGAAATATTAAAAATGACAAAGCTGAGTGCGCGTTGGGTGCCGCGTTTGTTGAGTCCCAACAAAAAATGCACCTGGAAGGACATTTCAAAATCGTATTTGGAAAAATTGCAGCATAATTCGTAGGTTTGTAACTATACACGAAACGTGGATCTACGATTACATACCCGGAAACAAGACGCCAGTCAAACAGTGGATTCGCAATGGTAAATGTGCACTGAAAAAAACAAAATCATCATGATTGACTATTTGGGTAAAAGGATAAACAGTGACTACTGTCTCTTATTGTGCAATGTTATTGGACCGTTTGTATAGTGAGTTGAAGCAGAAACTACCAAGATTAGCGCAAGATGGAGCCATTTACAGCCTGCTGTGAACTTGATATCATCAGTCCTTCTTTTCATTGGTCTTCCGTCACTTCATCTATTCTCCCATGGCCTCCATTTAAGTAATTTTGTTGTCCATCTACCACCATTCCTTCTAGCCACATGTTCCACTCATTGTCACTTTACTTTTGCTACTCTTTCACTGATATCTGTAATTCTTGTTCTTCTGATGTCCTCGCTTCTAATGTGTTCTCGTAAACTAACATCTAACATCTCTCTTTCCATGACCCGTTGAGTACGATAAAGACTATTTTTTGTAATGCTCTTATTGCGCAATGTTATTGAACTGTTTGTCTAGTGAGTTCAAGGAGAAGCTACCAAGCTTAGCGCGCAAAAAAGTGCTCCTTCACCAAAACAATTCGCCTGCTCACACATCGGCTGTTGGATGCAAAAGTGCACAAGTAGGGCTTCAAAATAGTTCCCTATCCACCCTGTTCCCCATATTTGGACCCAAATGACTTTTGTTTGTATCCGAATCTTAAAAATTGAATGAAGAGGGTACCTGTGCTGTAAACTAGTATTACGCACCGTTCGAGCAATTTTTTTCTGCGGGAATAAAAAAAATGGAATGTCGCTGAATCAAATATATTGGAGATTATGTTGAGAAATATATTGTTTTTGCAAGAAAATGTTATTTATCTTGTTTTTTTTACAAGACTTTTCAATCCACTCTCGTATTTTAACTGTTACTTAATTAACATATAATGGGCTTCCCTTACAGTAATTTTATCAATGTATGCCAAACGTCAAGTTAAATAACAATGTGTTTCTTAAAACTCTAAAACTAAAATATTAAACTTCGTAACGGCACATTTGGCTCCATGTCTGCGAATATTTTCTGATACACTGAAAATTTAGTAGAAAGTGTTCCAATTAGAGTGTAGCCGTATGGCAGAACTGCCCCAGCCAAAATTAAAAAATAAATGACGCCGAATGTAACAACAATACAAAAATTCTTAATACACAAATCGTTCAAAACCTTAATTTACAGAAATTCTATTTTCGTTTTCCAAAACCGCCCGAAATTATATTTGATTAATGCGTTATAAAAAAAACTTCGGGAAAGTATCAATATACTGCTGTATTATTATCTTAAAATCTCAAAGAATCAATGTCAACATAAAACGCCGTGATTTGTCGACTGGAATAACCAAATAACCGCTAGCTCCAAATGTAAAATAAACACAAGGCCACAAGTAAACACGTTTAAAGCTTGTTAACTTCAGTGGTCTGTCAAAATTAACCTTCTAGGGTGTAGTACAACACTTTGGCGATCAATATCCTTATTTCTCAACACACCGTTATCACTGTGCTATCGGAGCGTTACACATGAATGATATTCATCGTCACAAATTGAAGGAAATATGAGTTTGTGGTTAAAATTACATTTAAATGATTAATTTGAACACAGACCTAATCGATATATTTATACAACCACAGTAAAATATCGGTTTTCAAAAAATTATGATGCTGGTAACCATACTGTTAACTAAGTACCAAAAAAAACAATAAATAATTGTTTTTAAAAGTATAACTTTAGCAAAAGTATGCTTTAAACTAGCTATTTATAATTATCCAAATATGTTGTTTCTTAAGTTGGAGAATTATTTTTGCTTGGTTATAGTAGTTAAATAAAGTCACTTCCCCAAATATACCCAATATAAAAGTATTTTTTTCTTTCGGCGTAACCAATATTTTCAAAAGTCATGAAGTCTTATCTACACAAGCCTCGCTTACCATACATATCCAAGATTGACTACGTACATTTAATGGCGCCGAACGGTTAATATTGTTTTCGTATTTTGCTAATACCATTCTATATAACAACAGGAATAAAATTCACAGAGACAGAGTATAATGCCTAATCTATTTCGGCCTACCAATCTGTTGAGAAACTCGTTATTTCCATAATTCTGTATTTTTCGCCCAAAATATGTCATTTGGTCAGTTGATGTAACCTGAACCGATAAGAATATCGTTAACAATCTTCTTCTTTATAAGCCACAATTTCTTTACTGCAGGAGATAGGCCTCTTTCAATTCTCTTCTGTGCAAGATGGAGCCATTTACTGCTTGCTGACAACTTGATATCATCAGTCCATCTTTTCATTGGTCTTCCATCAGTTCCTCTATTCTTCCATGGTCTCCATTTAAGTAATTTTGTTGTCCATCTACCATCATTCCTTCTAGCCACATGCCCCGCCCATTGCCACTTTAATTGATATCTGCAATTCTTGTTGTTCGTCTGAAATCCTCGCTTCTAATGTGTTCTCGTAAACTAATACCTAACATGTCCCATTACCCGTAAGGGTCTTGGATTCCAGCCCATACGTACCTACTGGAACCCGTTACGTTAACAATACCAGCCCATAAATTTAATAATAAATCATTGTTGAAAATTTCGGTGGACAATATGGGAGTCTTCTTGTACTAATACGTACCTTTATCGGCACACAAATTTCTAACTATATCATTGTGAACTACCAATAAAACATGATTTTTTTAAATGTGAACAACATCGCTACTTGTACCGAATAAGGTGCGCAATTAAAATTATAAGTAGTTTTAAGAACTTGTATCTCCTTTATTATTAAGTTTTTATGTTGGTTATACTTAGTGAAGTGACTTTTAGTGATTGCTTTAGCCTAGCTTAAAAAATGCCTCCACTTGTACAGGCTGAGTCAACGGAAGAGTAAAGTTCATTATCTCATTTGTTTCGGGAATGACAAAAAAATGTTAAATACAATAGTTTTAGGGAATGTTAAGGTGCACAGTTTAAAATTATTTTTTAGTATACACGGTACTTCAAAAAAGTGTGGCCAATATAACATGTTTTCTTAAATGGAACATCCTATTTTCTAGTTCATTTTTAAATTCTGCGTAAATTTTTTTATTAATAATGTTATATACCTAAACCTAGTAGATTTTCTAATATTTCAAATTTTTAAAAAAAATACTAGTTTTCAATTTTGTAAAAAATTGCCAGTAGCGCCATTGTTTCTGGAGATGGAATATTCATAATTGGTACGAACGTTCTAGAGAGATGAAAAAAAAGATATATGTAAAGAAATTTGAGTTAGATGCTACAGGGTGTTCAAAATAAATTTATACATTTCGACTATTTTAAATTAAAAAAACTCAGATTTTTAAATGACACACCCTGTATATTTTTATTTTTTCTGATACATTTTACAAAACTCTCCAACTTTTATTAAGTGTGTCATATACCTATTTCTAATAGTTTTCGATTTATTTTGAAATTTTCAATTTTTACCCCTGTTTTTAATACACTTACGCTATAACATCATAGTTGCCAAAACAAAATAAAAATGGAGGCATTGTCAAATTTTTACATTTCTATTTAGCAAGTAAAATAAATTTGTTGTAGTAAGTGACGTATAAATTTAATAGTCCTAAAAATAAATTAATTGATATGGTTTATATACTGGGCGAGGCGGGAAAAAATTGTCTTTTGGCAGTGAGGCTTTACGGAGCGAAGTACCCTAATAGACCTATACCATCTAGAAAACCTTTTCAGTGCTTAATGGAACGGTTTGGTGGTAGTGGTAGCATTGAGTATACGAAACGGAAAGTAGTAAACCAGAATGCTACCAATGAGGAAAAAGAAATGGAGATTTTACTTCATGTTGAAGATAATCCCCATGTCAGTAGCCGTCAACTAGCTGACTTATCTGACACATCCCAATTTACGGCTAATCGCACCACGAGAAAATACAAGTATCATCCCTTTCATATGGAACTACACCAAGAACTTCAAGACCGTGATTTTGAACGACGAGTAAACTTTTGTACCACCATGAATGGAGCAATAGAGGCCGATCCAAATTTTTTATCCAAAATAATGTTTTGTGATGAATCTGCTTTTCGCAGTAATGGAGCAGTTAACAGCCATAACATGAATTATTATTCAACAGTTTATCCATTTTGGGTCCTGGAAGTTCCAAACCAAAACCATTGGTCGCGGTATGGAATATTAAATTTCCGAATTATTGGTCCATATTTTTTCCACGAACCGCTTTGATATCTAAATTTTTTGCAAAAGAATTACCCCAGCTTCTTGAAGAAGTTGATAACTTTGCAAGGGAACAAATGTGGGTTCAACAAGACGGAGCTCCTGCCCATTACTACCGGAAGTTCGGGAATTTTTAAACTATCGTTACCCACAAAAATGGATCGGTAGGGATGGATTCATTCAGTGGCCCCCTCGATCATGTGACTTCTTTTTGTGGGACTACATTAAAGATCGTATTTATGTGAATCCCCCTACAACACCAGTAGATATGGAAAATAGAATACGGGATGCGTGCAGGACAATAACGCCCTTTATGCTAAGGAAAGTGAAGGAAAATGTAGTAAAACGATTAAACATGTGTATTCAAGTAGACGGGCATATTTTTGAACATTTATTACGTCATAATAATTAATCATTAGATAAGTTAAATTATATTAAAATTATTATTAACTATTTGTTTATGTTTTCACAATAGCGTAAGTGTATTAAAAACAAGGGTAAAAATTGAAAAATTCAAAATAAGTCGAAAACTATTAGAAATAGGTATATGATATACTTAATAAAAGTTGGAGGGTTTTGTAAAATCTATCAGAAAAAAATAAAATTTGTGGTTTTTTCAATTTAAAGTAGTCGAAATGTATAAATATATTTTGAACACCCTGTAGCATCTAACTCAAATTTCTTTACATTTGTCTTTTTTCTCATCTCTATAGAACGCTCGTACCAATTAGGAGTATTCCACCTTCAGAAACAATGGCGCTGCTGGCAATTTTTTACAAAACTGAAAACTAGTATTTTTTATTTTTTTTTTAAATTGAAGTATTAGAAAAACTGCTAGGTTTAGATATATAACATTATTAATAAAAAAAGTTATAAAATTTTACGCAGAATTTAAAAAAACATGTTATATCGGCCACACTTTTTTAAAGTACCATAACATCATAACATTTTTTCGTCATTTCCGAAACAAATGAGATAATGAACTTTACTCCATCGTTGACTCACCCTGTACACAACACCGTCTATAACCAAATATCACAAATAACATTTCTTTACAGTTGTATCCCAATTCTACGATGTCGACGTCAACAAACAGTACGTTATTAGGGGCAATGCGGCCATCTTGAAATGCGAAATTCCATCTTTTGTGGCGGACTTCGTTCAAGTGGTATCTTGGCATACAGATCAAAACGAGAATTTCTTTCCCGATGCGCCCGAGGGTAAAAATATAAAAATTTGATTGGTACAAGAGATTTGATATAAAGATTTAGGCCAGTGTTATTTCTGTTATATTCACCCCCTTTTCCAGTATAGGAGTTTTTAAGTCAGTCTGTCAGTTACTACACATTGAAAGGTTTATTGATTTATACAGAAGAATTTCTAATAAAAACCGTATTCGAAATGAAGATATTTTCATATAGATATATACAGTTTAGCCATAAATTCTATTAATCTCGCACTGCGGTCAGGAATATTACATGCAATTCAGTGGCACCACTGCAGGAGTGTTATTTCACCCTTTTTGAATGGCCAAAAAACGGACGCCATTGAGTTTGGCTGTTCTGTTGTCGCCAACGAGTGAGGAAAGTTCTAGAACCGTAAAACACTTTTAGTGTTGTCGAATGTAGGGAAAAGTGCGCTGAAAAGGACCAGAAAACTCAAAATATTGATATACCTCGACAACGCTGTCCTCCTTCTTTTCAAGTAATAGAATTAAAGCCGTGCTTTCCCGTATCGACCGAAATTCCCTAAGAAAACAAAAAGTGATTGTATGGAAAATGAACATCGTTCCGGACACGAGGTCTCGAATAATTAAAGATTATTTAAGAGTAAAGGCCTACAAAAGTTACACTTTTTTTAAGGAAAAAATTAGAGAAAATGAGGCAGACAGAACACAACGCTGGATAGAAAGCGGTATTCCATCATTTATTAAGTCCTTCTGGTGGTCCAGTTTTGAACCTACTTGACTATATAGTAGATTTTGGGCTTGTCAAAACAGACTGTCGAAGTTTGGAGGCTTCTAAAAAAGAGTATCTTCTGCGCAACTGTCAAAATTCGGATTCAAACAGTGCCCTCCTTAATTGATGAATATCCTGAACATTTATTACTAAAACCATTTTGAATAAGTCTATATGGTTTTAAAGCATTTTTATTGTAGTTTTTAAATAAATTTTTGTTAGCTTTAGTTTAGTACATTGCGTCTTCCTTTTAATATTTTCGTTACAAGAACTGACATAATTTATGGCTAGACTGTGTAGAATAAAAGTTTAATATAATCCAAATAATAACTCTTTTTATATTTAAACTTGTTTTATTTTTGGATTTAACTGACCCAAAATTAACACATCTAATTTTGCGTAAAAGCGTTTCGAAAGGAAATTTCATGTGTTTATTTTCATTTTTCGCTTGAAAATTCCGGCAAAAATTAACATAACCGGAAGTAATTTCTAATTGAAATATCCAGTTTAAAAGTCCAAATACCAGCCGACCAATAACGTCAAAGATTCGAAGGTACAACATTTTTATTACAGTTAAATTGACGCCGTGAATTCTGTTTATAAGAAATAAGAATTTTTCAGAAAATTTTATTCATATATATATATATATATATATATATATATATATATATATATATATATATATATATATATATTTATATATATATATATATATATATATATATATATATATATATATATATATATATATATATATATATATATATATATGATGGTTTCTAAGTTGGAGCTTTTTTAACAGGTTATAATGCTCACTGAAATAGGTAACTTCGCCAAATATACACTCTTTGTTCAAAAAGGAGCTGAACTTTTAATGGAAAATAAAACCCAGTTGTGATCTTACTTGCAATTTTAACATTTCAGCTGCTTTAATAGGTCACTGATCTCTAAAGTACTGTTGACTCTAATGATCCTAACTTCATTTAAAGAGTGACCCCCCAAAAACAGGCCAAAAATCGCCAGTTTTGGCACCCGCGAATTCTAATGCAAATTGCATGCTAAAAGATTGTTAATGATGAGGACTTACTCCTGACAAAATTTTGAATTGAGTATACTTTTTGAGGTATGAGATATTGAAGTTATAATACGTGGGTGATATAAGCAAATATGTGCGATCAAATAAAGTTCTACAGCTAGATTTTTACCTCACTAGATATCACCACTTCCAAACACCCCCCAATATGAACTTGCAGAACAAACAAAACGTATTTTTGCTATTCCGATTTTGCACCCCCAGAAAATACGGCTCGCTTTTGGCATAGCTATGTGTATATGTGTAAAAATATAAATGAGCTGTTCTGTTATACACCTAAGATATGTCTACATCGCTTATTATAACACCATTTTTGTAACATACATCCAAATAGGTTTGAAGGCTAAAATAGTATCTTCCATCCCTTTTACTTCAAAAAACAAATGTATACTCAACATGAAACTTTGTAATGAGAAAGTCATCATTATTAAAAATCATTTAGCATACAATTTGTATCAGAATATGCTACAACGGGAGATTTTTGGGATTACTCTTTCTTCCTGATCCGTAAATATGACAGCATTAGCAAAGTAACTATATTTAGTAAGTACTGTAACTGGCTAGAGTTAATGCCTCAACTTAAAAACGACCCTGTACTTTTTAAAAATAACAATTTTGTAATTTTGTTATAGCTATAGATCTAAAAGTTATCACGTATGTCATCTTTTTAGTGGTAACACAATACTACGACATTGATGTTCCTAAAGAATTTGCCATTAGAGGAAACTCAGCCATAATGAAATGTCAAATTCCTTCGTTTGTTGCCGATTTTGTAGGCGTTGTATCTTGGCATACCGATCAAAATGAAGACTTCTATCCTTTATCCAATCCAGACGGTAATTCTATATAATTGGAATTAAAGTGAAATTTTAATTCTACAAGAGTTTGACATTTCTCTTCAGTTGTTATGTCTCGAAATTTAAGAGATTGATTAAAGCAATTTTTAAATTGATGTTTCTTATAATTATGTTTATTATTATGATATACAAATAGTAACATATTGTGAAAGTTACACAACTCATCGGTTTATAAAACATGCTACATGGACAAAATTGTATTGTTTTTATTTTTTTTAAATTTTGGTAAAAGAAGAAAAAAGTACTTGTAGCTAAAAAGAATTCCTCGAACGAAGAAAAGTAGTTGTGTGAAATTTGTAACACATGATAATTAATAAAAAAAAGATGGATGAAAATTCGATTTTACCATATTAATTTCTATTTTTCATTATTTTTACAGTAAAGGTTCCGTCTATGTCTAGTTCTACGTAGGTTTATTAATATTGTCTACTAAATTCTGGTAAAAAAGCAATTTGCTGGCGCACATCATTATTTTTCAAAATAAAATAAAACTTTAGAAAACGTGAAGGTATTATACCCTCCTTGTAAAAGTTTCTTATAAATCTTTCAATGAATTTCGAAACCTTATAAAAGATAATAGTCAGTTTAATATATATATATATATATATATATATATATATATATATATATATATATATATATATATATATATATATATATATATGTATGTATGTATGTATGTATATATATATATATATATATATATATATATATATATATATATATATATATATATAGGGTGTTATGAAAATCGTTTAATATATTGAAAGGAGTGACTCCTGGAGTCAAGTTAATACTTATTTTTAATAAATTTTAATCTTGAACAAAATCGGAACTTTACAAAATGATTGGGCTACGTAAATTAAAAGAAAAAAACATTGCGCGGCCTTTGTTACAGCTAAGATGATCATGGCTGAGAGAGAGCCTGAAATTTTAATGCGGGATTAAGGGAAAAGACACACCGCTGTTAGCGACAATCTAACCTTAAAATCTCTTTGATGACAACACCTTTTGTTTACATAGTGAAAAGTAGTACGAAGAAAATATTTTTTTTCTGAAATATTATAAATTGGTAAAACAAAAAGTGTTTTAAGTGTTTTATTGGTGGTGACAGAGTTTAGTGACAATTGGTTTTTATGACAGTTTATCTAATTAAACAGAATTATTGTTGTAAGTTCATAACCTATATCTAAAGTGTTTAATGCATTTTTGACCAGGAAATTTGTTATTGCTGAAGAAAAATATCTTTTTTTACTTATTTTAAACTATACAGATAACCAGAAGTAAATTAATTGCAGTGGTAAAATAGATATGGGCACGTACTTAATACATTATTTCTATATATAATTTTTCAGACAGTTGATTTTAGATCAAGAGAAGTTTGTGACTTCTTTGAGTTAGTTTTACGTGTTATTATGGAAGGGCGCTATTTATTAGTATTTTTTTACAATTAGTTTTGCTACAGAGATATGCCAGTTTCAATATATTAAGTGACATTCATGACGCTCTATATATATATATATATATATATATATATATATATATATATATATACAGACACAGAGAGAGAGAGATCGTTTAACTACATTCCTACTTCTAAGAGTTTTTAAAATAAATCAAAAATAAAAATTTGTCCTATATACAATATACACCCTAATTAAATATATTTTACTTTTTGGTTCCTTATTATTTTTTATGAAATCGTTTTTTAATTGAAATGAGATATTTTTACTGTATTTTTCATTAAAAAAAAGCAGTTATTTTATCCTAAAGTATTTTAAAAGAAAAAGACGCGTCCGGGAAATTAAAAATAATATCTCATTGTTACAGTTGTTCAACAATTTTTCCAAACAGAAGTCAACAATGAATACGTCATAAGAGGGAATAGCGCAGTTTTAAAATGTTCTATTCCATCGTTCGTGGCTGATTTCGTGGGTGTTCTATCATGGACGGATAGCGACGGTCATGAATATAGGATGAATGAAAATAATTTCGGTATAGTTTTTGTGGGCTTTACCTCATAATGTTTTCAATAAGTAAGTCTCACAAGAGCTCGATAAAGGTGTTGACTGAATATTCAGCTAAGTTACAAAAAAAAAACATTTTAAATTTTTACTCACCAAAAATAATAAATAAAACTTTCTGAACTGGAATTTAATGTCAATAGTGTTAATTTTTATAACTAATTTACAAGATTGTGGTTTTTATAACTAATCTACAAGATCGATTATGAGTTTTATTCTAATTGACTGACTTTTAAATTGTAGGTTATGTAATTCTTAAAACGGTTTTGCTTATTCCAGATGAATTCGAAAAGAAGTTTAAGAATCTAAATCCTATACAGTGATAGATTCGTAAATACTTGTGCTTATAATTTGTAAAAAAACATTAATTTTCGTTACGCAGGAATAAAAATATATACGTTGTGCCACCCAAAAGTTCCCGGAGTAACGCTATTGAGCATGATCGAGACATAGTATCGACTCGTGTCGATATAAGGCCACAGGTACGTCCTTAACAACTTGTTAGCCCTTTCAGTTTGTTCTGTATGCACGTTTACTTGAAAATCTAGTTGGCTCTCTGCCATTTTTATAATGGTTACGAAAAATGACCAGCGCGTATGTGTGAAGTTTTGTTTTAAACTCAAGAAAAGTGCTGTTGAAACGTGTGAAATCTTCTGTACGAAACAGTTTTTGGTAAAAAATTCCTTGACTGACACCCCCCACCCGCCTCATTCTCCTAATTTTGCACCCTGTTATTTTGGGCTGTTCCCCCATATGAAGAAGAAGGCTGTAGGCGCTTCGAGACGGTAGTTAAGATAAAAAAAACTCTAATCGGAGGCCACTCTGGAAAAAGTGGAAAACTAACGGTGCATTTAGGTGCAGGGGGGATTGGTTTGAATGTGGCAGGAGCTACAAAGCCAAAAATAAACTACCTTAGAGTTTTATAGTATAAATTTGGAAACTTTTGGGTCGCACCACGTATATATCAAATCGAACTCTAATTTTTCAGACAGAATAAAATTTTCCTTTTGTGTGTTTGTACGATTCTTATTATTAAGGCAGCGTAATTTTACAAGTTTTTTTAAAAATAAACTAAGAAGCGGTAACTTACATCTTATACTTATTTCCAGTTGTAAACCAGTACTACGAAGCTGAAGTAGTTTCGGAGTATGTAATACGTGGCAACACAGCCGTCATTAAGTGCAACATTCCTTCGTTTGTTGCTGATTTCGTTAGAGTTGAGGCTTGGGTTGGAGAAAATATAGAGTATACTTACGGAAAGGACTACGGTAACCAAAAATTATTTATTGGCCATTTTCTCCAACATTGCTCCATCCTATTTGATTATGGGGGTTCCAGATGTAAAAAAAAACGTTTACAAATATCGGTTCAACATTAAGAAAAAAAGGATTGATTAAGATGTTTCGCGTACGGTAGCAACTTACAGAAATAACAATTGACAAGGCTGTATGCAACTGAACGACAAAAAGTTATATGGAACGTGAATATTTGCCGGAATGTCAAATCAATGTCTTTTTTTGCTCAGTTGTTTACGTCATTACCATAGAATACTGAAGCTTTTTAATCGTTATTGACAAATTAACACTATACATGATATTTTTTTACAAATGAAGGTTCTCATTAAAATAAGTCACTTCTTTAAACGTAGCCTATATATGCTCTTTTTAAATTGTTAAACATAATAATTTCTATCTTGAATTTTTTTTAATATGCTACTACATTCCTTTGTTGTATAAAATTCAGTAGCAATTTAGTTACTTTGTGCCGATGTAAGCCTTCGCAAGAAGGACAGTAATAGAAAAATACAAAATAATGCTGCAATTTCCAAAAGTGAATTTCATCGATCCAAGGTGAGTCAATCGAATTCGGCAATATTTTTTCTTCAGCCAGGTTAGATTCAATTTTATACAATTTTATTACTTTTTTAAAGTAGTTTTTTTAAAACTCTTATGTGGGCTATATTTTGAGAAGTGTTCTGTTGTAGTGAGTTCTGTAACCTGTTAAAGAATGCCCCAAACTTCGAAAACACTCCATATCTAGGGTGTTCTTAAACGCAGTGCTGCTGCATTTAAATTCGCTAATAACAACCCTTTTTGAAGTGCCTATGGAAAACTTTGAGAAAGAAGAACAAAAATCTATATAATAAATAACTTTATATAGTCCAATAACCATAATAACTATACGAAAAACTTGAAAGAAAAAAATATATGAAATAATTTACAGAGTGATTTTTTTCGGTTTATGTTCTTTTTCATCCTATTTTTTTCTTCTGGTGTGCCAGTAGCGGCTTCTTCAATTCTTCCTCTAAATGTTCGATCTCTGTTCGCTTATATTTAGAAAAGTTAACTTAAATCATGGATATTGAAGAATGAATGTAAAATTCTGTACATTCTGTGTATGAGAAACTAAGCATTCTCAGATCTATGCTTATTATTGCCTATAGAAACATTTTTTTTTATTGGTATGTATAATCTCACCCCCCTTAAGAATTAACACGATATTTAGGAATACCTTAATTATGTTGGGAATGTGGGATCTTTGGCACAATGACACTACTCAGTATATATCACCACTACACCAAACACTTTATTTTTCCACTCTACGCGCGTTTCGCTGACCATGTTAGCTTCATCAGGAGCGATAATTGACTACAAATCTACCCTATTTATACTTAGCCTAACACCTGAATTACTCATTCATTACCGAAAATGATAACAGAGATTAAAAATTCTGAAATGTTAGAACCTTATCTCCGATTCGCTAAAATTTAAATTAAATGTGAGACCATACCAAAGTTATATTGCTTACCCAAAATTCACAAACCTGGAAAAGCAATGCGACCCATTGTTTCATCGGTCGGATCACCCACATATTTGATATCCAAATGGTTATCAAAAGAACTTGAGAATTTACCATTAAGTACTTTCGCAGTGAAGAATTCTTTAGAATTCATTAATAAAACAAAAGATCTAGTTCTTAGTAAAGGTGAAATCTTAATTTCTTTGTTGTCAGTTCTTTGTTGCCAAGTGTGCCAATACAAACTTTACAATATCTCGAAGAATTACCTAGGATGAATGACTTTGAGGACGAAATTATTCATGAATACTTAACATTATCTAAACTTCGTATGGAACAAAATTATTTTCAATATAACGGTCAATTTTATGTTCAGAAAGAAGGAACAGCTATGGGTAATTGCTTATCACCTTTCATAGCCAGTTTATTCATGAGTAAGTTTGAAACCGAAGCCAGTCAAAAATTTGAGTATTTCCCAAGAGTATGGTATAGGTATGTGGATGATGTTTTCGCGATTTTTGATACAAAAAAAGCAAATATGGATGATTTTGTTTCCAAGTTAAATAGCCGATATGATTCCATTAAATTCAATTACGAAATTGAGAACAAAAGACAACTGCCATATTTTAATTATAAAAAATAATAATAGGTTAGAACTTGACATCTACAGAAAAGACACAGTAACAGATAGATATATTCCTAATAATTCACTTCATTGCAAGCAACACAAATTAGCCGCATTACATTCATCGTTTGGTTACTTTTCCTCTGAATAGAATAAATCTCAATAATGAAAGGAATCGTATTAGAACTAGTAAGTTACTAAGTAACTAGAGTTAATGGTTATAACGATGACTTAGTAAACAAGTTAATAAATAGACATAAGTTCAGGTTAAAAATTCAGAATTCCACCTTTTTTACACGCGAAGAAAATAAGACCAAGTATGTCTCCATACCATATAATTCCAAATCTAGCAGGGGACTCAATAAGATATTTAATAAGGTAGGCCTCACCTTACTCTATAAGTCATTAGACAATCTGAGGAATATCTTAGGAAATCCCAAAGATAAGATTTATAATTGTGAGAAAAGTGGAATTTATGAAATTTGTTCTAATGATTGGGACAAAAAGTATGTTGGGAAAACTAAAAGGTTAATTGATTTAAAGGACATTTAGCACATTTAAAATACAGTAGATCAGAAAAGTCTAGCATTGCCGAACATGCCCTTGAAGCTGATCTTACATTTGATAATCTAAGATTAATTAAAAATGTATCTGATAGGAGATTGTTAAACGCATACGAAAATATGGAAATTATAAAATGTAAAAGTAGTTTAAATAAAGACAGCGGGCCTATTCCTTATAGTCCCCTTTACTGGTTACTTGACCGGAACTGATGGCCTCGCCTTAACCATTAGTTCCTCCTGAATAATTCAGGTGTTAAGTTAAGTATAAATACAGTAGATTTGTAATTTAGCTTTAGCCAATCATCGCTCCTGATGAAGCTAATATGGTTAGCGAAATGCGCGTCGAGTGCAAAAATAAAGTATTTGGTGTAGTGGTGATATATACTGAGTAGGATTACCTTGTACAAATCAAAAACAAAAACTTACTTTGAATGTAGAATTTCTATTTCCTTAACAATCAAATTACTTTATTACTTTATTAACTGTCGCTAAATATATTTGTAAAGATTTTACAATTGCGTTATCGCGATTTCATGTCAAACGCAACAATGTAGTTGTACTACGAAATCGCGAGACAACGCAATTGTAAAAACTTTACAAATATATTTAGTGACAGTTAACAAAGTAATTAAGTAATTTTATTGTTAAAATATACTGTCACAAAGTAACGGACCCAATCAATCAACTCCTATTTCCTTTTTTAAATTTCAGTTGTCAACCAATTTTACAAAGCGGAAATTTTAACTGAATACGTCATTCGAGGAAATACTGCTGTTTTGAAGTGTTCAATTCCATCTTTTGTAGCTGACTTCGTGTACGTGGAATCTTGGATCGACGATAACGGCGAAATTCTTAAAGTGTCAGACGACTACGGTAATTTCCCCTCTCTTATCTATAACTACCAACACTCTATACCCTTGTGGGTTTCAGTAGTCCAATACCTTACCCATTAAATACGAACAATGTAAATATTTGGTTTGTCGACAAAAGCGTTTAAAAGTATCGATTATGTGATCTAAACTGCCTTTATATTCTTTATTTATAAAGCTGTTATAGAAATAAACGAAAATAATGGAGTTTAATAACAACTTTAGGATTCTATTTTAAATAAAGTATGCAATATGAATTTTGATTGCTAGACTGTACTTATTTACGAATTCTAATCGCCTACAGTTAAAGGCATTCCGAAAATGGCTCATCGCTCAGATAACTAATAACTGATGCCGGCTCACGTCGGCGTCGTCCCTTGTGGAATAATCTGTAAACAGTTGTGGTTATTTTTAAAAGCGGTGCTTCGCCTTCGACGGCAAGCAGCTAGAAAGAAGCCTAAGGCTTGATTCATACTATGAGGCTGCTCTCGATATGCTCTCGGTTCGATAAAATATGTTTACAGAAGAAATAGTGTGTGTATTCACACTATCACTATCGCTCAGATTTCGATTTCATAACGCTCCAATATCGATTCATCTCAACGAATATTTTATCGGAGCGAGAGCGGACCTGTCATGGCTCGTCACGGTTGTATGAATAGGTTTTCGATCCCGCTCCACTCCATCACCGCTCAATTGTGTACTAGACAACAAGTGCGTCTAAGATAAAAAGTTAATAAAAATCAAAACACGTCAATAAATAATGGCGAGTGAAAAATTTTGGACATTTGAGAGAGGTAATTATGTATTATGAATTGATTGATCTATTGTGCTGTTCTTAATATTCCATTATGCTGTAAATATAACTAAGTAGAAACGAAAAATTTTAGACTTAATGATTCTACATTTTTATTACTTATTACAATTTTAGAGTTAATGTTTCTACATTTTTGTTACTAACTTTAGATGAAATGCTCATTGAATTAGTGAAGGGTATGATTTACAGTCACCTAACTATAGTAACAATCACTATAAGAAAAAAAATGTGGAGTGAAATAGAAAGAGCTGTGGAAATATCTGGTAAATAAAAATAATAAAGACACACCATGAGTTTCTGTCGGGGAGTAATACTTTTGAGAAATGTGATATTTAACTTCTTAATTTGTGGTTCTATGTTTCTTAAGATCATTTCAAATGTCCCAGAATCCATTCTTAAATACTTTATAAACCTTTTTGTTGTCAATTAGATGACGGTACAGTGTATAATATTCACCTTCACTTTTTCGAACCTTTAAACTTGGATGTACCCATATCCTTCTTCTCGCTTTCCTCCGTTGTTCGATGATTTTTGAATCATCATCTAAAAAGATAACTGTAATTGCTATTTCTTCAACTGAAAAGTTAAATGACATTATATATGCACTTTTCTTAACTACTCCGATCTAACCTGAATCGTTGACAAACTGAAGCGAGATCTATATCGGAACAACAATCCGGATATGAGAAAATTTTATCGAATCGAGAGCGTATCGAAAGCGGCCTCATAGTACAAATCAAGCCTAAAGGGATATTACACCGCTTTCTAGAGATGTCACTATGGTAACTACCGGATACAAAGTACCCGTTACTCGCCCGTATCCGAAGTACCAGGTAGTCAACAATAAATGTACCAGGTATCTACACATTGATGGCTGGTAACTGAGTCTGCGATCTGTGGCCAACCAAACTAAAACTACCAATGCCACACCGGTAGCGGTAGATACCTACTCGTCTCCACGAAATAAACCTCGTCTTCATCGGTGGCGTTCGGTTTCGGTACATTCGGTATCAATAGTAATAATTGACAAGAATGGGTGCGCGTATACAATTAATTATAAATTATACATACATATACCCGAAACTAAACTGGATGACAAATACAAACGGAACGCACACAATTAGGGATGCAAGCAAAATTTGCACGTCGTGCTTGCAATATTTTGTTAAATAGGTATGAAATATGTGTATACATTTTGTCGTTTATGAATATTGAATTCAATATGAATATTTTTTAATAATAAATTAGTTGGACACAATAATAGATACATAAAGAATAGTGTAGGTAGCTGTATTGGCAACTACGTGACGCGATCGGTACTTTTTACTTGGTACAACATAACGGGTACTTTCTTAAGAAATACCGGGTACCCTAAATACTCGAAAGTACTGATACTTGACATAACTACCGCTTTCCAACTATCCAGCTACTGGCCGTCCGTCGTCCACGGCATTGTACTTACACGAATAATAATTGACGCAGTCCACAGCGTGGTCATTATCAAACGGGGTAAGTCTTCTTTTTGCCTCTAATGTTTTTCCTTCAATATTTTCCTGCTATATTAGTTATATCTCAAATGAAAGATGCTAAATCGTTTCGATTTTAAATGTGAACCTTATGGAATGAAAAGTCATTAGTTCGTTAGCACCGTTACTGTATCGCTCTTGTGGCAGGGTACACGGTCCAAAGTCGACGCGACATGAAACCGGGTCGAGCTACTCCATGCAACAGTCGCTTGCTACTGTCCCTCGTCTGAAAGTATTCACTCAGAAAGAATAGTTTTCAGTGTGAAATAACAGAGAGATTTTGCAACGCTTATTTTTCACATGCCTTTATCCTTATTGTTATCTCAAGCATGCGCAGTATTAACGCTAAGGAATTGCAAGGTTAGGTTAGTATTCAGCTCCTATAAACTTTACTTTTTCATTCATTTCATGGTTAAGCACAACGGTTATTAATGTTTGATGGGTCAACACAAGTTTCTAAATTAAAGTTGTGTCTAGCAGGTTTCGATCACCTCCTTCAATATTTCCAAGGTTATACGAATGTACGATAAATAAAATTTCATTTGAAATTCGCACTTCGCACACTGTAATGACATTGTGCCAAAGATTGCAAAATCCCAACATAATCTAAACACTAATTAACTGTTGTCAGAGTTATTTTCAATAAAAGGTTATCATTTCAATTTTTGTTGGTTTATACACTTAAGTAGGAAGCCCTACCATAGTAGCGATAAGAATAACGAACTTCAAATAACCTCTCTTATAAGTTCCTAAATAAGGGAAATCGTTATTCTTAATAAAGGATTCTCTTATTTTGTTTCAATACTGCGCAAGCTCCGAATAGTGGGCGCATGCTTCAGGTAACGATAAAGACAGGGGCCTACCAAGATAAGGGTTGCAAAATCTCTATTATGTTAACACGGGTTGTTGCTGTTAGGGACAATGCTATGCCATCGTCAGCGGACGGCGAGATAGAGTGGAAAATGCCTTAAAATGTTTTCTAATACCCTTATATTAAATTATAATGTTATTCTTAGGATTTTTTTGACCAACGATTACAAATAAAATTATATTTTTCACATTTGAAATGTATAACCATTGTGAGTTTTAAACCAATATTTTACATTTAGATGCTTTAATACACTTCTTTATCATCACAAGAAGATATTATCTTCAATATTTACCATGTCATTTATTTTTATTTGTATACTTTTCATTAGGTCATACACAGGATAATTCCCATTGATATGACCACCTTTTACAAGATTTTTAAGAAATAAAGAGTAAGTCTCCCACACATTCTTGTTAAATCCGAAACTACATATAAAAATCTGTATTTAAAAGTTTCATGACAAAGAGTCTAAATTTTCATGCAAAAACATTCACCATCACCAAGGCCAACAGAACAGGCGAATCAAACTTTAAATGACTAACATCTTTACGTTATCAAACAATAAATTCCAGTATGCCATATGCACTATTCACAATGTTAGCTACGTGAATATCATACGAGAATTTCGTATCTCTCTTAAGGGGTTATATACACCTGGGCGCTACAAAAAATATGTATATTTACAGAAAATATTTTAAAGGTTAAGTGAATAATACAAAAAAGGGCGATTATATATTTTTATTGTACTTTAAATTATAACAAAAATTTTTGTTTAAATGTGTTTTAAATGTTAACATTATTTTTTATCGGGTTAAATGGACCACTGATGAAAATTATAGCGCCTCCTTATCTGCATGATAACTTCACAAAAAAATAATCCAATCCGCAAAAATAAGAATTAATCTTGTAAAATAATGTAGTAGTTAAAAATTGTCGAAGAGGTTTTATTTAAAAATATTATTAAAATTTACGGTGTTTCAAACTTTAGTATGCAATTTTCGACCAAAAAATTTATGTTTAATTATTTATAAAAAATTGTCTATTAGAAAAATTTAAAAAACCTCTCAACATTTTTTAGAAAAAGTAATTATTAGGATTTAAAAAAAAAAGTTAAGATATATTAAAAATTGACTGAGTAATATTGCAGACAGTGTCTGGAAACATAGTTTCGAGAAAAACTCGTTTAAAGTTTCGGGTAGATAAAAAGTGAACTTATAGCTATGGCTCCCATTCAAATTTCGTACTGTGTGCCTTCTTCCTCTTGCATCTTGGTGTTATTTAATAAGAGATAAGAACAAAAATTCGTAACAAAAAAAACGAATTTTGAATAATGAGAAAAAAAATACAAGTATTATATGGTACCATCTTTATAAAACCCCTCGTATAATATAAATATTTTTAAAATTTACGTATTATAAGACATTAAAGAAAGCAATTACACATATTTAAAGTATATTTTATGTGTAATTCTGTCCAAAATATTAAAAAAAGAAACATGAAATATCCTGTACTTCCATTTTTTAGCACGTACAGTAAAAATTTTCTAAATACGAGTTTTCGACAATTCTAATGGCAGCGACTTTGAGTTCAGTCTTTTTGCTTATAAACAGTTGTTACAAATAAAATCAGTAACTTGTTTACTACACGGTAAGCGTTAATACTTTCAAAATCTTTCCTATGATCAACTTAAAATTTCTATAGTACGAGTATTATAAAGAGTCATCTAAACCAAGATACCATTCAATCCGTGGCGTTCTATAAAAATAAAAAAAAATCACTTTTTCAAAATAAATATTTTATATATATATATATATATATATATATATATATATATATATATATATATATTTATATATATATATATATATATATATATATATATATATATATATAAATATATATATATATATATATATATATATATATATATATATATATATATATATATATATAAATATAAATATTTATATATATATATATATATATATATATATATATATACATGCCTTCCGGTCCCTAGCCGCCACTCCTGTCAGTCTTTCCAAACACCTGTTCCTAGATTTCTTTCCGACATTGTTGTATCTCCATGTTTAGAATTTTCTCGACCTTCATTATTTGTCTAATATGGGTGTTACTTATCTTGTCTCGTCTTGATATACTTACTGACCGTCTCTATAAGTCCATTTCTAGTGTATTTATTTTTTCTTATAAAAGTTTCACTGCCATATAAAACAATACTCTTAAAAATACTATTGTTGATTCTCTTTTTCTTTGATTTCATATATTCTTTGACCAAACTATTGAATTTAAAGCTGTTATTACTTGTTTTCCTTTTGTTATTCGATGTTCTATTTCTCGTTCTGTCCTTCCACTGTCATATATTTTTATTCTTAAATATAGTAGCCCTAGAATGCATTTATTTTTTTCCTTTATTCAAAATAAGATCTTTCTCACCCCAACACAGGTAATCAGTTTTGGTCATGTTTACTGTCAGATACCGCTTCTCGTATTTTCTAGACATTCACTCTAAATCGTCTTTGTCTTACAAGATTACCACCTGACCGTCAACGAAATGTAGAGTATATAGAGTTGTATCATCAGTCAGTTGAACGTCCATTCCTTCGCATTTACGTCTCTACTTCTTCAAAACCTCGCCTAGATGGATCCTGGAAAGCGTTGGAGAGAGTCAGCAACCCCGCCTTAGGCCTATTGTTACGTTACGCCATTGATTTTTATCTGTGATTTCGCATCATTGTACAGTTCTTTGATTACTTCGATCACCGTTGTATTAATCTCTGTTTTCTCTAATATTTTCTGGTTGAATATCGGAAACATGCCTTAATATTATTTATGTAAATAATAAATAACAGTGATCTTAGGTAACTGCCTGGGAATACATTGCATATTAAAGTAAGAAACATCTAATCCAGTACCAGCAAGCTCAAGGTGCTCCCTCTCCATCAAGTAAGACCTGAAACGATGCAAGACAATCTACATCAGTCAACGATATTATTTTTTAGTACTTATTTTTTATTATGATTGTAGATAATACTGATATTTTATTTCAGTTGTAACCCAATACTATTTAACAGAAGCTGAAAATGAGTACGTAATACTTGGGAATGCCGCAATAATGAAATGCAAGATTCCGTCATTCGTTGCTGATTTCGTGCAAATCGATTCATGGGTTTCAGATGACGGAAAAATTTACAAGTATAATGACAATATCAGTTACGGTACTTACAATAAATTTTATATTTTGATATAATAACCTTTTTGACAAGGAAAAGATTGTATAAATAGTTGATAAATTTCTTTTTATTTTCTTTATATCTATTCACCTTCATTCACGCTATACAGTACATATAAAAAACAATTGGAATATGTATATTTGGTAAAATACGTGCATATGTATGGTTTTCAAATTATAGATTTGAATAATTTACTAAAATGCGAATTAGAAATTTATACATCTGAACTCGTACATTTTGGGAGATTTTGGACCCTTGCTGAAATTTTAAATTAACGGTCAAGGCAGGTCAACCATAGACATAGAAATATAGGGACGGAAGGTAAATCCTTACTTTAGGCGAGAGGTACTCACTTTTCCTGGGAGGGTACTGGCGCCCACTTGTGATTGGCTGGGGCTCTGCGCATATTCAGCTCCGCGAAATTTGAGCAACGTCATAGTTCATGCCTAATATTCTCGAATAAAACACTGTTTTTTATTGGAAATAAAAGGAACAAATTGCCAATTACAACTTTTATTATTTTATAAATAGAGGATCACAAGATTGCCAAAAATTTGGCGTCTGAATCGGTAGTTTCAATGCCGAGATCTTCAAGTAATTCATGAAAATCGTCATTTGCAACCTGACCTTCGCTTTCATTCACAACAAAGACTGTCTCGCCAAAAACACGCGTACTGCGTTTGCGCAATATCGGCAGCGAATAATAAGTAGACACCACTTACCTCACCGCCTTCTCCACAATGCTGTCCCCCGCTTGATTAGCTTCCGTCCCTATATTCCTGTGTCTATGGAGTCAACTCTGTAAGATGACTAACATATACAAAATTCATATCGTACAGTGCTGCCCTAAAAGTTTCCATCAGATGAAACAATTTTAGCTGAAATTCATTCCATTACTTTTTTTCTCTCAAAAAATCAACCAAGTGCAAATCGGACTTGCACAATTGGTGTTCCGTACCGTGATTGCTTTTTTTATATACCAGATAAATTTTCAAATGTAATACACTCGTGACAATTTTTATTCAAGGCGTAGAACCTTATGGAGAATATTCCGAAATTTGTTTGAAATTTTTTTTGATTGGTACTTTTAAAGACAGAGTGGGGGGACAGCGACTTTTGGCAATTTTTAAAAAATAATATAATAAAAACTTGACGATGACCTTGAATTTTTTTTCACTTCAAATTTCACCACCCAAAACTAACTCCTTAAATCAAGATTTAATTTTTAAAACTACACGACCATCAATTCGTATACTTGTGACAACTTTCTATGTCAAGTAGTTTCGAAGAAAATCGGCTCTGACAGACATACGCCGAAGTGATTTCATAAGTGTTACATTTTTCAATTTTGGTATGGACCACCAAAAAGATGAAAAATAGCCTTCTCAATGGTAGTCACGTGACGTTCTATTCTTGTTTATATACAAATTTTTTTGTAAACGTCATTTCTGAGAAGTTACAGCAGTCACATGACTACCATCGAATAGGTTATTCCCTTCGAAACACTTAGAAGATCACTTCGGTGTCTGTCCGTCACACCCGATTTTATCCGAAATTATTTGACATAGAAAGTTGAAATTTGGCACTATTATACGTATTGATGGCCTCATCAAAGCGGTGTAATTTTGAAAGTTAAATTTTGACTTAGGGGGTGAAATCGGAAGTGCAAAAAAAGAAATTTTACCACGTCATTGAGTGGGATGTTAAATGAAAGCTTGTAAAAACACGACTTCAAAAATATATATAATGTAATACTTGCGCACACTTTTCTTTGTATTATTTTTAAAAAATTGCCAAAAATCGCATTATTTCAAAAGTACTTATCAAAAAATTTTGAAAAAATTCTGGAATATTCTTTACAGGGTGTAGATTGAATGAAAATTATCACGAGTGCATTATCCTTAATAATTTATCTGGTATATAAAAGAAAAAACAAAAATTTCAAAGTCATCAGTTTTCAGTAAAGATCGGAAAAAAAAGTTTGTTGAAAATTCATTTGGAATGTGTTTTGTGAAGTCATTGATCATTTTATACCTACGGAATAAAAATTTTAATCGCAAAAAATACGTCTAACTTTTTTTTTGTGACAATACCGTACAGGTTGTCCCGAAATAAGCAAGCAATATTTCTAGGGTATCTAAAAACAAGACAGAATATACGAGAATCTTCGAAAACATATGCAGGAAAAAAAACTGTATGTACTTTTAATTCCTAGGAACGATTTTCTGTTTTCTGCTGTAGTACACCATACTCCAGGTTTGGTAGTTTTATTATGAACATATTCAAATTGTAGGTCTATTTTTATTCTGAGAAAAGCCTAAACTTTAATTGATGTAGTGTGTCAATAATTTTAAAATATTTACTATTGAAGAGTTATTGTAGAGCTCAACATGCTATAAAATAAAATAAAACAGTTTTCAATTATTTGATCTCCTGGAATGTTGATTGTACTTATTCTAAACACTATTTTATTTTAGAGTAGTTTACAGTTGCTTCCTGTAAACATTCTATTGTTTTAATGTTTTGGTTGTATTGTCACGACCGAGTCGTGGAATGCTAAATTTAAATTGCAATGAAGGTTTTGTTAGGAAATTTTTAGTGCTAACTCTTTATGTTGCAAGAAATAAACAATATAGTTGCATTTTCGAAAGTTAAATTTTGACTTAAGAGGGTAAAATCGGAAGTGAAATTTTTTTACCAAGTCCTCAAAAGGGATGACTAATGAAAGCTTGTAAAAATGAGTGCAAAAATATATAATAATGTAATACTTGCGCACACTTTTCTTTGTATTATTTTTAAAAAATTGCGAAAAATCGCTATTCCCCTCCTTATCTTGAAAAGTACTGATCAAAAGATTTTGAAAAAATTCTGGAATATTCTTCACAGGGAGTAGATTGATGAAAATTATCACGAATGCATTACCTTTAATAATTTATCTGATATAAAAAAAAAATTCAAGGTCATCAGTTTTCAGTAAAGATCTGAAAAAAACTTCCGTGTGATGTAGGTATGTTAGTATTTCACCATTTTCAGAAGATAAGTTACTTTTTTCTTCATATACATTTCCGACCTCAGAAAATAGCCATTCACTAAATGTTGAAGCTGGCGCCGAAAGAAATGGCAAGTTCTCCTAACGTAGGAAAATTCTTGAAATTGATTTCCCTCCATAAAAACGGACTTGCTTTACGATCTATCAACGGAATAACTACCGAATTCTGTTTCTACTTCTATTCCATGGGAGACTTTTTTATGTTTATCTCTGGTTTGATCAATATTAGAGAATACGTTCCAAAATGTCTGCTTTCTTACTTTTTTTTTTTTCATACTGTTAAGTTCTTATTGACAAAATTAGCCATCCCTTTCCTCATCATCTTTGAGAAAACCACCTTTCCTCATAAGATATATATATATATATATATATATATATATATATATATATATATATATATATATATATATATATATATATAATTTCCTCGCCATAATTTCAAATAATATATTCCTCCCCATAAAATATAATATATTCCGGCACAAAGATGTCTTGCCGTGTCTTTATGTTTTTCGTAGACGCACTGATAACTTTTTCGTCCCTTTCCGTTGTTTTAGGGTTACAATACTGTTTTCTTTTTTTTAGTTTTGTCTTATTAACTCTTAAGGTGTGTCTTGTTACTCGAGATATTTTTGAACGATCTATGATGATTTGAGCAAGTAAAAATTAAAATATAAATGTTAATAACTGCTACGACTGAATTGTTACGAGTGAACTGCTACGAGTTAATTGTACAACTTTACTGAACAAACGCCCAGTTTAGAATATAGAACCTTAGAATAGCAGATGTGAATGCCTTGTCCCTTCATAGAAGGACAATTCAATAATATTTTTTTATTATTATTATAAAAGAAAAAGTTTAAGATACATTAAAATCGAGTTAAAAGTCGGCGAAGGCTGACCCGAGAGCAGCTGCGCCCTACCTGCTCCGAAAACTCTACGCAGCGGCACTTCTTTTAAACTGTTATTATCTTCGTAAATTTTTAACCAATTCTTATAAAACTTACAGAAAATATTCTTAAGATGTCATACTAAAACAAAATGTAAAAATCCAGAAATTCAATTTTTTGACCCAGATGACTAGGTACATCCCCTTAATATCCAATATTTTCTTTGTTTCCAACTCAATATCAGAACTTCTAAAAGTTGTTTTATAAATTCACATTTCTGACATCAAAAATATTTCAAATATGTACCAACTCAGTGAAATTTATATCATTCTTTCAACATATTTCCTAAAGAAACGCTTTTATTGCTCAAGAAAAATATTTTTAAAACAAAGAAAAAGAAAGCAAACTTTAGTTTCGGATGTTTGTCGCCACTAATTCAACTTGTCTCGAAAAAAGTAAACATACGAGGAATGTAATGTAATAAATATAGTAAGCTTCTCGCTCTATAAAATTCTTAGTTTATTGAACTGGAATTTTCATATCATTGTCATGTGAAAACTCCGTATGACTTTTTCTATTCCAGTCCAGTTTAAATTCCGAGCGCGCAATAACCTTTTTTTAGTATTCCGTACGGAACACTTATAAGATCACTTCGGTCTCTGCTCGTCTGTCCGTCTGTCTATCTGTCACACCCGGTTTTCTCCGAAGCTATTTGACACAGAAATTTGATATTTGGTACTAATATAGGAATTGCTGGCCTTATCAGAGCCGTGTTGCTTTGAAAGTTAAATTTTTACTTAAGGGGTTAGTTCAGGTTAGAGGTAATCGAGTGGGGTGTCAAATGAAAAATACTGGTCGTAAAAAAATATATATGATATAATACTTGCACATACTTTTTTTTGTATTATTTTTAAAAATTCGCGAAAAATCGCTGCCCCCCCTTTATCTCGAAAAGTACTAATCAAAAAATTTTGAAAACATTCTGAAATATTCTCCACGGAGTGTAGATTGAACGAAAATTATCACGAGTGTATTACCTTTAATAACTGATCTGGTATATAAAAAATAACAAAAAATTCAAGGTCATCAGTTTTCAGTAAAAATCAGAAACAAACTTTGGTAAAAAACTCATTCGGGGTGTATTTTGTGAAGTCACTGATCATTTTATACTTCCGTAACAAAAATTTTTATTTTAAAAGTAATCAACGTACGGAACACTATTTGCACAAGTTTAAATGGTTATTTTTAAATAGTATATTTAGTGGTATATGATTTTCTACAATATAAAGAGCTAAGTAATTTTTGCCTCTAAGATAAACTTAATAAAATAAGCTTCTTTTTAAAAAAATTAAATGGTTTTATCTCAGTAAGCGATGAGCATGAGGGGAAAAAATCCCGAGACTTTCCGAGAGATTGCAGCCCGAACAAAAAAAACCATATAATTTTCAGTGTCAACTCCCAGAACATTCCTGTAAAATTTTCATGGCATTTTGTCTATCAGTTTGCGAGTTACAGCTATTTTAGTGACAGTGATGGAACAAGAAAATTTTCGTGTGTTGATTAAACATTGCTTTTTGATAAGAAAAAATACAGCCAGAACCCAAGAATGGCTTGAGAAGTGTTATAGCACCTCTGCTCCATCGAAAGCAACTAGATGTCGATGGTTTAGTGAACTTAATGCGGTTGAACAAGCCTCAATGATGCACCTCATTCCTGACGTCCAAATGAGACAATCACTCCAAAAAGTACAAAAAATATCCACTATATTGTGTGTGTCTTAAGATTCAGTACTCTGTTTGGCACTGTTTCTGAGTAATCCAAAGGGGTTTTTGCACCACTACCCGCCTGAGTCCAACAGTCAATTCACAGAGTGGCTGGAACCGCGTGAAAGCCGACCGAAGCGTCCAAAAACCCAAACATCAGCTGAAAAGACTTCGGCAAGTATTTTTTAAATGCGCATGAAATAATACTGATCAATTATCTTGAGAAGGGGCGAACAATCGCCGAAGACTAGTACATTGGTTTATGGGACCGTTTTAATGGTAAAATTAAGAAAAAAAGGCAGAATTTACCGAAGAAAAAAGTGTTATTTCACCAAGATAATGCATCAGTTCACAAATCCATAAAATCGATAGCGAAATTGGTGTAATTGGACTAAAAATTGCGTCCTCATACGCGGCATTCACCAGATCTGGCCTTCCGCGATTATTAACTCTTTTCAAATAAAGAAGTCGAATGGGACACTGAAGGTTATTTTGGAGAGCACGACAAATCATACTATATGAAATGTGTCTAAATGTTGGAAAATTGCTAGAATAAGTGTATCGCTCTTGAAAGACACTATGTTGAAGAATCAAATCGATTTTTGGCGAAAACATTGTTTTTCTTCAGAAGTCTCGGGTTTTTGCACTTTATCTAGTATAACAAATTGTATCTTTGACTTATGAAAGCCTAAAATTTAAAAGCATACTCCGTTAATATTTAGTACTTAATTTAGATCTTTATTACTGAATTAGAAAGAACCCTAGCTATCGAGTTTTCTAGCGGTAATAGTTAGTAACAATTCCTCTGTTGGTCTGTGGCCTTAACAACCCTCAACGGAGGGCAGGTATGCTTTTAAATTTTAGGCTCTCACAAGCCACAGATATAATGTGTTATATCTTACCGCGATGTCACGTCAGTACTGCAATAAGTGCTTTGAGGTTTGGTCTCGCATTTATCGATCCTGGCTTTGCTAATAAGCCGTGATAAGATGATTTGACAGAGGAGAGAACAATGAAACGCGGACTTCATTTTTAGTAGTTGATATAGATAAACAGTTTTACGTTTATTTCTAATCAGGCACTCTTGATTTAGGCATTGAGCCTAGAATTATAAAGTTAAGAGAAGTGGAGAAGTCCGACACGACAAACTCATCGAGATACTTATGACAACAGAGCTAGATGAAAAAGATATTAGAATAACCTTAATTGGGGCAACAAGCGAAGTAAATATTGACGGCAACATGTCAAACGAGATCGAGATCTGTAAGGGTGTCCATCAAGGCTGTGTTCTCTCCCCAATCCTCTTTAACATTTACTCTGAATGAGTAATCCAAGGGGCACTGGCAGAAGAAAGCGGTATAAAAGTAAGCGGACAACACATCAATAATATTAGATATGCCGATGATACTGCCATTGTGGCTAGTAATCTTGAAGATCTACAAAACTTAATAGAAGGAGTCCATAAATATTCAGAACTATATGGCCTTACCATCAATACTTCGAAAACCAAGTATATGATAGTTTCTAAAAAACCAACCCATAATCAGGGGCCCTTGACAATTAACAATACAGTAGTAGAGCAGGAGAGGATGTTCAATTATCTTGGTACTACAATCTATGATACATGGGACTATGGTGCAGAAATTAGATGTCGTGTCGAAAAGGCCAGGGTAGCATTCCTTCAGTTCACTTCGAAACATCTGAGTATGCAACTGAAGGTCAGAATGGTGCGCTGCTATATCTTCTTTGTTCTATTTTACGGAGTCGAATCGTGGACGATCAAGGCAGTAATGAAGAAAATAATGCCTTCGAAATGTGGCTTTACCGACGTATCCTGAAAATTCCCTGGACACAACATGTAACTAATAACGAGGTGTTCAGGAGACGTCACTCCTTTTTTTTTATAGGTCTAGCACACTTGCTACAGGGAAGTCCCTAAAGCGCTACAGGAGCGACACGTGTGCGGAGAGAGCGATTCACGTTGTTCTTAAATCGCTGTAAATTGTACTCGGTGGGAAACACAGTCCCGGGCAAATTATTCCAAAGGGATGATGTTTTTCATATAAAAGACTGCTTGAAAAGCGTTGTCCGAGGAGTAACAAGCTGAACCTCATATGGATGTGAAGGATTAGCGCGACGTGTACTTCTAACATGCACCGCTCTGGGAGGAATTAAGCGGGCCACATCCTTCGAACACTTTCCATGAAAATAGTTGTAGAACAAACTCAAGTCACCAACCGTGCTTCGATGTTCCAGCGAATCAAAGCCGCCGGTCAGTTCCGGGTCTCCAATCAGACGAACAGCTCTTCTCTGAATAGAATCCAACAAATGCAGTGTATGCGGGGCTCCAAATATGGGAGCAGTATTCCATAGTTGGTCGAATTTGAGCCTTGTAAAGAATTAACAGTTGTTGTGGAGTGTAAAGCTTTCTGATTTGAAATAATATTCCCAACTTTTGAGAAGCTCTCCTTGCTATGCCTAGATGAAAAACCTATGAGACTGGTTCGGTCTCAGTTCGATACAGCTTTTTCGCATTGCTGCTAATAATTTTATTAGCAGCAATGTGAAAAAAATGCTTATGAATAGCTCTGTTAATCGCTAATGTCCGGAACGGATGAAGCACTATTAGAAAAAGAAGAGAAGTGGCGTAACGACGAGGATGGGAGCAGCGGGAGTTTATGCCCCTTCTCCTCTATTACAGCTGACAGTTGAGTTTTGACTCATAATTTTAATCAAAAAGTGTAATAGTTTCGAACAGAATTTTTAAATAAAATTGAATACATAGTGTCCTATCCCAAATTCAGTTATTATTTTAGTAGCATTTTCTAAAAGTTATTACGGATGCTTACTGTAAGCAATAAGTTTTTTGTTTAAAAACTTTACCAGAAACACTCTGTAACCTTTTTCTATAACTGTATGTAATGTAATAGATGAATCTAAAAATTCTCAATAAAAGCTTTAACAAATTGATTTTTCACTTAATTGCATTAACGACCGATACCAATATTATTTAATTAAGATTAAAATTTACAACACCTACTTAATCCTGCGATTAAGTACGGGAAAGGTCGTTCCGTTTGATTTTCTAATTATAGGTATTATAGTGGTCTAATCGCTTTAGGGAAAATTTAATACGTAGAAGATCATTGCCCTTTTATAGTAGAATATATTCCCATTGCAGCCCTAGAAGTGTTGAGTATAATTTATTTATTTTGTGAATCCTCATATGTGAAATGCTTTTAAAGCAATTGTTAACTAAGGGAAATTTTAGAAAATTATAGGCCTTACAAAATTTCAATAAAAATCTCGTTTTTTTCCGGGAATATTCGTAAAAAAAAACGGCAACGGTTCATTTTGTTTATTTTCCGAGCCGATTTTGAAATTTAAAAATATTGAGAGGTTACATACACCTGGGCGCTGCAAAAAGTATGTACAGCCTTGGCCAAAAGTATTGGGTACCCTACAATTTCCTTCATTTCTTGTGTTAATAAAATTAAATAATTAATAAATAAAATAAATTAATATTTGGTGTGACCGCTCTTAGCTTTAATTACAGCAGCAATTCTTTGGGGCATGCTGCGTACATTCAGGTGTACTTATTACATCTCACTCATCCCTCAAAGCGCTTTTTAGCGCTGCTTTGATGTTATGCTATGCTCCCGTTTCTTGCTCTTCAGAATACCCCAAAGATGCTCGATAGGATTTAGATCTGGAGACTGCGCCAATCCAACAAGACAATGTTATTGTCTCTAAACCAGCGCATCGTAGCCGCTGATTTATGACAAGGTGCATTATCTTGCTGGAATTTGATGTCGTCTAAATTAGTGTCGCCAAAAATGCGCGTTAGCGAAGGCATCAGTACAGTTTCTAGTACATTTATGTACTTTTGGCTGTTCATGCGGTCTTCACAAACGGACATTTCGCCGACACCTTTAGCAGCCATGCAGCCTCAGATCATAAAATGCTGCCTCCTCCATGTTTTACAGTAGGTACCACGCAATCTGGATGATATTCCTCGCCGACACGCCGCCTCACGAATGTCACACCTGACGTTCCGAATAGCTGTAAGAATAGAAAAAGTACTCAATTAAAAAATTAGTTATTATTTTGACTAAAACGGATTAAATCAAGAGTAATTGTTTGTAGTTATTTGTTAAAATAAATCATATAAAAACTTACCTCAAAGTTGGATTCGTCGGACCATAAACATTAGACCAATCCTCTTCTCTAAATTGTTGGTGCTTCAGAGCCCACTTTAAGCGTTTCTTCCTCTTGGTCTCTGAAAGCCAAGGCTTCTTTCTAGCTTTGCACCCTCTTAATCCAGCTTCTGTCAGTCTTTTCTCCTTGCCGTTCGAAAGCCAATCGGCATCCCAATCTCTTCCGACAGAGTTGCAGCGAGTTTAGATTATGTTTTTTTTCGATTTTTAATAGACTCGCGGATGAGTTTTCTGTCCTGTCGCTCATTAGTCTTACGTTTTCTGCTGTTGGCATGCGAGCCAGTCTCCACAAACCTTTTAATAGCACATTGCACTGCGCACCGAGAAGATTTCACTAACTTGGCTATTTCTACTTGGGACTTGCCTTTTTCATGTAGGGTTTGAATTTTAATTCCTTTTTCGATACTAAGCTCACTTTTCTTAGACATTTCTCAAATATAAGAATGTCCAGTTCACAAATAAAACACGCACGGAAGCTTCTTGATACTACAAGTAGTAAAAAGAGACTGATAAAACATTAAAAATATTTTTCAAAAAAATCTCATTATCACAATTTTGTGGGCCAGTTATTTGATGGACCTGTAAAAGAGATTGTCTATTGTTTAAGTTAGCTTCTGACAGCGCCGCCTATAGTATTGTTAAAACAATTAGTCTTTTTTTTTAATATTCTGTGAGTTTCACGTGTTTATTAGGGGTGCCTAATACTTTTGGCCAAGGCTGTATATTTAGAAAAAATATTTTAAAGGTTATTAAGTGAATAATACAAAAGAATGGCGATTATATATTTTTATTTTACTTTTAAATTATAAGATTTTTTTTAATATGTTTTAAATGTTAACGTTATTTTTTATCAGATTAAATGGACCATTGTTGAAAACTCCTTGTCTGCAGGATAACTTCACATAAAATAATTCAATCTGCAAAAATTAATCTTGTAAAATAATGTAGTAGTTAAAAATTGTCAAAGGGTTTTTTCAAAAATAAAAAAATTTATGGTGATTCAAACTTTAGTATGCAATTTTCGACCAAAAAATTTATATTTAATTATGTATAAAAAATTGTCTATTAGAAAAATTAAAAAACATCTCAACATTTTGTAATTATTGAGATTTAAACAAAAATTTAAAAATATTAAAAATTGACTGAATAACATTGCAAACAGTGTCTGAAAACAGGTAGCGGTCCCAATCCGATGCCAGGTCACATTTAATTCTATAACTTTGTAATGAAATGGAATTTTCTTAATTTTTTTTACATACTTCTTGGAAGTATAGGGAATAATAATTCGAGGTGTATGTAACCCGTTGAATTTGCAAATATAAATATATAATAAAAATATATTAGACAAATTTTCTTTTTCGAAAATATCCGATTAAGATTTTTTTTATTATTTTTATTTTTTTTAATTCAGTTTTAATAAGAAACCGATTTTTCACAACTTAAACCTCCTTTGTGGTGACCCCAATAAAGTAAGACTCATCATCGTATATTCCTATGCAGTATTTGGTAGCCCAACATCGTCATATAATTTAGATATCTACATATAAATGTGAAATTTCGAAACCAACACACCCTTGAAAATTCAAATTTTTCAAAGATGAAAACGAAATATACTAAAGATATATGTGCCTTTTTCAAAGTTATTATAAGACAACTGGAAGTGGTGTATAGTTATCGTATGTTATCTTGCATCGAAAAACATATTTGGATATTTAAAGTCCTACCAAAAAATGTATTAACCTAACTTTCCGAGACATGCACTTATCGAACTTACAAATTCATTTTGTATACATTATGAGTCATAGTTTGGGTCATCCCATCATCATTTTAATTGGAATTCTAATTCTTACTATTTTCTTATCTAAAAAATGTAAATAAGAAGTAAAAAGTAATTTTAAAGCTGCGACATATCGTTTTACCCAGTTTCAGATGACAACATATCCAATTACGAATTTACACAAGGCCGCTTATATTTTAGAGTTTGCTAGTTTTTTATGTATTGTGTTTTCATTTATAAACTATGTAACAACCATTAGCAATGGATGTAATCACCATTAGCAACAAAAAACGTTTTAATCCATGTTTTCGTAATTATTATGTCTCATGTGATCCCGACATACTATAACACAGGACAAAATGTGCTACTTCACATGGTGACTAGCCCTCTTCCACTTATTTGAAACTATATGTTCTTTGTAAATTCAATGTAATACTACAGTTTTTAGTAATATATATGTATATATATATATATATATATATATATATATATATATATATATATATATATATATATACAGTTAGTCCAAAAAGTCTCCATACACCACCTGCTTCCTATGCTATTTTATCTGTTATGTTTAACTGATTAATTGGAATTATGAGAAAACATGTTTAAATTAATATTTGAAACTTAACCACAAGGATTAGTACTAAAAACAACTACGGAACATTTTATTTAGGAGTTACATCATTGTTATAAAAATGTAAACAAAATTAATGTAAAAAAAGTCTCCATACACTTAACAATTACCAAAAATAGTTTGACGAAGTTTAACGGAAAATAACAACTTCGTTTAAACTAATATTTAGTGGGATCGCCGTTAACCTTAATAATCTCTTGTAACCTTTTTGTAATGCTTACAACCAACTTTCTAGTAACTTCTGCTGGCATATTCTCTCATTCTTTCAATATTCTGTTTTTTTAATTCTTCTGTATATATATATATATATATATATATATATTATATATATATATATATATATATATATATAATATATATACATATATACAGTCGACATATAGTGAAAAACCAAAATGTTGACCGAAATTTTACTATAGAAAGTTTTTTCACTATATAAAGAAAAAATCCGTAAAATATTGCTATGTATGTATTTTATATTGGTAATCATTTACTTGTAGTTTATAAGGTACGAGCAACAAAAAAAATGGCAAAATTGAATTATTAGAAAAGATTTTATTAAACATTTGAAAGTTTAAATAGTACATAGCATGTACAGGGCTAAATACATACATAAAGTCCGTACGTTATATCTTTACCCGTGCGTCATAGTTTTCAGGCCATATAACAGACTAATATTATATTATTTGTCCCTTTTCACCAATAAATCGTAGGTATTGGTAAAAAGAGACAAAAAATATAATAGTCGTCTTGGATATTGCCTGAAAACTATGACGCACGTGTAAAGATATAACGTACGGACTTTATGTATGTATGTACTACATACGAAATAAAAAGAATAATACAAAATCTGTTAATACATATGTACATACTACGTACATACGTACTAGGAAAAATAAAATCACTTATTTTCTTTTGAACATGACTTTTGAAAAATAATTGTTGTTCAACAAAATTCTCGCATATATTCAAATGCATAAAGATTTGATCAGGTACCACTTTCCTGGCCCCTGAGAGTAGTTCGCACAATGTCAAATGCATTTCTTATTTCATTTTCACTAAATTTAGCAGGACATTCCCCGGTTTCAGTTTCTTCTTCATGATCTTCTATACTTTTTATATCGTCAATTATGTCTTGGTCAGTGGGGAGATCTGTCGTACCAATATCATTATCGATTTCTAAGAAATCTTCAAGTAAAAAATCTGCGTCGACGGTAGCAGTTTTTTTGTAGAATACCCCATTGCCTTTTTAAGGTAGCGAGATCCATTTCGTCTTCTTCTTCCCATTCGTCAAATTTTTTCAGTAAAACCTGCTTTAGAAAAGCAGTTTTTGATAGTTTTCTGAGAAACATTTTCACTCCATACTTTAGCGACTTCGGTTATACACTCTTTAAAGGTAATCAATTTTGGACTGGAAGGTTGTTGTCAATCGCATTAACAATTTTGTGAACAATTCTGTTTCGGTAATGATGTTTTATGTTTTTTATAATACCCTGGTCCATAGGTTGCAATTTGGAGGTCATGTTTGGTGGAAAAAAAGATCAATTCAATATTCCTTAATTTTTTACGTACAGTAACTGGATGTGCAGGACAGTTGTCTATAAACATCACAATCTTTTGCTTTTGGCTTTTCATTTTCGTGTCCAGTTCTTTGATCCATCTTTCGAAATTCTCAGAAGTCATCCATGCCTTTTTATTATTGGCGTAATCTAACTCCAGTGATTTAACTCCTTTTTGCTTTTACCTATGAGCAGTAATTTCAGTTTTTCTGAGCCATCCATGTTTGCTCCAATCATAAGTGTCACCCTTTCTTTACTTGTTTTAACACCAAAACATTTATCACTTTTAAAAGCAAAAGTTTTTATTTGGCAAACATTTAAAAAACAAACCGGTTTCATCACAATTGAAAACGTTTTTTGGCTCGTACTTTTTCAATGCACTTTTTAAAACAGTTTCAGTCCAAATCTCACAGTTCTCCTGACTAACGCTTGCACTCTCGCCAGACACCGTCTTGAAAACAATTGAATTGCGAGTCTTCCAGGCACTCAACCACCCTTCACTAGCTTGAAAATTAACGCAGTTAAAATCTTTAGCAAATTGTAGAGCCTTTTGCTTTATTAAATTTCCTGTTATTGGTACGTTTTGATGCGTACGGGCCACTTGAAACCATCATAAAACTGCTTCATTTACATCCTCGTAAGTACTCACCCGTACTCGTTTTCGACTGCTTGGAACACTAGGTTTCTTGATGATACTGTCGCGACTTTTTATTATCAGAGAGACGCTACTTGGAGAAACACCAAATTTTGCAGCAACATCAATTTTTTTGCAGCCTTTATCAACTTCCTCCAAAACTTTAATTTTCTCAGCTAAACTTAAACACACTCGCTTGGACATCTTACTTGATTCTTAAACAAAAAGAAACTGAACCTGAATTTGCGAATTACTAGGCCTCGACTATAAAATGGGTTTTTCCCCGGATTTCTATAAAATGGGTTATTCCCCGGGTTTCTCACAGAAATCTACCTGATTTATTGCCAACCATTAGGCGTAAATAAATTTCTTATTTTCTGAAAATAATAATAAATCCAATCGGCGTTAGTTAGTTCTGTTAGATGCATGTTGGCAAAAAACCAGTAATGTGTAACTAGGTTAAATAAAAAATATGTGTTCGGTTCGAGAGGCAAGTTCTAAAACCAAGGATCTGAAGATTTACCAGACATAACCAGAGGAGAAATAAAAAATAGCTTAAAGCAAATGAAAAATAACAAATCAACTGGCGAAGGTAGAATTGTAATAGAAGCCATGAAAATAGAAGGAAGCAAACTGTTAGAGACATTAACACTATTAGTCAATTTATGTCTACATAACCCCTCAAGCTTGGAACAACTCCATCATGATTCTTTTACACAAAAAAGGTGACACAGACCAATCAGCTTACTTTCTCACCTATATAAGCCCTTCATAGTCTTAATACGCCTAAAAGCTAAATTAGATTTTTATCAAACGCGGGAGCAAACTGGGTTCCGAACTGGTTTGGGTCCAAATGATTACCTTTTAACGCTAAAATATTGATCGAAAAAGTCATAGAGTGTAATAAACCATTGGTATTAGTTTTTATTGATTTCAAAAAAGCATTCGATACTATTGAGCTACCAGCAATAATGGCAGCCTTAAGAGAATGCGGAATCGATTACACTGGTCAACACAAGTCTTGTTTCCTTTATTTTTTTTTTCTGTTATTGGGTATTTCTATAGCCCTGACTATGAAAAAAATACTGGGAGATTGCTAACAGCTTTACCTTTTGAAATATACAGCGTTTAAGAACCTTTTCAAAAGAATGCGTCATAAAAATGGAATTCGTGCTAATGTTAGATAAAAATGGGAAACCCGAAATGGCCAAGATCTCAATAAATGCATAAAAATGTATACATAAAATTCCGGTAAAAATTTTATTATATAGAGTGTTACTATTTTCACACTTCACTACAGATTCACTATATGCAGGGCTTTTTACATGAAATTTCATTAAAATATTCTAGGTCTTAAAAAAATTGCACTACAAAGAGTTTTTCACTATATAGAGTTTCACTATAAACAATGTCGACTGTATATATAATATATATATATATATATATATATATATATTATATATATATATATATATATATATGTATATATATATATATATATATATATATATATATATATATATATAATATATATATATATATGTATATATATATATATATATATATATATATTTATATATATATATATATATATATATATATATTATATTTGCGAACTCGCCGTTTAAACTCCTCCCATAAATGCTCGGGTGATTGCGGAGGTGTATTAAGCTGCTGTCGCATATTGTGGATCATCCATTCTCGCACGAAGTCTGCTGTATGTTTCGGATCATTATCCTGTTGGAAAGTGTATCTTTTTCGAGTGCTAATTTTTGGATACTTTCTCTTAAATTGTCTCTCAAAATGTTCGAATAAACATGCTGATCCATGCCACCATTAATAAAATGTAAATATCCGATCCCTCCAGCGGTCATGCATCCCCAAAGCAGAACACTGCCACCCCCTTCTCACCGTGAAATAAATGTTTTTAATACCAAATGCGGCTACTTTCTGTTCTGCCATCAGACCCAAAAAAGTTTCATCACTAAAGATTACAGATTCGCAAAATTTAGGAAGTTCAATAACGTATTCCCTAGCAAAAGCTAACCGCTTTTTGCGATTAGCTTCCGAAATTAACGGCTTTTTCCTGGCTGCACACGCCTTATAGCCTGCCCTGTGTAAACAATTTCTCACTGTTTGTGAACAAACATTTTTCGAAAATAGTTCCCGTACTTCTTTTAATTTTGGTGCACTTTTGTTGGGATCTATAATTATTTGTCTAACAATACTGGCCTCTTCACGTGGAGTCAGAGTCTTGGGACGACCGGAGCGTGGTCGAATTTTCATAGGAACCTTTTGATTTATACTGGTTTACAATGTACTGAACTGTAGCATGCGGCTTTTTAACAATTTTTCCTATATTTCTGTACGATTTTCCATCTTTCCACAAATCAGTTATGTAATACTTGAGATGGAATTTCACAATTTCTCTCGCTCATTTTTAATCCGACTTTGAAAACCCACTGCAAAATTACTAGTAACAAGTGACAGATTATAAGGTATGGCCGAAAATTATTCATTTGTTTTCAGTTTAGCGAGCAATACTGACGGCCACTGCTTTTTTTTTATAAACTGCACCACAGTGTTGCAAAATGGTGCGTTATGATGACCAAAAGACGTGCGAACTTTTTGAACCATCTCTGCAAAATTTTCACTATTTTTGTAGTGAATTTTCACAATTTCTATGCGTTGCTCAATCGTGTTATTCTCCGGAACTAAACCTCAATACTTCCTGATGCCAGATGTCAAAGATTAACTCTTTGTTCGCCACAAAAAAATGGCGCGCAATTTAAAATGTCAGGTCACTTTGAGACACTCTTTACTTTTGCGTATACAGGAACACTGAGTCATCACTTAATTTAAAATTTAAAAAAAAACTGGTCAAATTGGACTCGCGCAATTAGTGTTCCGCACCGTGATTACCTTTAAAATAAAAATTCGCTACCTAATATCCAATAAATGAGTCTAGTTCAATTTAGAATCTAGTAGTAAAAGTTGAAAACAAATATTTATTACCTAAATATTTGTTTAATTATAACCAAATAAAATACAATTATTTCGTCTTCATTACCTATCCGTTGGTACCAGTCATCATATTACTGATTGCACCGAATTCGTAGTGATATTTCGTAGCTCTTAGTCCCGGTTTCCAAACCTTCACCATTCTGTAATGCCACATAATTTCTTTTTATACCAAAAAAATTATTAAACATAATAGACTCATGATAATTTTCGCTCAATCTACACTTCATTTAGACTATTCCAGAATTTTTTTAAAATCTTTTGATCAGTACTTTCGAGATAAAGTAAGGTGACAGAGATCTTTGCCCATTTTTTAGAAATAATACAAAGAAAAGTGTGCGCAAGTATTACATCATATATATTTTTGAACTTTTCAGGAACTTTTATTTGACACCCCCCTCGATGACAAGATAAATTTTGTTTTCACTTCCGATTTTACCTCCCAAAACTAACCCCTTAAGTGAAATCTAAGTTTCGAAACTACACGGCTCTGATTGGGCCATCAACTGCTATATTTGCGCCAAACTTCAATTTTTTATGTCAAATAGTTCCGGAGAAAATCGGGTGTCCCATAAGTGTTCTGTACGGAACACTAAAAATACGACTTCTACGAAGCTTCTTTCGTCACCAATTCCAAACAACTAAAAGAAATCGTGCTTTATTATATTGGGTTAACAACCTGCCTTTATACATACATTTACACACACAAAAATGTTATCTTTTTCTAAATTTTAAAAGAGATCCGACAAACCAGGAAATTATAAGATAAAATCTTCAGATAAAAAAATGAAGTTAAATTTATATATGTAGTACATTCATTCCTGTCGCGTAAAAAGACGATGTAATAATTTTTTTTATTGCTTAACGTCTGATTTTTAGGAGATAAAATTTATGATGCCATTAGAGCACTTTATATTCTCCACATTTCTGATTTATTATTGAAATTAATTATTCTTTCTACCTACACATTTGTTCCTTCATTCGGTAGGTAACTGAACATATTTAGAATCTAAATTATAGTTTTAAAAATTGTTTTTACCCTATATTTCCTTGTAGCGCAGTAAAAAAGGCATTTGACATTGTACAGTTTAGATACAGCAATATTATGATTTTATTCTCTCTGGGGTATCACCAGAATTGTCCTGAGTTTTGGAACTCGAAAAACTTGTGCTCTTTTGTTTATAAACAATTGAAGTTTTCAAAATGCAGTTTTTGAGCTTAAAATGCGAATAACTCCGGTTATATACAGTTCGTAATGAAATTTCTATCAAATTCTCATTAGTTTTAAGTCTTCTGAAATGTGTACATAACCTACAAAATTGAAAAAACCGACAAAAAACTGTTTTTTTTTTTTTTTTTAATTTTATTGCACAGGCCGACTAAGTGAATCGATCGCCTTGAAACTTTCAGAAAATATGCTTTTTTTTATAGCAAAAATACCCTGAAATTTTGGTTCAGAAATATTGAACCCAGTGGGCATAATTGTATTTGTTATTTAAAATTTGAATTGCCCGCCATTTTATGCCATTTAGTCCAAAATGGATCTTTTTTTTCAAAATTTAGGGCACGACATCAGCTTTCCGAGGCCATTAAAAAAAAAATTGTGGAATCATTTTAACCGTTTTTTTTTCCATTTGTTTATTAATCAAATAAAAACAAATGCGTTTTTTGGGTCATTTTGAAAAAAAAAATTGAAACATTTTTATTGGTTGTGAATCGCGTGACTTTTACTTAAAAAAAAAATTCATTTTCGTTAACAGTTTTTTTTTCAAAATGTCAATTGTTATTATTTGATTAATAAACAAATGTAAAACAAACGGTTAAAATTACTCCAAAAAAAATTTTTTTTTAATGGCATCGGAAAACTGACGTCGAGACCTAAAATTTGAAAAAAAAAGATCCATTTCGGACTAAATGGTATAAAATGGCGGGCAGTTCAAATTTTAAATAACAGTTTCAATTGTCTCCACTGGGTTCAATATTTTTATACCAAAATTTCAAGGTATTTTTCCTATAACAAAAGGAATATTTTCTGAAGGTTTCAAGCCGATCGGTTCACTTAGTCGACATGTACAATAAAATGAAAAAAGAAACAGATTGTTGCCTATTTTTTTTTCAATTTTATAGGTTATGCACACATTTAAGCGATTTAAAACCAACGAGAACTTGTTGGAAATTTTATTACGAAGAGTTTAGTTTTTTGTTTGTATCGATCCGACTGATATAACTGAAGTTATTTACATTTTAAGCTCAAAAAACGCGTTTTGAAAACTTCAATTGTTTATAAACAAAAGAGCACAAGTTTTTCGAGGTTCAAAACTCGGGACAATACTCCTGGGGATACGCCAAAGAGGAGAAAATCATAATATTGCTATATCTAAACTATGCCTATCTCATCATTATTTTGACTTTTTTTGCTGCACTGTTGGTAAATTCAATATTTTTTTATTTTTTTGATCACTCTATAACCACTTCCTCTTACATACAATTTTTTTTAAGACCAAACATAATAAGGATAACGGATAAATCATAATAAAGCAAGTGGTTAGGTTTATATGATTTAATTAAAGTGGTCCACTGCGTAAATCCCTTAAACAAAATGGGATTTTGCAAAGGGAACGATTTAGTTTTGTGAAATATTTATTAAAGGAGAGATTTTACAACTCTTATTTTGGCAGGCCATTGTCGTTATCTTTATTTGAAGCATGTACAGTAGTAAAGGGAAGAAATCAAATGTAAGGACTCAGCTGTTATCGTTATTTGAAGCACGCGCCCACCGTTTAGGGCTTACGCGGTATTGAAACAAAATAAGTGAAACCTTTATTAAGAATTATGTTGGAAATGTGGAATCTTTGACGCAATGACACTACTCAGTATATATCCCCGCCTCACCAAACACTTTATCTTTGCACTCGATGCGCGTTTCTCTAAACATGTTAGCTTCATCAGGAGCGATGACTGAACAGTCAATTATCGTTCCTGATGGAGCGAACATGATTAGCGAGACGCGCGTCGAGGGCAAGAATAAAGTGTGGTGTTATACACTGAGTAATTTATTAAGGATATCGATTTCCCTTATTTAGAAACTTATAAGAAAGGTTATTTGAAGTTCGTTATTGTTATCGCTGTTATGATATTGCGTGTCTTTTTTTTCATACTTAAATATACAAACCACTAAAAAAAAAACAGTAAAATTGAAATATTTTAGGTCAAATAACACTAAGAACAGTTAATTAGTGTTCAGATTATGTTGTAATTTTGCAATCTTTGGCACAATGGCATTACAGAATAGTTATCACCACTACAACACTTTATTTTTGCACCTTACACGCTCCTGATGATGCTAACATGGTTAATGTAACACGTGTCGAGTGAAAAAATAAACTGTTTGGTGCAGTGGTGGTAACTGTTATGTAGTGCTAATTTCAAATGAAATTTTATTTATCGCACATTCGTAGTAACTTGGAAATGTTGAAGGAAGTGATAGAAACCTGCTAGACACTACTTTAATTTAGAAACTTGTGTTAACGCATTAAATACTAATAACCGGTGTGCTTAACTCTGAAGAGAAAAAATCCCCTAGGTTTATAGAAGATTAATACTAACCTAACCTTACTTTTAGTTTATTTTATTGCAATTTTGCCGTAGTGTGTCCTTCGCGTCAATACTGCGCATGTTTGAGATAACTATAAGAACAAAGGCATGTGAAAAATAGGCATTGCAAAATCTCTCTAATATCACAACAAAAATTATTTAATTAAGTAGAAATATTAACATATATAAAGAAAGCTTTTGGAAGTACTGAAACTTCTATAAAATTAACTTAAACTTAAAAACTCTGTGTCTGGTTACAAGCTAAATATTGAATATTTATTTAGGGTATAAAATTCATATTGTGACCTAATTTTGGCTCATTTTACCACCCTTTTCAAACATATTTTATACTTTAGCCAATTTGCCCTTTGTACAATTTACCCTTCTTTTTCTTGTTGAAGTGGTTGCGCAATCATACGAAGTAGAAGCGGATAACGAGTACGTAATCCGTGGAAATTCCGCCATCATGAAGTGTGAAGTGCCATCGTTTGTTTCGGATTTTGTGTTAGTGGAAAATTGGCAAGATAGCCAGGGAACCACTTATCTGCTTGGAGACAATTACGGTATACAACTTTTCTTAGTTAAAAAGAAAATTATACCTACCTCGATATTATTTTATGTTTTTGTTTAAATTTATTTATCCCCTATATACTAAGTAACGTTCCAGATTATTCCAAAACCATTAGTTTAAAGAATCTTTTTAGCATCTAATTGTAAGCATTAAAATAACCTATAACCAGACATAATGAAGAGCTAGCTTATATTGGTAATTATACAAGGATTTCCAAACACAGCTGAGAGAACTGATGCAGACGTTATTGGAAAAACTGCAGACGTTTAGATGTAGATCCTTTTGCGTATTGATATATTTAAAAACTATGGAAATATTTATCTTTGCTCATTGGCGTTTGTTAGCGCTTGTGAGCAAACGCTGATAGTCAGCGTTCTCTGTATTCGTACCCATAATTCAGCAGGTTTGATGAGTAAGGTCAATACGTGCATTTAGTTGAAATATTGCGCAAGTTGCGATCATCGGTTTTCTCACTTTGTTTGATATAGAGAAAGTAAACGATTTGCAGATGTAAACTAGAAATTTAGATTTATGCACTATTGCACATACATTTATATCTATGTGACAAATTGCTAATACGCATGCGCAAACGAGATTTTGTACATTTACATGTAGATGTTTAGTATCTACCGTTAAAAGTAAAAATGAACTTACCAAGGCACGAATCTTAAAGATCTTTTAGCCGAACAATTAGTATTTTATATTATAATATTTATAATATTTTTTATATATAATATACATATATAGGGATGGGCCATCTGTTAGTTTCTTTTTTAAGTTGCTATAACAAAAAAAGCATTTACGTTTTTTTTTAATCGATCAACCTTCCAATTAATTATAAAATATAATTGCATTCAAATGGTTGCTACGGCTGGCTTGGTAGTAACCCATCCTGTCAACTCAATTTTTCAGCACATTTTCTATGGTTTGTGGTTCTATTTGGCAAATGGCTTGGTGGATATTTTCCTTAAGTGCGTGGATTGTTAAAATAACAACGGTCCTTAATAGTTCCCAATAAAAAAAAGTCTGACGGCGTCAAATCGTAGTTGCGCGATAGCCAAGGTACATCTCCAAAGGGCGGATCACGTGCGTAAAGGATCGTTTGTTTCACGCCTGGTGTGACATGTTACGCCATCCTGCTGGAACCAAAACTTCTCCAACTCTAAATCGTCCAATTGTGGCCACAAAAATCAGTAATCATAACCCTGTAACTCCACTCTATTTACGAAAACGTTCTTGCTAGCTTCAAATAATCCAAGATCTTTATTCAGCATTCTCCTCAGAGAAGAATGTTCAGATCTGTGATAGGTTGGTGTTCTTAAGTTTTCACGCTCACTTTGAGCAACAGTAGCAACATTTACGTGCGCACTGGATGAGTGTACGAGATGACGTTAAGTTATCAATAAGTATGCCAGTTTTACGAGCTTTCTTTACATATTTCCTGACACCAACCGCTGAAGGTGCTTGCTTTTGATCAAAATTTCTTTTAAATTTTCACACAGTTTCTGCAACACAGGACTCCCTAGCGTTGTTCAAGTGTAAATCGATCCATTTCGTACAGCGGAGGTTTAATACTAAATATCTCAATATTTCAGGTGCGTTCGTGTTGACAGACCATCTAGTTGAAAAAGAAACCTAGATGGCCCATCCTTTAGAATATACATTTATAGAATAAATATTAATAATTTTACTGTAAACAAATCATCATATTCCAACTTTTGTTACAGTTGTTCAACAATTTTACAACAGTCGTGTCATCGACGAATATGTTTTGAAAGGCAACACTGGAATGCTTAAGTGCCTTGTACCAAGTTTTGTTAGCGATTTTATCCAAATTGAGTCTTGGGTAGCTGATGATGACACTACCTATAGTTACGAAACGAGCAAAAATTATTCAGCCGGTAAATTTGCAAAAATGTAGTTCCTTATTGCTAGTGTAATATAATTATTATCGTATTCTTTGATGTTCCAGATGTCAAAGCCTAAAAAAAGTTTAAATAGCATGTTTATTATTATTATTATTATTGTTATAATTTTATTATAAACATTGTAAAAGAGAAAAAGCTTATAATATTTACTATGATCGTCACAATTAAAAAATTCTTGAGAACAATGAAATGATGTGTTAAACTGTGACTGCATTTATCACAAACATTCAATGCAATTAAATTGATCCGATAGAAAAGTTCTCATATTTCACCAATTTTTATCTAAACTTAACCCCATTCTCTAACAAATTTCATAAAGTAAGGTTATGTTAACATCATCGCTTGTTATTTCAATTCATTCCTATGTTTATAGCAATTTCACATCCGTTACTGTAGTCTAAAGCACTTGAAATGTTGAAATGATTTAAACTCGCGCATCTGATTAAAAACTCAATAGGGCCAATTTGTATGACTATTTTGAAGTGTACATTGGGTCGATTGTATCGCATTAAATTTTCAACTGCGTACCATATGTATTATTTATAAATGACTATTAATAATTATCATTGTATATAGAAAAACATTAAATTATATAAATATATTTCTCATTCCTATTTTTGCTTCAGTGGTCAAGCAATTCTACGAAACAAGAGTTACTGACGAATTCGTACTGAAAGGCAACACTGGGATCTTGAAATGCGTTGTACCAAGTTTCGTCACTGATTTTGTACAAATCGAAGGTTGGGTAGCCGATGACGGCAGCGCCACCTATCTTTACGAACCTAAATCAAGTAAAATGGGTAAATAGCACTAAAAAAAGCTATGATGTTTAGTTTGTCTACAAGCGTTTGACGATATTATTTTCGTGTTATTAAATTTACCCTCTGAGAATATATATATATATATATATATATATATATATATATATATATATATATATATATATATATACAGCGTGTTATGAAAATCGTTTAATACGTTTAAACCGGTTAACACTTGTATCGACTAAAACTGCAGAAAAATTGTGATAAATAGCACTTTGTTATAGCTTATGAGAAAATGGTGTGTGTTTTTTACTTAAAAATTCAATTACTTTATCTTCTAACGTATTATCATGTTAATAAACAAAGATGAACTTTTGACAACAATGTCCGTAGGCGTCTTACAAGGGCTGTAAATGGAGCTTCTACAAAAATTTTAAAGAGGCCGAAATAAGAAAAAAAGTGGTCGATGTTTCTTTAAATGACCCAAAGAATCACTTGTTTAAATTTAATAAACGATTGTCATAACACCCTATATATATATATATATATATATATATATATATATATATATATATATATATATATATATATATGTATATATATATGTTCCCAAAATCCAACGTATTCCTTCGAAGGCTGATAGGACAGCTCATAACTCACCAGAATATGTAAATATGCCTTAGTGAAAAATCGCTAGATTTCGAGATATTGACACTTTACTGAATTTCGCGAAAATCTGCACCTTAGATCCGCTTATCGAGTGCCGTTACATATTTCTGTATTCTAAGATTCCAATTATTGTTACATAATCCTGAATACCCTTGGTCACAGTTCAAAATAAAGCTAATTGTGCTAGGCCCAAGGGAAAAAAATATTTTTGCAAGTGTCACTAGTAAAAACATTTTAATTAGCTAATTTTAACTTTTCATACTCTTATACACTCTCATACTTTTATTTTGAGCTGTGATCAACAGCAGGGTTATTCAGGATAACAATAATAATAATAATCTTAGAATACGGATATTTGTGGTTGTCTCACTCGATAAACTGATCTAAGGTGTAGATTTTCATAAAAGTGTCAACATCTCGAAATCCAATCATTTCCACTAAGGTCATATTTACATATTTTAGTAAGTTATGAGCTAACCTATCAGTCCTTGAAGGGAATACGTTGGTTTTTGGGATACAACACCCTATATATATATATATATATATATATATATATATATATATATATATATATATATATATATATATATATGTATATATATATATATATATATATATATATATATATATATATATAACAGCCTATTATTTTTAAAAAAAAGTAGCAGTAATTCTCAACATACGTTTAAGTATGCAATAATTTTCATAATAATTTATCAACGAATTATTAAAGGACTAATTCCTTATACAGATGTCCAAATTTATTTTAAAAAATCTAATGTTTTTTACCGATATTTGTAAAGAATTTAATTGAGTTTATTTCGTATAGCAATTAATTTGAATTAAATTGAATAATCGAATTAAATTGATTTATTTGAATAATTGATCAGTCTTAATCGATTTATCGGGACTGTTCACCTTTGAAATTTTAACAGGTGCGTAGGTTCACAAAATAAAGAGGCTTCGAGAGTTGCCTTTAATATTTGAGCAGATATATTATGTCTCTTTAAATAATAATTAATATTTGGCGCCAGGAAAGTGTCTGCGATGTTATTGAATACTAGCGGCTTTATTCTAAGGATTTTTATGAAACTACCACATATTCCTGAAACGACAAATTACGTACTAAGATAACTGTGTATTTATGTTTTATTTTATCTTTTACGTATATGTTTGCTTGTCAATTTACGTATAAATAAATAATTAACTATAGTATCATCAAAAGAAACAAAAAATTGGTTCCATTATATTTCGTTTCAATTATTTACTTTTAACGATTTTATTACTGTTAAAGTCTGTCAAGTAAGAAAGTGACCTCTCGTAAAAAAAATGTGTTTCGAAAAATCTTTTTGCCATCAATGTATTCTTTGGTGTGCTAACAACGATGCAATTATTTAGTAAGTTGTCCAATCGCCTCCTGTATCAATAATTGCCTAGCATATTTGAGGCATGCTGCCGACGAGATTTTCTGCATACTCTGAGTCTAAGTCCTCAGAGTCTTTCCTCTGAGCTTTTTCTTCATAAGAGACCAAACGTTTTCGATAGAGTTGGCGTCCTACCGAATCACGTTTTGGCAAGTCGTCGACATTTTTCGTCTCCTCAAAATGTTTTATCCGCATCTTCACAAACGATACCGACTTTTTAATATATTTAGCTACTGCAGAATGTGTCATTTTAGGCTCTTTTGAATGGAGACAAAGAAAGACTGCCTCAAACCGTCGCGCAAATAAGTGACTCATTTGGGATTTTACGTGATTCCTACGAAAGTTCGGCATCGACTGATACTTTTACTAAAATGCGTCGTAAGCAAAGGTTCCCTTTACCAATTTTTTGTTGAATCGCTAGAATCGCATCTACCAAAGGTGAACTATCGCGTACACGTTCTTACTTGACAAACTGTATAATAGGATCTTCAAAAATTAAAAGGACTAGGTACGCGCTCTACTGTGAACAAAAACTTCAAGTCATTATCAATTTCTTTATTGAAGGAGGGTTTGGCCTCTTACTTCTCTTACAATAAACGTGTAAATAAAGCGTGTTACCTATTCTAGCTTAACCTAGGTATTTGCAAAGTAGACCTACACTAAACTGACCCTAGGAAATGTGTAAAAAGATCATGCTAGTAACTATTCAAACTTAACCTAGGGCCTATGCTAACTTAACCTAAGTTTACATGTCATTTAATGTAAAACTACTGAAAACAGATAAAGCCCATATTTCAGCAGTTTACCCATTGCTCTCTTATCTATCCCGAGACGCGTTTTGCCGTATCACGATTCACCAGTCGGGCTAGGATCGACAAACAAGACAACAGAATTGACTAGTCCTTATCCAGGTACTTACGGAACTAGTGGTAACATACAACGATTTGTACCAATATGGCGAAACGCGTCTATGGATAAATTGACAAATGGTAGATTGCTGAAATAGGGCTGTGTGTGTAGTTTTACATTAAGCCACATATGCCTGAGGAGGATCCCTCGAAAACCGCGACGCCTGGTGTGTCAGCCTACGATGGAGTATTAGATGTGCGTACTTGGTACAGTTCGTTGTATCTTACCACTAAGTTTACATGCTTCTGCATCAGTTAGAGATTCTGAGTGTCGTGAGTATTACCCACCAGGCTTGGGGGTGGACGCTAGTACTGATCTAGAAGTTTTGGTATAATAATTCGTATTCACTATCTCAGACTATACCTTATTTAACTGAACAATTAAATAAATGTATTTCAATATTTTCATACGAAGCGCGCGGCGTCATGAATTTTTTTCTCGTCACCGAAATTCGGCATGAGGTTATATAACCCATTTTAACTTATTTTAAAGTCATATTGATTTTTCTTGATAATCTGTGTTTGTAGTATATGCTTTTAATATTTTTTTTACTCCGGATATTGATGACTTATATTCTACATATCAAACTGTTGAAAATATTTTATTTTAGTCCTCAGACCAATAGCATCCGGTTCTTCTGGTATTAATTATTTTATTTAGATCTCTGTGAGGTTACAGCATAGATTATTAACCACAATAACATTTACTAATGGATTGATATCTTGATGTTTCGAAATTTAAAAAAGTACCTATCTTATCCAAATACAGGCGCGATGAAAGAATCATTCACACAGATCTTAATTAAGTTCTGAACGGTCCTTATTTGAAATCATTTATGATCATTTAGACTGTGAACGAGAAGGACTATTATTTTTTCCTCGATGCTATAGTCTTACAACAATAGTAGGTCACAACACAAAAAAAGAGCAAAATCAACAGAATCGTTAAAAATCATTTAGGTAGGTGGGAATAAAGGCAGCTACCGGAGAGAAATCCCGTTTAGCCACCTTTTTGGGGGTATCTCTAGATGGTATTATTGACGTTCGGTCATGGCCTGTGACCTTGCCTACGTGAATGATGATCAAGTTGCTGTCTTCTATGGTGATCTAGATTTGTTGTGTGACTATAAAGACGTTGGCAAAAAACACAGTCAAGTGCGGGAGCGGCTTTAAAAACTGTTTATTATGTGCTCAGATTGGGGCTAAGTTGTACCGTAATCCTGTTAAAATTAATGCGATTGTATGTAAAGTTACTATAATTAATTGGTGCTGACGCTTTTGTGACCTCACGTAATTTGACATATTCTCTCCATAATTATTTCACTTGAGTATACAAATTACTATGATTATGAGCATAATCAATGATAGTACCTTCATTAATGTGGCCAAGTATAATTAGAACTTAATCTTTTGCTGTACCATTACTTTTAAGGAGCAAGACAGTACTGCATCGATTTTGTGTTTTTAACGCATTATTTAATTCCATTTTAGTGTTAACTTTTTCTTCTTTTCAGTTGTAAACCAGTACTATGAAGCTCAGGTATACGATGTTTTTTGCGATAAAGGGCAACACAGCTGTTTTTAAGTGCCAAATCCCTTCCTTTGTGTCGGACCACGTGGAGATACTTTCTTGGCAAGATACAGCAAACAATCAGTATTTGCCACCTTCTGATGATTTCGGTATTGAAAAGTGTCAAATACTTTAGTTAATTACCTAATAGTTCAGGAGATAGTAACCGTTTTTGGGAGCATGTTTTTCAATATCTTGTCGTCGTCAATTACCTTACAATTATATTATAATAATTAGGAAAATTGCAACTGTACGCTTCGCGCACGTGCTAGAAAAATCATAAATTACAGAAAATATGAAATTGTTGAATTTTTCGTTAACGGCTGATTTTTGCTTGTATTTATTAATGTTTACAGAAAAATTTAAACGAAGCCAGGTGAATTTGTTCACACTTTTTATAAAATTGTATCCATCCAAGCTTTATACGTTTACATTCTTCATGATTCACACCCTGAAAATTGAACATGAACACAAGAATCAATCGGTATCATTTTTGTTTCGTTTTCAAAGATAAATTATTATTATTTATTATTATCATGTCATCCGTCTTTCAATGATTTTTTTACAATAAAAAACATTATTGTTTCTTTTTACCCTATACTACGAGGGTAAGGTGACCATTAATTTTCCTACTTCTTATTTTATAAATCACAGGATAATTAAGCTCTCTACAATACCGGGTCCTTGTGCTTCCGATAATGTCCAAAACTTTTTTTAAATTAAATAATTTTGCTTCAACTGTAATATTATCGAATCTTAGTCTTGTCAGTTTTAAAGAAATTATTTTATTTTTCAGTTTTAATTATATCGTTTTATCAATTTTTTATACATACACGTACGAGAGTGGATTGAAAAGTTAAAGCAGATAACATTTTTTTAGAAAAACCAAACCTTATGTCTCAAAGTCCAATTTTTTTTATTTCCCCAGAAAAAAAAATTGTTTTGAACTATGCATACTCGTTTACAGCATAGATAACCTCTTCAACTGACGACAATTTCATCCCCTCAAGTCAATTTTTAAGGTTAGGAAACAAAAAAGTCACTTGGGGCCAAGTCTGAGGAATGAGGTGGGTGGGGAACTATTTCGAAGTCCAGCTCGTGCACTTTTGCGATTGCACCAATGTTTGAGCAGGCGCAGTATCCAGATGAAGGAGCAATTTTTTACGCGCTAATCTTGGTCGCTTCTGCTTCAACTTATTATGCAAACGGTACAATAACGTTGCGTAATAAGAGCCAGTCACTGTTTTACCTTTTTCAAAATAGTCAGTGATTTTGATATTTTGTGAATCTCAAATAACGCTTGTTTCGGTGCATTTTCACCTTCGCAAACCCACTGTTTTCAGTCACAAAACGACTTTAGAAGTCCTTCGGATTACTCTGTAATTTTTCCAAACACGACTTTGAAATGTCTTTTTTGGTGCGTTATTGGTGCGGAGTCAACAAACGCGGCACCCATCGCGCACTCAGCTTTTTCATTCCCGTTCGTATGAGATGCCTCCCATCCCAACAATCTTACGAAGCTTAATGCGACGATCTTCCATCATGATGCCATGAATTTTATCGACCATATCTTTAGAAAATACCTCGGTCGGACGTTTTGACCGCAGCATCTACAGTTTTCAAACGGCCACATTTAAATCCATTTATTCAGGTTACAGAGAGAGGCCTCATGAATTTTTTTAGTTAAGTTTCATTCTCTGCCGTAGTCCACTTTTTTAAATAAAAATGTTTTATCACTGCACCATACTCGGCTTTATCCATTTTTACGAAACGTGTAACACCAATCACTTACGATAGCTGTCAACAAACAATGTGTTTCAAAATTCGAATACAAACGTTACAAGAATCACGCGTACCAACAATCGTGCCGCTTAACAAAATTTCCCACCAGTTCGAAGAAATTTACCAGAATTATCAATCCATCCTCGTATGTATCTTTTTAGCCGACTGCAGACAGAGAGACTAATGCTTTTCAACGTCATGTATTTATGATTTTATTTTTATTCCCCAAAAGTTTTAAAAAAGTATTTCAAATATAAAAAAAACTCGAAAGAGTCTAAAATTATTGAATTGATTTTTTTGTGTAATAACTTCGGTAATTCGCTATTATGTCGCAATAAACGGTCACCGTAAAGAAACCCTAAAAAGTCAAAATCAATGAAATGTGAAGAATTAACGCTTAATAAGTTTAATTTCTCACGTTATCACGATATTCATAAGAATCGTCCATACCAGAATATATAGAAAAATGTGAAGCAGAAATAGATAACACACAATTCGGATTCCGAAAAGACATGGGGTTTTACGGGAAGCTTTATTCTCATTAAATGTACTGGTCCAGCGTTATAAAGATATGAATGTAGATGTATATGCATGTTTTATAGATAGAGACAATAAAGCTTTCGACTATGTGATGCACGAGGAATTAATAAAAATTCTAGAAACAACAAATATAGACAAAAGATCTAAATATTATAAAAAATCTGTACTGGAATCAATCAGTGGAAATTAAAATTGGGCTGGAAAAGTCCAGCATAAAAATAACAGTGTAAGACAAGGATGCATTCTCTCACCACTTTTTTTCAATCTTTATTATGATGCTGTATTTAATGAGGCCATCTATGAATCCATTGAAGTTAATGGATGTACACTGAAACATATACGGTAAGCTGATCATACTGTTCTATTCGCAAATAATATCAAAGATCTTCAGCAACTGATCAATCGAATCGTAACAGCTAGCGAAAGATTTGGATTAACTATGAATAGAAGAACAACCAAGTGGATGGTAATAACAACGAAAAATCTACCACCAGAATCCTTCGAAATCAGGGATAACACCGTAGAACAGGTCTCCACATTTAAATATTTGAGAACCAATATAAATGACAAGTGGGACTCAAGAAAGGAAATATATTTCCGAATTAAACAAGCCCGACTACCATATATGAATATGAATAAATTGTTCAATCACACAAGTCACTGAGACTTGGGGAGAGCGTATGTATTCTCCGTTCTATTGTATGGATATGAGTGCTGGACCCTTGACGGTGGCTCGGAGAAACAACTGGAATATTTTGAAATGTGTATTTATGGACGCATTCTTCGTCCCTCCTGAGTATAGAAAATAAAAACACGAAGTACTGGAAAGAAGAACAAAATAAAGGAATTACTAACAACCATAAAAATAAGAAAAACTCAATACTTCGAACATATATTGAGGGGCCCAAAGTACGAATTGCTACATCTAATTGTTGAAGGCAAAATAAAGGGCAAACGATCGATCGGAAGACGACAGAATTCTTGGCTAAAGAACATGAGAAGATGGTTTGGATGTACTTCGATTTTTCGAGCAGTAGTTTCTAAAGTTCGTTTAGCAATATGGATCGCAAACTTTCGTGAGAAGAAGTGAAGAAGTCCAATATAAAGATGATAGATGCCGTTTCCTCTAACAGAAAAAAAACATCATTTTTTAAACTTTACAAGTTGAACATCAAATAAAAAAGTTTTTTACGAGAATATTAATTTTATAAGTACAAATTTTTAGGCTGTCTAACAAGTCCTTTTTACCAATTTCATTTTCTTCTGGGTCCAAACGAAGTCCGCTGCCTGCCGCCGGATTGTTAAATTGTGCCTCGTCGAGTCTTTCAATATTATATGTAAGAATAATAGCGAAAATTATGTGCGGCATCTCTGAGAAACATATTTAAATTCGGATATAGTCTAAACTTACTAAATCGATTTTGTTGAGTGATTGCTTAAATAATTCGCCATGACGTTACTGGTGACGCTATAGAGTTATACCAAAATGAAGCATCCATCAGGCACTTTTGTTTTTTAATATAATTAGTTATTGTTTCTATTTCCTGACCAGATGGTCAACGGAAGTAAATAGTTGTAATAGTATACTTAATACGTTTCTTAATAAGTCACGTTACACCTTTTTATTAATTCTTAACCAATATCAAATTGTTTGGACGTCCTATTTTTCCTTATAGAGTGGGCGATAATCTTCTTTATTGCCGCGCCTGGTTATTAAGTATTATTATTAAGAAATAACCAAAAACAAATTTCTACAACTAAATTTAGAGCTGGTAAATTTTTTTTAAGGAAATAAAGAATGCAGTTACTAAAATTTACGCAGCAAAATTAATATTGGACTACCGGTTAATTAAAATTTATAATTAATAAACCTATCTGTATAATGTCATTCGCCAATCGTTAATAAACACCTGCTATTTTAGTCTACAGCCTAAATAAAATAGAATATAATTTTGTGATCTATTTTAAAAAGCAATTTTGCATTTCCATTAAAATAATTTTATTTTTATTAGAAATACATATTAAGGAGCCATCCTACCCCAGACCACGGAAATTTCGCGTTATTTTAGGATTTTTTTTTGAAAAAGTATAAGACATAATTTTAAAAAAACTTTTTAGATATTTTTTATTAAACTTTGGAGTACATTCATAATTTTTTTGAATCGGTCTGATTCTTATATACGTAGATATACACATCTGCATACGGGCGTGTTAAAAAAGGTACCGTGCTCGGCTCCATGATTCCGACTTCCAGCAACGTCTGAAACAGAAAAGACATTCTTGAAACATATGAGTGTAATTTTCAACCAGACTACGAAAAAATTTTTACCATGCGAAATAACCAAATGGCGGCTACTTAAAATTTCAGGTTTGTTTTTCGCCAAATTTTCGGCTCAAAAATCATTGATAAAAAAAAATTCATACTTCGGCCGAAAATGACAGCATTTCTAAATACTGTTTCAAAATTTTAAAAAGATTGGATAAATGGTAATCATGGGGTCGAAGTAAAAAAAACAGTTTGGAGATATAAGTGTTTAAAGATTTCATTTTCATTTCAAAATTCATACTTACAGCTAATCAGCTATTCCAGGGCCATAAGGTAACCTTCCAATTCTTCTTAAAAACTCATTTTGTTCAGTATTAAGCATGTCTCCGAGCTCTTCTTGAGATCTTCGTTCTTCATGCGTGCGCCCCGACTGCGTATGCCTCAAATCGGGCATTGTTCGCGCCCTCCTAAAACACGTGATATCTTCAAAAATAAATAAGATATCGAAAAATCCTCTCCCAAATATATTCTTGAAGCTTCAAGCTATAAAAAAATGCAAAAAAATCGATTTTTTGAAAATTCTGGAGTAGTATGGCCCCTTAATTCAGTATCTTTGAAATTAATATCTCAAAATTCAATTTCAAATTCAAACTCTTTCGCCACTTTTATGTATGAAAGTACCATTCCTAAAGAAGCAAAATCATTATTTTATGCCATGTTGATATTCACATAACATCAATATATGTACAGTCTTGAAAGCAATGCCATTCGATAGGCAACATTTGCGGCACACTGCATTTCAAATGCAAAAAAGTTTAACTTTGGGAGAAGGTGCTGTAATTCACAAAACGTTCGAAATAGGGTATCAGCGATTGTGAAGCGGCGATATTGATCTTTTAGATCGTGAACGTTCTGGACGCTAGGCTACACCCCACAAAATTGACGCAGGCTTCTATCGTTTCTTTAAGATGGGAAGTTCTCCCATTATGCAGCGTATTCTCCGGAAATGACACCGTCTGATTATTATTTATTTCGATCACAGCAACATCATCTCACTGATTCCCATTTCAAGTCATTGGGGGACGTCAAAAAAAAATCATCTACTCGAAACCACCATCTTTTTAAAGGGAATTAATCCGCCAGTGTTCTGAAAAAATGTTTGTAAAATAATAAAGAATATTTATATTGTTCGTAAATGAATAAACATTTTGATAACGTATAAGATAACGAATTAATTTGTACACTTAATATAAAATAAATTATGAAATACTTATCATAACGGGATATTTCACTATAAGTTTAATAGTTTAAGTACTGACACTTTAAAATAGGGATTATTTCAGGTAATTTCCAATGATAACAAATGTTCTAAAACTCACCATATATTTATAGTACTGTGGCGAATGTTAGTGCAGTAAAAAAAGCATTTGAAATTGCACATTCTAGATACAGCAATATTATGATTTTATCCTCTGGGGGTTTCACCAGGAGTGTTATCCTGAGTTTTGGACCTAGAAAAACTTGTGCTCTTTTGTTTATAAACAATTTAAGTTTTCAAAACGCGTTTTTTGAGCTTAAAATGTGAATAACTCCGGTTATATAAGTCAGATCGAGACAAAAAAAAACCAAGCTCTTCGTAATAAAATTTCCAACAACTCCTCGTTTTGTTTTAAGTCGCTCAAGTGCGTACATAATCTACAAAATTGAAAAAGCAGGCAAAAAAGTGTTTTTTTTCATTTTATTGTACAGGTCGATTAAGATCGAAGTCCTCCAAAAAAAAATTTTTTTAAGGAAGGCTGGCGTCGAGACCTAAATTTTGAAAAAAAAAGATCTAATTTGGACCAAATGGCATAAAATGGCGAGCAATTCAAATTTTAAATAACAAATTCAATTGTACCCACTAAGTTCAATATTTTTGTACCAAAATTTCAGAGTATGGAATATTTTCTGAAAGTTTCAAGTCGATCAGTTCACTTGGTCGACCTGTACAGGGTTCATAATCTCATTTGTTTCGGGAATGACGAAAAAATGTTAAATACAATAGTTTTAGGTAATGTTAAGGTACACAGTTTAAAATTATTTTTGAGTATACAGGGTACTTCAAAAAAGTGTGGCCGATATAACATATGTTTTTTTTAAATTGAACATCCTATTTTCTAATTTATTTTTAAATTCTGCCTAAAATTTTATAACTTTTTTATTAATAATGTACCAAAATCTAGTAGTTTTTCTAGTATTTCAATTTAAAAAAAAATACTAGTTTTCAGTTTTGTAAAAAATTGTCAGTAGTGCCATTGTTTCTGAAGGTGGAATATTCATAATTGGTACGAGCGTTTTATAGAGATAAGATATATGTAAAGAAATTTGAGTTAGATGCTACAGGGTGTTCAAAATAAATTTATACATTTCGACTATTTTAAATTGAAAAATCTCAAATTTTTTAAATGGCGCACCCTGTATATTATTTTTTTTTGATAGATTTTACAAAACCCTCCAACTTTTATTAAGTATGTCATATACCTATTTCTAATAGTTTTCGATTTATTCTGAATTTTTCAATTTTTACCCTTGTTTTTAATTTCACAATAGCATAAGTACGCTTTTGTGAAAACATAAAAAAATAGTTAATAATAATTTTAATATAGTTTAACTTATCTAATGATTAATTATTATGACGTAATAAATGTTCAAATCCTGCACGCATCCCGTATTCTATTTTCCATATCTACTGGTGTTGTAGGGGGATTCACGCAAACACGATCTTTAATGTAGCCCCACAAAAAGAAGTCTAAAAGTGTTAAGTCACATGGTCGAGGGGGCCACTGAACGAATCCATCCCTACCGATCAATTTTTGTGGGTAACGATCGTTTAAAAATTGCCGAACTTCCCGGTGGTAATGAGCAGGTTTTGTTCCCTTTCAAAGTTATCAACTTCTTCAAGAAGCTGGGGTAATTTGTTTTGCAAAAAATTTAGATATCTAGGCCCGTTAAGCAATTTGCGGAAAAAATATGGAATAATTTTTTGAAAATTTAATATTCCACACCATATATTAAGCGACCAATGGTTTTGGTTTTGAACTTCCCGAAGCCAAAATGGATTAACTGTTGAATAATAATGCATGTTATGGCTGTTAACTGCTCCATTACTGCGAAAAGTAGAACACAGAAACATTATTTTTGGTAAAAAATTTGGTTCGGCCTCTATTGCTCCATTCATGGTGGTACAAAAAATTTACTCGTCCTTCAAAATCACGGTCTTGAAGTTCTTGGTGTAGCTCCATATGAAAGGGATGATACTTGTAATTTCTCGTGGTGCGATTAGCCGTAGATTGGGATGTGTCAGATAAGTCAGCTAGTTGACGACTGCTGACCTGGGGATTATTTTCAACATGAAGTAAAATCTCCATTTCTTTTTCCTCATTAGTAGCATTCTGGTTTCCTACTTTTCGTTTCGTATACTCAACGCTACCACTACCATCAAACCGTCTATTAGGGTACTTCGCTCCGTAAAGCCTTACTGCCAAAAGACAATTTTTTCTTGCCTCGCCCAGTACATAAACCATTTCAATTAATTCATTTTTAGGAAAATCCATAACTATTACCTTTATATGTCACTTACTACAACAAATTAAACTATTTTTACATGCTTAATAGACATGTCAAAATTTGACAATGCCTACATTTTTGTTTTGTCTTGGCAACTATGATATTATAGCGTAAATGTATTAAAAACAAGGATAAAAATTGAAAAATTCAAAATAAATCGAAAACTATTAGAAATAGGTATATGACATACTTAATAAAAGTTGGAGGGTTTTGTAAAATCTATCAGAAAAAATAATAATATATAGGGTGTGCCATTTAAAAAATTTGAAATTTTTCAGTTTAAAATAGTCGAAGTGTATAAATTTATTTTGAACACCCCGTAGCATCTAACACAAATTTCTTTACATATATCTTTTTTTTTATCTCTTTAGAACGCTCGTACCAATGATGAGTATTCCACCTTCAGAAACAATGGCGCTACTGGTAATTTTTTACAAAACTGAAAACTAGTATTTTTTTTTAAAAAATTGAAATATTAGAAAACCTACTAGGTTTAGGTATATAACATTATTAATAAAAATAGTTATAAAATTTTACGCAGAATTTAAAAATAAATTAGAAAATAGGATGTTCCATTTACCCTGTACAATGAAATAAAAAAAAAATAGTTTTTTCGCCTGTTTTTTCAATTTTGTAGGTTATGTACGCACTTGAGCGACTTAAAACCAACGAGGATTTGTTAGAAATTTCATTACGAAGAGTTTAGTTTTTGCCTCGATCCAACGTATATAACCGGAGTTATTCATATTTTAAGCTCAATAAACGCGTTTTGAAAACGTTTATAAACAAAAGAGCACAAATTTATCGAGGTCCAAAAGTCAGGATAATACTCCTGGTGATACCCCAGAGAGGATGAAATCATAATATTGCTGTATCTAAACTATGCCTATCTCATTATTATTTTGACCTTTTTTTAGTACACTATGTAGCGTTGACTGAATAGATTTCCACTCTTTTTCTTGATATTCTCTTTTAAGCCTGGATTTTCTTCTTATTTTTTACGATATTATCCGAATATTTTCCCGTATTAGCTTAAACTTCTTTTTTGGCCCGTGGGCCTATAATCTCCTCCCTTTCCGCTTCCGGTTCGTTGACATTCAAGTCGGCTGCGAAAACAGTCGATTCTATTTCCAACACAATACAAGTGAGTTCAACCGTTCGGCGAGATTGCCAGGGATAAAGCCCGTATTATTAAAAAGGAAGTCTGCGTTGTCCTTTTTTGGCGGTTAAGAAATAGGGTCAGACGAATTGGCTAGTCGTAAAATGTTTTATCAATAATTATATTGTTTATTGTGTTGTTATTACCTCATATGACCATATTATTTCAGGATAGAATTAATTTACAATCACATCCTCATTAAAATTTACGTTGGTCGTAAAAAAACAGGTCTGTTTATTTACGTACAGTAGGCCAAGTAAGAACATATGACGTAGTGTTCATTAAAAAAATGTATTCATTTAAAAGTTTTTTATATAATTTGACAGTCAAGGATGGCCATTAAAATGCTAATGATTCAGTAGTTCGTCTAGTCCCCATCAGCATCGATGATCGCCTGACATCTTCAGGGCATACTTTTGACGAGATTTTCCGCGTATTCTTGCGGCAAAGATTTCCAAATTGCCCGAATATGCCGTAGCAGCTGCTTCACTATGTACACATTTTTGCTGCGAAGCTTCTGTTTGATGTATGACCACAAGTTCTCCATTGAGGTTTCATTGGGGACTGGGATAGCCAATATAGTTTGACGATACCGGATTTTTCTTTCCATTGGCTACACGTGTTACTCCGTTGTTTGGAGTCGTTATCCTTTTGAAGAATTCACTCCTCGTTTTCATCGACAGTCTGTATTAATGCCTTCTTCTAAATCTGGAGCATTTTTTCAGCGTTCAATTTGTAGGTGGAGATGAAGAGTCTACCAAAATCTTTTTCCTAAAGACATCCCTAAACATAGATCTTCACAGGGTGTTTCACGGTGTACTGAACGGTTGGTGGAAATGGACCAGGTACGTGGGGTGATAACATAACCCCAAAACGAAGCATCATCTGAAAAAATTACAGTGTCCCACTCTCGATCTATGTTTTCCTCTACCCTTCTTCTTCTTCTGATGCCTTCTCCTAATGGAGGTTGGCGACCACTTCTCTAAATGTTTCTCTGTCCCTCCCAACATAAAACAACCCCCCTACATTCATGCCGGTCCCTTCTCTGATGTTTCTCAGCCAAGACTTTTTCTTTCTTCCGACACGCTTTCTACCGTCAACTCTCTCCTGCATGATATTTTGGAATAATGAATATTTGTCATTTTGAGTACAGTAGGATGTTTTTCGCACTTTTAAGATTGTCAAGAGTTTTCTGCGTCGACCTATCCTTCGTAGAACTTCCTCATTAGTGATTCTGGCTGTCCATGAGATTTTTAATATTCTTCGATAGAGCCACATTTCAAATGCTACTAGCTTCTTAGTGGTGTATTACTTCAACGGCCATGTCTCGACTCCATACAAAAGTTGGGACCACAAATAGCATTCCAGGAAACGCAATCTTAAGGCGAGGGATAAGTTTCTGTCGCAGAACATTGTCCGGAATTTTAAAAATGATTTCCTTGCAACTTCTGTGCTAGATTTAATTTCAATGTCTTGGCCAATGTCGGATGTATTTTAGGTGTCTAAATATTTGTACTTTTCTACACGTTCTCTCTATTTATTTTCCTTCGCGGAATAATTGGCAATTGTTGACTTGATGTTTAGAAGCGACCATAAATTTTGTTTTTTCCGTGTTTGTCGTCAGACCCATTTCAACACTTTCTCTATTCACGTGAGTCGTTTCTCTCCATGTTAGACGCTCAGCAATGGTTTCGTGACTGTACTCCGCCAGTTCAAATCGTTAGACCGGAAATGACTGCGAATCCTTTCATACGATATCTCCAAACTTTTCTGTTTTGGTTTTTATGCCGCTCGGCTCAAAGTTATTGAGGATAACGGGATGTTAATAATCTTTTTTTTTCCTTGTCCGATCGATCATTAACATTTCAGTATCATTTCCCTCACTAGCTAGAGATGCCCTCGACTTGCCTATATACTTAGCAGCCGCTGTAGGCATTTTGGATGATTACATAGAAACACAGTTCCGAAGCGCCAAGCACTCATGTTCGATAATGTCCTATTAACTATAAATAAACTTCGAAACGAATCTCTATCCATAACGCATTGTTTCCATTGGTACCAACAATAACCTCAAAAAAAGGAATATTTATCGAGTACAAGTTATAGGCTACATGTCCCTACTTGGGGTCTGAGAGCATTATTATGTTCTGACTTACAAGAGCAAGATGCAACGTTTTCGGTTTTTTTTTTCCTGATTTCATCGATGACTTCTGCATTCAGCATTAACTGTTCTTCAACCCTTTAAATCTTGTAACCAAAGAAAAAAGCGGTCATTTTCTTAGAAGCGCTTCGCGAACGAAAAACTTTTGTTGAATTCGATTCATGTTGAAACACCCAAGCAGTTGATTGTTTCTTAGTTTCCGGCTTGTACGAATATATCCAAGTTTTGTCTCCTGTTATGATGTTGTATACGGATTTTCTGTATCCTCGGTCGAATTTTTTGAGCATCTCCTTCCACCAATTAACACGAGCCTGTTTTTGAGCTTCAGTCAAATTATACGAAATCCATCGGAAACAGATCTTTTACAGAGCTAAATGTTCATGCAAAATCGAAAGTACTGCAATCCTTGATATTCCTAAGGATGCCTCTCTCACAGTAAGTCACATGCCGATCCTCTTCAATCATGTTGCACGCAGCATCGATGTTTTTTGGAACCACAACCGATTTTGGTCGATCTTCACGAAATTCATTACTAACGGAAGCACGACCATGACGAAATTCTGCAAACCAATTGTAGATAGTCTTTTCTGATGGTGATTCATTACCAAAAGTTGAACGGAGCGATTCGAGGCATTGTTGTTGAGTTAGACCTTTACTAAAATCGTAAAAAATCATCCAACGAAAACCTTCATCTAAAATTTCCATTTGTTCACAAAAGCTCATTATAAGGAAACTACTAGGCCAATTTCAGCGTCCGAAGCTGCCACTGTTTTAACAATAACAAATGTCAAATTTTACAACAATAGTAATGTCACATTTTAATAACGCCATCTAGTTTTCATTTGTAAAAACTTAAAAGGCGGTCCTCGTATTGTATCGTTCCATTTTTATTCACATTACTAAAATTGGAACAGTTGAAATCTATGCTCGGTAGGCTAGATTATAATTAAAAAAAGTTTATGGTTATTTTCACGGAAAGAGTTTCATTAGAATCCTCAATGGGAAGAAATCCCGGCTACTCCTACTTGATTTTGGTGCCTAAAAGTCGGGAAATCGAGTATAACAAAGATTCGGGTATAACGAAAATTGAAAAAACATTAACATACGCAAGTTGCAAGGAAAGGGGATTATTTTGAAGGCGACCAAATAGATTTGGATTAATTAATTAATACTTTTATTTCATAGTAGGAGAACATGGAATTTTTTATATTCATCAGCCTTATTTGTAATTTATAGTAAACAAGGTAAATCTCTTCATGTCAATGTTTCTAAATAAATTGTCTAATTAACCTGGATTATGACCTGGTTACGGTAATTGCTGCATAACTCATTAAAATTTAATGCAAGATATAGGTCGTTGCTGAACTTTTCCAGTTTGTTAATATGAATAAAACAGGTTTGTATTAGAAAATTATAAAATGTAAATAAGTTATTACTTTTCAAGTTTCTTTTCTAAGCCAAGCCAAATTTGCTACCACTGTGTAACAACGTGAGCAGTAACAAAAAGGAGATCACGTCAGCAAGATATATAAGCACTTTGTATATATGATCTTTTTAAGAAAACAACAGCGATGTCCCCCTACGTGATAGACGGACAGAATCCTAGACCAGCATCTGCATCTTCTAGAATATCTTGAAGGATTTAATATTAGTAGCGACCATCAATATGGCGTCCGTAAGCAAAGATCGACAGGAGATCTTCGAACTTATGAAACGCATGTTTGCAATAACGGAATTAAACATTTTGGAGAATCTCGAGGGGTTGCACTTGATATATCCAAGGCATCCGACCGTGTGTTGCAGGACGGATTGTGGGCTAAGGTACGCTCTATGGTATGTCTGACAGCTCTCGTGTTTCTAATACCTTTACTATCAACACTGGTGACCCCCTAGACTCCATACTGTCTCCGCTCTTCTCATTTACATTGATACTCTGCTGAAAAGGACTAGAATTCCAATCCACTACTTTATAGATAAAAGTACACTTATGTACGCACTTTAAATGTTCTAACATCGGGTGCTCATGCAAATAGCCGTACGAGGCTGGTTTGAAAAGTCCGTGCAAAGTCCGAGAGATGGCACCACCGGCGCGTATCGAGGTCATGTTTAGTTAGTAGCATCTCTTGAATGAACGCACACCAAGTTTCAGCCATATTGGTCTATTTCTTTGTGTTTGGCATTCGTGTGAATCAAGGAAGTCGAGTGATTTTCAAGAAATGGACGAAAAAGAATTTCGTGTGGTGATTAAACATTACTTTATAAAAGGCAAAACGCCTCAGGAGACTAAAGAGAAGCTTGATAAACATTATGGTGACTCTGCACCTTCGATTAGAACAGTTTATAAGTGGTTTCAAAATTTTGGGACTGGCCATATGGGCACAAGTGACGCTGAACGTTCTGGACGGCCTGTGGAGGTTACGACTCCAGAAATCATTGATCAAATCCATGATATAGTGATGGATGACAGAAGAGTTAAGGTGCGTGAGATTGCTAGTGCTGTGGGCATCTCGATTGAACGGGTACATAATATTTTGCATAAACATTTGGACATGAGAAAGCTATCCGCAAGATGGGTGCCGCGATTGCTCACGCTTGACCAAAAACGGAATCGTGCGAAGTGTTGCAAGGATGGTTTGCAGCTGTTCCAGAAGAATCCGGAGGACTTTAAGCGTCGTTTCGTCACTGTGGATAAAACATGGATACATTACTATACTCCTGAGACCAAAAAACAATCTAAACAATGGGTTACCAAGGGGGAATCTGCACCAAAAAAGGCGAAGACCGTTCCTTCGGCCGGAAAGGTTATGGCGACTGTCTTTTGGGATTCGCAAGGGATAATCCTCATCGACTATCTGGAAAAGGGTAAAACTATTACAGGTGAATATTATTCATCGTTATTGGACCGTTTGAAAAAACCGAGCTGCAAGAAAAACGCCCGCGATTGGCCCGCAAGAAAGTCCTTTTCGCAAAATTAATGGAAATAGGATTCCAACTCGTTTCACATCCCCCCCATTCTCCAGACTTGGCTCCCTCGGACTACTATTTGTTCCCCAATTTGAAGAAATGGCTGGCGGGACAAAGATTTTATTCAAACGAGGAGGTGATTGCAGACACTAATGGATATTTTGCAGACTTGGACAAATCCTATTATTCGGAAGGGATCAACAAACTAGAACATCGTTGGACGAAGTGTATAAGCCTAAAAGGAGACTATGTCGAAAGATAAAAAAGGTTTACCCCAAACACATAAGTAGTTTTTATTTTTGCACGGACTTTTCAAACCAGCCTCGTAGACAGCAGGAACTCCTTCAACAAAGACCTACACAAAATTCTATCTTGGGGTGACAGTAACCAAGTAGAATTTAATAGAGATAAGCGATATTTTCATATCTGTGACTTTTACCTGTGACTTGAATAATCTCAGGTAATACCTGCGACGCAACTCTTCGCAAAGCAGCGACTCCAGTCGCTGTTTTAAATACTCGCTGCATACGCAAATGTCGCAGATTCGCCCGCCCTCAATTTAGTGATCCTCGACGGCGCCTACCGTCTTATTACAGATAACAGTCGCCGTCGACCGACGACTCAAAGGTACACGATATTGGACTGTCGCATCGCCGTTGGAAGGTAAAACGCTCAAATAACTACAATTTAAAATTTTGATGTGTATAAATTTATTTGTAAATAATTTGGTAAATACTTATATACTTATATTTAAGCAGAAAAATGTTAATAAAAAAAACTAATAAAACAAGAAAAGTACTCTGAAAATGAATAAAAAACATAGTCAAATAATAATATACAAACATCAAAATATCAGAAATAATGGATCATAAAACTGGCTGGCTGTGACAGGAGCCGTTGTCGATCATTAAGCAGCTGTAATTTCGGATTTCCACTGATTTCGGACGGAGTAACGCTATTAAAAGAAGCTTTGACTTATAAATCGCCGTCGCAGGTATACCTGTGACCTAAAAGTCGCTGTTAAGCTTATCGCTAATATTGAACTCTACAAAAATGCGGATACGTTTTGTCATTACTAAATATCAACCACCATTGTTGATGAAACGTTTAATAATAATAGTATAGCACTATGACCTAAAAATCTGATAACGCAACTTACTAGTTTCACCATCGATGAAGGTCTTGACTGTCTAATACAGAGTCTGTCCAATAAGTACCTAAAGTCAGAAAAATAGATTTATTGCAGATACTTGTACAATGAGTTAATATTCTCCAAAATAACATCCTCCTGTATCAGTACAGCGTTGCCAGCGCTTCTGCCAGTTTTACGCTACCTGGAAGTCGGCAACCCAAATGCTTGCTTGCTTGCAGTCCCTCCTCCGTCTCAAAATAGTGTTCTTTTAGGCTCCTTTTCATACGAGGAAAGAGAAAGAAGTTGGGCGTGGCCAAGACTAAACTGTAGGAAGGCTAAGGCAGCGTTGCCACATTGTGCTTGTCCAGAAATTCCCTCCCTTTCTGTATGCTTCACGAATCATTGCAAGAATCTCAGTAGCGGATTTTTTCAGCTTCACACAAAACTTTGCCGCATATCATTAAACAACTACTCACTCCGGGCCAATCTATACTCTGCCAAGGCTCAGAGGCAAATGAGCCGAGTCGCGTCTTCTAACTGATATCCTTCACCAACGTTCCAGCCCATAGAGCGCTAAATGATCTTAGCTGTCGATGCGCCCTGCCCAACAGAAACAAACAAACAAAAACCAGCCCATAGAAACCCCCTTCCATCCCTCCCCTCGACTAGAAAAAAATTAGTCTAGATACTTATTGGACAGACCTTGTATTAACTCACACTTCTTTGAGCAAAGCATATAGTTTTTATAAGAACTTCAATTTTTACACCTTTTACATTCATTTTTTAACAAGTACCAATAGGTAAATGGTTGTTAAGATTTAAAAAAGTACACTAAATAAACAGCTCTCACATATGTCTAAAGAATTAGTCTGCCAAACAAAAAAATTCACTATTTTATTAAATAATGGACCCACGAGAGGTGGGGGTGGGTATAAGTTTTTAAAGTTACACTGTATAAAAGATTTTTTGTGAAAAAATCTCCTTACGATCATCGACTTTGAGTTTATTGTTTTAGGAATGGGAAGGGGGGAAACTTGTAACATTACTGCTCCAAACGTTTTTTTTTTTCATTAAGGGGTTCCATCACAGTTAACGATTGGCGCCCCCTCTGTCAGCAGCTTTACGTTTAGTGTTTCTTTTTTTCCTTAAAAAAAGCCATCCATATCCCCCACGCCCTTTGAAGGCTGGCTACGCCGATGTCCTCCCTGTGTATTCTAGTTAATGAAAGTAGTAAATAAAACATAACCTCAAACTAGAAACCTTAGTTCATGAAAAACTTTAAAATGAACAGAGGAAAATCCTACGAAATTCATTAAGGTATTTCTTACGAGAAACTCTTAAAAGTAGTTTTGCTTGAAATTTTGAGAAATAATAGATTTTAGCATCATGCATTCACTGCTTCAATATAAAGATAGTTTACCACTTCGTATTGCCATAATTAATTGTAAAAGTTTCAGATATTTAACACGTAAAAGATAGGAATCCATACTTTTTCTTCTATCAAATCATGCGTTTTTTACAGTTTTTCTTGTCATAGGTGCATTAAAAAGTAAAAAGTCACAAAAAATACATACAAAAATTGCTTTGCTTTCGTTTGTTAAAATATGAAGGCAGTTTACCTTCTAGTTGTTGCAAAAATATTAGATAAATATTACTTTTTCATGTATTTTATGAAGTGAATTTTCACTGTGGCAACGTACTTTGAAGAAGACTGCACGCGCGGACGCGGACGTTCTTTCAAATTTTAAATCACATATATGTATGGTATTGCACTGATCGGATTTTCTTTTAAAATATACTAGAATAAACGCGTGCCTTATATCATGCAAAAGTATTAAGGTTATTGTAAATAACACGTGATTGCGTGCGGCGGGAAGCAAGCGAGAAGCTACGTTGCCACATTCATTATACCCAGAAAACCAAATTATTTCGCGTCTTTCTCTAGCATCTCTCTGTCTTCTCGTAAGAAATACCTTAAGTACAGGGGACAAAACATAAAAAGCGGTTATATTTATTGAACGCCTTTCCATTATGGCTGTTTCATATTTCAAAACGGCTTAATCCATCGCTAATGACGTCAGTACATCACATGTCAACGATTAATTAACCCATTAAACCAATGATAGAATTTATAGCTAAATATAAGAATCCGCCTAAAGCAAATATTGTTTAAAATGCTTTTTTATTTCGAATGACCATTATTCAACAAATAACGAAAATAAATTTCTAACATGCAAACGTCATTTGTTTTAATTAAAATACTGCTAAGCCGCCTCTGATGTTCATAAAATCAAAGGAGTAGAAGATTATAAATAAATGACTGCTTCAATGAAACTAACAATAGATAAATTGTCGCTTAGATTTATAAGTCAATTAGATAAATAGCTCCAAGTACGTCTAAATAATAAAAGAGGCATCCGAGTTGAAATTGTGTGGATATTTCTAGACACAGATGGAAAATGTAGATTGTATAGGTAGTTTGCAGTTTTAAAGGAAATGAGAACAGTCTTGAAATAAAATAAAATGTTTTGTGGAAGCGTGAAAATGTTAAAGTTCATGGTAAAATAATTTAAAGATATGTCAGATTTTAAAATGGGAGCAACATTATATCCTCGTTTTTAAATCTGTTTCATGGCTTTGACATACACTCATTAAAGGACGTAGGACAAAAAATGAACATTTTATTTTTTGAAGAAACTTCTCCTTCATTTTAAGTACTACCACGGTACGGTTTTTTTAATGGGTCTAGCACACGTGCTGCAAGGAAATCGCTAAAGCGCGACACGTGTACGGAAAAAGCGGTTCACGTTGGTCTTGAATCATTGTTGGTCGGTTGGAAACACAGTGCTCCGCAAATTATTCTAAAAGAGATGAAGTTCTCCATATAAAAGACTGCTTGAAAAGGGTTGTACGACAAGTAACAAGCTGTACCTCATACAGAGGTGAAGTATTGGCGCGGCGTGTATTTATAGCAAGCACCGCTCTGGGAGGAATCGAACACTTTCCATAAAAATACTTGTAGAATAGACCCAAGTCGCCAACCGTTCTCCGATGTTCCAACGAATCAGGGTTGCTAGCCAGTTCCAGGTCTCCAATCAGGCGAACAGCTCGAATTTGAGCGTTAAACAATATTAACAGTTGTGGAGTGTAAAGCATTCCAGTTCGAAATAATATCACCAGCTTTTGAGAAGCTCTCTTTGCCATGCATATTTGCTCCCAAATTAATGCCCAACAAATTGAGTGCCGATGCTAGAGGAATGGAGTGCCCCGACATAACTATGTCGGGTTCAGCAACGTTAACTTTTTTATAAAAAACTGCCGCCTAGGTTTTTGTAGCGTTAAATTCTACTTGGGTACTGTCACCCCAAGATAGAATTTCTTCCAGGATTTTGTTAAGTTGAACGACCTCCGGCTGATATTTGCATGAATACCCTATATTCGAGCCTTCAAAGTAAATGATGAGATAAGGGTCCTATCATCTGCACAGCTATAAAATGGATTCCAGGTCTTTTCCAGCAGAGCGTTAATGTAAATGAGAAAGATAGTAGGAGTCAGTATGGAGCCCCAGATTGCCACCCGTAAAGAACGTTCTTTGAGGAAACTTGAGAGCCATAAACAGAACTTTTCAGACATACCAGAAGAACGTAGCTTAGCCAACAATCCATCGTGCCAAACACGGTCGAATACCTTGGATATATCAAGAGCAACCGCTCGAGATTCTCCATAGTGTTCAATTGCGTTATTCCAAACATGTGTTATATAAGTTAGAAGATCTCCTGTTAACCTATGTTTACGAAAGCCATATTGACGGTCGTAAAAACTTGTAACCTATTGTAACCTGTTGTTATTGTATAAGTAACCTGTGGTCGTAAAGGTCTGTAAAGATTCCAGCCGTGTAGACTATACAGATCTCTGTAAAACGTAGAAAGAGTTTATTTTCCGACAGTTCTTCGGTGTTCCAAAGTTGAATGGTTAATTTTAGTTAGTTGTGGTTGTTCAGTTATGTAAGTAGGTCACGTTGACTAGAATCGTATATTCCTGAAATATGATTAAGAGCAGAAGTGGTAATGATACCATATCTGCTACTAGAATGTTTCAGATTACTCGACTCCAAAAACCCCTAAATTCCTCTAATACTGTAAATATTCTTAAAATTTATCGACCTTCGTCTGTTTCACCATTTTCAACAAGTGATATAGCCTAAAAACTATAGGATCCTTTCGTACTTCCAGTTTTATATGTGTACCAAATTTAAAATCGTATCTCCGGTTGTTCTTAAATTATCGCGCAAACAGGCAGACTGACAAAAATTGTAAATTATTATTTTTGTGCTTTAACGGCTTCAAAACGTAAAAAAATGCACTCGAATGGTGATTTTTTCACGAATAAAGTACGTTCTTTAATATGCCTCTCATAGAAGAAATAAAACCAATCATGTTATTTCATTTCGGCTCAAATGAAGTCAAAAAATTTTACAATGAATATATATAGTCACGCGCTATATTTTCTAATATAACCTACAGGGTGTCCCAGTATTCCGTGTACATAGAGTTACTGTGGATTTCTGGAATGAAAATATGACCATTTAACCCAATTACCTTAATCCAAAAATTCGTAATTTTTGAGATACAGGGTGTCAAAGTTATACTTTTATTTTAGTTTTTCTTAAGTAACTTTCTTAAGAATTGTACTATTTGTACAAGATTCGGTACTAAGGGGTTTTCTGAGATGGGAAATCGAAATCAGCTCACAGTTTTGTTGTAAATTGTAGGGGACGCCACTTATTGCACTGTGGATACTTTTAAATTGTCATAACATTTTTATACCACTCTATATGATATTTTTAGTTAAGTATTCGTATTCTCTGTCTTCTCCTGTCTAAAGAAGCTCTCTTGGTAAATGGTGCTCCGAGGAACAGTTTTTCTGAGATAGTGAGATGTTTGTTTCCATTTTTTAATTCCATTGTCAAATTCGCAAATGCGTTCCTTCTTATATATATATATATATATATATATATATATATATATATATATATATATGTATCTTATTATTGTTGCCTGGATGAAGTGTGAAGGAACGTATTAGTGAATTTGACAATGGAATTAAAAAATGGAAGGAAACATCCCATTATCTCAGAAACTGTTGCTCGGAGCAACATTTACCAAGAGAGCTTTTTTAGACAGGCGAAGGCGGAAAACACAAATATTTAATCAAAAATATCATACAGAGTGGTATAAAAAAAATTTACGACAGTTTAAAAGTATACACAATGCAATAAGTGGCGCTCCCTACAATTTACAACAAAACTGTGAGCTGATTTCGATTTTTCATCTCAGAGAACCCCTTAGCACCGAATCTTGCACAAATAGTACAATTATTAAGAAAGCTTCTTAAGAAAAACTAAAATAAAAGTATAACCTTGACACCCAGTATCTCAATAATTACGAATTTTTGGACTAAGGTAAGATGGATTAAATGGTCGTATGTTCATCCCAGAAATCCACAGTAACTCTATGTACAAGGAAAACTGAGACACCCTGTATATTGTGTTTATCATACAGAATTAACTACAATCCTACACATTTCTTTTCTTAACCTTTGAATATATATATATATATATATATATATATATATATATATATATATATATATATATATATATATATATATATATATATATATATAATATATCCTTAGGAAAATAATTACACAAGGTTATTGCCGCATCATTTTTCAAACTTCCTCTAATTAATAATCGTGTCATGAATATAATTGATTTAGAGGTTTGGTCGTAAGTTTTAACTACATGATATGCAGTAATTATTGATAATGTTTTTTAAAAACAGTCAAATTTTTCTAAAACCTTAATTTATTCTAGCTAAAGAGCTTCCAGGAACTAAAAATAAGGATTTTGTATATATATATATATATATATATATATATATATATATATATATATATATATATATATATATATATATATATATATATATATATATATATATATATAAATATATATATATATATATATATATATATATATATATATATATATATATATATATATATATATATATATATATATATATATATATATATATATATATATATATATATCAGCAATCTGATCCCATTGACAGTAGTCGATTATTCTTTTCGAATACACAGTTCTACGAAACACCTAAAATTGTTAATAGAGATATGATGGCCGGGTCGTCCAATTGAACGATATTGCGGCACCGAGCGATGACAATGACACATTTAACCGGTGTTGATTGCTTGAACGCGCCCTAAATAAAATCAATTAGTTTAATTGGTTTTGATAAATTAATTTTGCTCCTTGAATAAACAGCTGTATGCTTAACAGCGTCAAATTCAGGTTTTGATTTAGACAAAACAGTGTTTCCCTAAGAATTAAATTATACCTTAAAAGGACCATCTAGGAGATATAGGCTCACTATTCAATTTTTATTACTTTAAAAAAAAAAAACGTTTGCCTGTGTCTTTTTCTGCATCAACGTCATTGAGCCTGACTTTGTCGAAGGCTTTAGCATGAAGCATATGAACAACTTACGTAAAGTATGTAAGTAAATTGTGAACTTTCACTTTCCTGGCACTCTTCTAAGCGAGAAGTGAAATTATCCATTATTTCCATGATCTAGAAGGATATTTTCTTTTATTCGTGCCAAGGAGTGAAGTTTTGGGATGTCTTCACGAGAAAAATCCCTCGGTGTCAAATCACAGGGCGAGGAGGTTAACTTGTTTTGAAAATCGATTTATTCGGGAAGATTTCTCAAATGACAGCAAAGATGTGTTTGAGGTTAATTATGTCACACCATCTTATTGAAACCAAGTTCTCCGGGTCTAAAAATCAAAATTTTGTGAAAAAATGATTTTCAACGTGCAAATTTGTTGTTTTCTTCTTGTACACAAAAGATACGCTTTACCTCGGAACCATCTTGCCCTTCGTACCCTTTGTTGTCGCGCAATTTATGGGACACATATTATGACATTGATAGCAGTTTGTTCCAGAAAATAAATTGACAGGAATCCCGAGTTTTTGAGACACCTTATGTATACAAAAATATAATAAAATAAACCTTTTTATACTGGTTAACTTTTGGATTTAACTTTTTCCTCTATCTTGTCAGCGTTTCTAAGATAAGAAGTTAGAGAATATTATTTCCGACACCCAGCACAGTGCAAATTAAAACAGTGCTGGACCAACTGACTATGACAATGACATAATTAAGCCGCTGTGGGTTTATCGTTTGAACGCGCCCTAAATAGCCCCAATTAATTTAATTGGTTTTATAAGTTAATTTAATTTTATACATAAATATTTGTACGTTACACGAGGTCGTTGGATCCTCATATGTTTATCGCATTCAAAACAGAAATTCAGGAGCTTATTAATGTTAAAACGTGCTAAGCAGGATTAAGTAATGGTATTAAAATTCATGATTATTTTTATTTATGATGTCACGTTCTGTCAGTTAGTGAATCCCGTACGACTTAAAATAATTCAGCACACAATAGCTAGATCAAAATACCTGTAACTTTTTCGTATTAGTTTTCAGCTATAATTATTTTTCTAATTACTATGAAAAGCTTTTCATTTCTACGGTACGTAGCATACTTTTGGTGGTGCCACTATAGTATTCAGTCTACCTGCAAATCTTGTAGTGCGATCTACTTGCAGTAAATACAATTCTAAGCAAAGTTATAAAATAATAGGGTAAGTTTCGTTATTAATGACAATGATAAGTTGCTAATAGGTATATCACTTTTAACGAAGATGCCGCCGTGACTTTTTTGCAAACGCATAATCTACTTATGCAGAATGACGAAAATAACATCTATGATAAGTGTGGCGCGGAAATGCAACAAAAAAGGAAACGCGATCGTGGAGAAGCGTTTCGTCCAGTCTTATGTTGTCCTAGAAATGGCTGCCAAACAACAAAATCGTTTAGAAGTGGAAATTAATTCTTCCATTATACGGATTTTAACGGCAATATTATGCAATTGGTGTTTATATTCGTGCACGACGTTCCAAGGACAACATGTAAAAAATTAACTGGAAGGTCGTCACATGCCATAAGTGACTGGTATATCATGGGCCACAAAGTGTGCTCCTCAATTGTGTCAGTCAATCGCAGAGGACAATTAATCGGCAGTAAATACAGCATATACAAATTGATGAAGCGCGATTCGCGGGTCGCCGAAAATATAACAGAGAAAGGCTCTTACAAGGTCATCAACAACCTAAATCTGAAGATAGCGATGCATCGGTGCAAATTAATCGAACCATAGTGGATGAATAGATGGATCGTGGGTTTTTGGTTTGAAGACAAAACGAAAAATACTGGTGGTATGGAAAGGGGAGATGAAAACAATTAATGGCAGTTATAGAAAGAGAGGTTCAATTTTAATCTGTTATTCATTCAGACGAGTGGCCAGCATATTGGAATCTTGGCAGGTGAGGCTTCGACCATCAAACAGTTAATCACCAGCAAAACTATGTTGATCCGCTCACAGAGGCTCATACACAAGGTATTGAACGGTCGTGGCTAGATGCCAAAATTTATATCATAAAGAAATTGAAGGAGTACCATTAAACCATCTTCAATCGCATCTGGACCATTTATCCTGGAAGATATTAAGGAAGAATGAAGACGACTAATTTATCAGCTTTTTAAAGGATATTGCCTTTGTTTATAGATATTAGTTGTAAATATATTCGTAAGAAAATTAACAATAAATTTTGCGTCTTATCAATTATTATTGTATAGCAATGTTATAGCAGGGTAAATTTTAAATTTTTTGGTAGACCGCACGCTACAGGGGCACCGTTTTTGTTTTATTCGTATCTTCTCGTGATTCTATACCGTAGGTCATTATGGGCCTAATGCAAGTAAATATGTTTATATTAGGCTGTCAACAGGCTTAATAAAATTTAAAAAGTTGTCTCTGTAAGTCGTCTTCACTTTCGGCGATCATCGCCGCGTGGGCTGCGTAACATACAAGCCTATGGTAATTCTGTTGTTACTCATTCTGTATCTGTATCTGTGATAACATTGTTTGACAACCAGATTCTAATATTTTTTTGAATTTAGAACAAATACAAACGACAATATGAAAATGCATTTCGGCAACTCAAAGAATGGTGGGATATCAATTTTTTATGGGCATATTTTGCGGAAAAGTCCAAGAAAGTTAAGCCTCCTACATCATGGTCCATATATTCCCTGCTAAAATCAACACTTGATTATTAAAACGTTTACCAAATTTGAAAACAAACTCAATTAAACACGGTGTTAAGAGGCCTAAAACATGAGAGAAAATTAATCAAGTTCTAACACTAGCAGATAATGAAAACTATTTAACGAGTACAGTAAAATTGTGATTATTGTTTTATTTAATTCATATTTACCAAACACGGTTTAGATTGTTTTAATCATGAATATTTCGGGTGCTTGTTACTGTGAATGACTACCCGTGGTATAGAAGACTCTGTTTTAATTGTAATACAAGAACTAATATACAGCGCAGTTTTAGAGCTTCCAATTTAGTTTGTATCTAACTTTATCGAAATAAGCGACGCTTCTTAGAAAAAGTAATAACTGATAAATCATACCTCTCTACATAGCGTATCCCGTGAAAAAGTTTAATGTTAAAATATTTATAGTAAAAAACAAATTTATAAATAAAAAAAATACCTTTATTCCGTATAAAACTGTAGTCCTTGAAAAATTATTCCCTAAAAATAATGTCATCTAAAAGTGAACCGTTACATTCCCAATACTCAATATCAATATCTTTATTGAATGCTAAGTAAGGCACAGTCTCTTACATTTATGGCAGTTTATTACATGTGGTGAGAGTTTGCTTATTCTAACTCAACCTAAGCACTTAAACTAGTGGTCCTATACTAACTTAACCTAGGAGATGAGTGTTTAAAACATGATTTTCTTATCCTAACTTAACCTAAGATTTATGCTACCTTAACCTAGGACTTATGCTAGCTTAACTTAGGACTTAATATTAACTTAATCGAGGGCGGGTAAGGAGGGCCATCGTCTTCATCCCGAAAGAGGGTCTGAAGGTCTCGAGAATTGACGGCAGGCATGTAGAGGGGAGTCGGAAGGCGTCCCTGATAATTGGGTTGCGGTGTTGGGACGCCTTGTCCATGAACTTAAATTGGGTTGTCCTCATATGTGCTTTTACGGTAGGCACAGCGAGGTCTCTGTGGATTTGCCTGTTTCTCATGAACCAGGGGGCTCCCGTGATCATCTTCAGGGCCTTGTTCCGTACTGTCTGGAGTTGGGCTCTCCTTGTCCTGGAGAGCTGACACCAAGTAGGGCAGGCGTAGGTAAGGCTTGCCTTTACAACGGTGTTGTATATTAGCAGCTTGATCCTTGGTTGCAACTACTGGAGCGGTTTATAATAGGGAATAATTTGCCCAGCAGTTGCTTCGCTTTCCTGGTGACAGCACTGACCTGGTCCTTCCAGACGAGTTGTTTGTCGTACTTGATGGTGTGCCCAATACTCTTCCTGCTCAGCACATCATATTTTGTTTTTAATACATACCTACGGAAAAAAATTCATCTACGTGAAGGCCACTTCTTTTGAGAATAAATTTATTCGGAAATTTTTTTCAAATGACTGATGATGTGTTTGAAGTGAGTGATGTCGCCCCGTCCTTCTGACGACGGGGCGACATCACTCGTCTAAATGTGTTATAACCATCAAAATTTTGTAACTTGGGTATGAAGAAAAAAAGTTCGCAATGATCATCACATATCGCTCCCAATTAGCAGTTGTTATGCAGCGTCTGTTATTTGCAAAAAAATACGTGCCGTGTATTCCGTGTTGACACTTCGGCTAACGCCGTTACTTTATGGAAATGTAAATATTTATGATGCTTTGGTTTTAGATTTATCCGACTTCAATAAAGCCAGATCTGTTTATCGAGGATGCCGTTAAGGTGAAAATGTACCTGACTCAAAAATAATATATTGGTAAATGTTCAAACATTTAATTAACGAAGTTAAGCCTCTGAGTAATATTATTGGGATTTAATTCCTGCACCAACTGTATCTTGTAAAGGCTTAGACATAAATCTTCACGAGGAACGTTGTAGCGAACTTCTCATTACACTTAACGTTTGCTTATAGAGAGGTCAGGATTCTGGCGAGCAGACACTTAGACACACTTTTATAAATCACGTTCTGTTGCCTTTGATCACTCTTCCCGGGATTTACTGGCCCTGCTCACACGTTGAGTTCGCGCAATAAGCCAAACAAATTTAAACTTATTTATGGGACACCCTATATTTAACTACAAATGATAGTACAATTTGATACGAGCCACATTAGATCGATGAATCGAAGTGGATGGCTATTAAACCCATTCACCTTAAACCTAACCTAACCTAACATTTGGGTATATACGTATTACTTTCACAAGTCTTTGTTAAAAATTTGAGATTTTGCCATATACAGTGGCGTGCAAAAGTTTCCGACCAGTGACATTTCGTTCTCTAACTTATTAAAAAAAAAGACTAATGATTTTTAATCATTATAAGATGTGAGTATGAGATATAGGAAACAAAATAATATAGTAAAAGAATATTATTTATGTTTGTGAATATATTTATTATTATTATTCTTATATTTATATGTGCAAAAGTTTCAGGCCACATAATATACATTGACGCAGTAGGATGTTCAAAGACGTATTTACGAATAATAGCGCGTTGAATGTTCACATTTAGTTCATAAAAGGTCGTGGGAGCATAAATATGGCTCGGCATATGCAAATCCAAATTCGTGAGAGAGTAATAAAATTTTCAAAAGAAGGAAAGTCTTCTCGTGAGATTGCTTCATTATTATCGATAGGTAAATCAACCGTGAACGATATTATTGTAAAATACCGTTGTGGATATGGTTTAAAAGATCGTCCGCGTAGTGGAAGACCAAGAAAAACGTCTAAAAAAGTAGATCGTATCATTAAACGCAAATCAAGAAAACTGCTGCCGAAATTGCACGCGAGCTAAAGGATGAAAACCTAGCTAATGTTAGTCGTAGTACTGTGACACGAAGACTACTTGATGTGGGACTTTTTGGCCGTATAAGTATCAAAAAACCATTAATCAGTAAAAAGAATAAGAAGGCCCGATTACAATTTGCCAAAGATCACCTAAATTGGACATTCAAAGATTGGAAAAAAGTAGCTTTCTCAGACGAATCTAAATTTAATCTTTTTGGAAGCGATGGTAGACAATATGTACGACGTCCTATTGGTCCGACAAATGATGTTCGTACCAAATTCCTACTGTAAAACACGGTGGAGGAAGTGTGATGGTTTGGGGAATTTTCTCTGCACAAGGAGTCGGTCCATTGATCGAGATCAACGGAAATATGAACGCTCATATTTAGAAAACAATTTGTTTTTATATGCTGAAGAAACAATGCCGCAGAATTGGATATTTCAGCAGGATAATGACCCCAAACATACATCCAAGTTGTTAAAACAGTGGTTTTCTGCTTCAGATGTGAGAGTTTTAAGCTGGCCATCTCAATCACCGGACTTGAACCCAATAGAACACTTATGGGAAACGCTAGATCGTCAAGTTCGAAAACATACATATTCAAATAAAGCCGCATTATTCACCTGCTTGTATTAAGCGATTAATTGAGTCAATGCCACATCGTTGTGCGGCTGCAAAGACTGCAAAATATTAACATAAAAAAATATAATTTAAGTCTATTGTAGAGCATATGGACTAATAATTTTTCTCGTAGTACAAAGTGGCCGGAAACTTTTGCACATATAAATATAAGAATAATAATAATAAATATATTCACAAACATAAATAATATTCTTTTACTATATTATTTTGTTTCCTATATCTCATACTCACATCTCATAATGATTAAAAATCATTAGTCTTTTTTTTAATAAATTAGAGTACGAAATATCACTGGCCGGAAACTTTTGCACGCCACTGTATATATTTGTGCTCTCATACATTCGAAAACGATTGTATGAACAATAAAAGTCAATGATAAAGCACAATTTGCATTCAACACAAGGCTACAAATATTGATGCATTTTTAAACTAAATTCCAAATTTAAAATACTCGAATTAAACAAAAGTCATTTGCACAATAAATATTAGATAATTTAATGGCGTAACTCTATCGATAAAGTGCAATTTATATTCGGTACATGATCGCTAGTTATAGGAAGTTTAAAAACAATGTGACAATATCCGTTTCATTTTTTTCATTAATATGATAAATAAATTCCAATGGATACATAACGGCATAAAAATGATTAATGTTTTTTTTTTGCACCCAACGGCCGATAGCTAAATAAATTATTACCAATTTAAAAAAAAAGTAGTTGGTTACCCAGTATTTGCTTTGTAAACATAACATGTAGGCTGAAAAGTTTCTGGTCTGACACATAAATGATGTGTATGATTTTTAGTACCAGCCTTCAAACGATACGTGTCAAAATTTCATTACATTTCGACGATTAGTTTATAGGTTACAGTGGTTTTAGTGACACTACTTTTGATATTTTCAAAACAATGAAAAAAATCGAATTTCGTGTGTTGATTAAACACTGTTTTTTGATGGGAGAAAATACCGTTCAAGCAAAGCAATGACTTGATAAGTATTACGAGGACTCTGCCCCTGGAAAATCACTAATTATTTAATGGTATGCTGAATTTAAACTTGGTCGTACAGACACAAATGATGCTGAACGCCCAAATGAGGCGGTTACACTGGAAAACATCAAAAAAATCCACAAAATTGTTTTGGATGACCGTAAAGTGAAATTGCGTGAGATAGCTGACACCCTAACGATATCAAAAAAACGTGTTTGTGATATTTTGCATGAAACATTTGGGCCTGAGAGAGCTGTGTTCGAAATGGGTACCGCGTTTGCTCACAGTGGACCAAAAACAACAACGTGTTAATGATTTTGAGCGCTCTTTGGACCTGTTTAAGCTCAATAAAAAGGATATGTGACAATGGATGAAATACGGACCCACCACTACACACCGGAATCAAATCGGCAGTCAGCTGAGTGGAAAACAGCCGATGAAAGCCGCCCAAAGCGACCAGAGACGCAACAATCGTCTGGGAAGGTTTTGGCCTCTGTATTTTGGGATGCTCATGGAATCATTTTTATCGACTATGCTGAGAAGGGAAAAAAAAAAACCATTAATAGGGAATATTATATAAAGTTATTGGTGCGTTGAAAAGCAGATATCGCAAAGAAATGTTACGAATTGAACAAGAAAAAAGTGCTTTTTCATCAAGACTGTGTCACAAGTCAGTGGTTACGATGGCAAAATTGCATGAATTGAAGTTCGAATTGCTTCCTCATCCACCGTATTCTCCAGATTTGGCCTCCAGCGACTATTATCTTTTCGCAGACCTCAGAAAAATGCTCGCGGGAAAGAGATTTGGCTCCAATCAAGAAATTATCGCCGAAACTGAAGCCTGTTTTGAAGACAAAGATAAATCGTTCTACAAGAAAGGTATAGAAATGTTAGAAAAGCGTTGAATTGAGTGTATCGCTCTTGAAGGAGACTATGTTGATGAATAAAGTCGAATTTTGCAAAAAAATGTGTTTTAAGTACCTAGACCAAAAACTTTTCAGCCTACATGTTAAGTTGTAAAATAAATAAAGAATTTGGCTTTTTCACGAATTTTGAAGAAGGAAAAGATACCTGTTCAGTTACAAAATACTAACACCTACCTTTACGTGCTAAACTCTTTTTATATTTGAGTGAACATTTAAAATTCTCTCTCTTTCTCAATCATTTCATCCCAATAAGAGTATCGGTGAGAGTATGCAGTTGCTGCCTCAACAGTGATTCTCCAGGCATATCGATCCTACGACCTGACTTGACTTGTTCATACCCATACCAAGAAGAGATCTTACTTGGTCAGACCATCTTGTTAGAGACCGTTCCCTTGACCTTCCCCGTTACTACAAGGTTTTCCATGGCATCTACTTTCCTGATAATGTGGCCAAAGTATTTCAGGTACTGTCTATTAATTCTATTTGAAAGTCCGTCATTTATACTAAGCTCTTCAAGAATAGATACATTAGTACTATGTTCGATATATGATACTGTGAGGATTCGTCGATATGCCCACATCTCAAACGCATCGATTCGCTTTTCGTCAATTTGCTTAATGGCCCATGTTTCCGATGCGTAAGTTACTATGGGGACTATAAAGCTGGATAGCAATCTTAATTTTGTGTTTTTTGTGACAACTGAATCTTTCTAGACTTTAGTGAGTTTGATCGTCGAATTTCTAGCCATAGCCAAACGTCTTCTTACTTCCGTTTCACAGCCACCATTGTTAGTTATGTTGGATCCTAAATAGTTGAAATGGTCTACAACAGTGAAACCAGCAATTTCATTTTTGTGTGACAGATCTTCATTACGAAACAATCATTACTTAAGTTTTCGCTCTCTTAATTGCCAATCCATAGTTTTTGCTAGTGATTTGAAGGCGCTCCATAATTGATGCCAGGTCTTGTATTGACATCGCAAATATAACAGTATCATCCGCATATTTAAGGTTATTTAGCTTTTTTCCAACGATTGTCACACCCTCACTCCAGCCATCCAAAAACAGATCTCATTATATGTTCACTATAAAAAGTAAGGGTGACAGAATATAGCCCTGTTTGATGCCTACTTCTGCATTAAAGGGATCTGAAAAAAAAGTATTCAGTTTAATTCTGCCATTTGTGTTCATGTGAGAACATTTCTAATTAGTTTAACCTTAAACAGTATAATAATGCTAAGGTTTCTCGTAATCAAATCTCAGTCTGCTGTATATACTATTCTCTTAAAAGTAAGAATAATTACACCTTTGCCAACCCAGTATTTTGACTGCCATTTTTTCTTCGGGTCGTAATGTGTGTGCGTTTTTGGTTTGGAGCTTTTTTATTTTTAAAATTTCATGCAGGTTATTATGTTCATATAAGATGCCCACTATCTTAGCAATTTCATGAAGCTTAATGCGACGATGTTTCATTACGATACCATAAATTTTATCGACCCTTTCTTTAGAAGAAACCTTGATCCGGCGTTCTAAACGTGTAGCGTCTGCAGTGCTCTTACCACCACGTTTAAATATGTTTATCCAGTAGTACTAAATGGTCTTAAGTGCGGATGCCGAATCCTCATGATCTTCCTTTAGTTCAGTTTCTAACTGGGCCACAGTCCACTTTTTTTAATAAAAAAGTCTTATCACTGCACGATACTCGGCTATATCCAACGAAACGTGTAACATCGGTTACTTAGGATAGTTGCCAGCAAACAACTGCGCGTCTCATCTGTTTGAAACTTTGAACACAACAGTTACAAGAATCACACTTACCAACAGTCATACCGCTTAACAAAGTTTCCCTCCATTTTATAGAAAGAAGACTTACCAATCCACCCTCGTATGTTCATCAGAAACTAGTACAATGTGGATAATGAATTGTAATGCCTGATGTTAAAACTATTTTAAGAGTTGTGACATCAAATTTCTTTATGGTCAATAATGAATCGTAAGTCAGTTCTTTCAGTCATCCTTTTTTAACTATGTTAAAAAATGGGATAATAATAAAAATATAAAAAGGTGTCTAGACGTAACTTTGTTGGAAAAATTTAAAATCTACACAAAAAGATGACCAAGGCTTTAACACCGGTCGCGGAAATGCAGAAAATCGAACGTTGGATTTTAGAAAGGATATGACTTGTATGTTTACCTAGTGAAGCCAAAACGACTGAGGATATTCGTCCGATGAAAGGGTTTTCTTTTAGTTTTTCCGGCTCTTTACATGGAAGATCGCTTACGTGCAGTGAGGAAATAAAATGAAATGGTTATTTTAGCGAATGTCTACATTCATGTTTGACGTTTATCTTTCCTTTAGTTTAAAGAAGACGGATTAGAAAAAGTTTATAATAATAACGAACTGATTAAATATTTATTAAAATCCCTAACCTTTAACCTTAATTTTTGAAAACGAGTATTTCATGTAATGATTGCAACTGATGAAAGCTAAAAGTTAGAAACATGTGTCTAGCATAACTTCTTTTTTCTGTATGCATGTATTTTTACTTTCTGTTTTATCACCTAAATTATACAGAAATTAGGTGCTCGGGGTCAAGACATCGTTTTAGGGTATTTTTTTTTATAATCCACCTCCCCTGCATTAACTACTACCTAAAAATATACACACACACGATTGCCAGAATCGAATCAGCGACCATTTGTTTCATATGCAGGTTCTTAACCCACTGCGCTATCGGCCTGATAGTATGCCAGCAAGAACAACAAATGGTTATAATAACAACTCTAGAACCCAATAGAACGATGATCAAAAAATCAACTGGCCTATTTTTGATTGCAGAGTAATAGAATAGCCAAGAGAATATCGGTTCGACGAGTACATAAGCATGATTTGCTTATTGATCAGTTTTAAGACCAAACCTTTATATTATTACCATTTTGAAGCTATTGCTATCAATAATAAAGCAATAGTTGCCACATTTTACCTTGTCTCTCTTCAGTCTTTCATAATCCAGATGACATATGGGATCTGAGGATTCGTCTGGATTATAATTAGATTTGACATAAAAAATTCCAAATAATTTAAAAAGTTAAGGAATTCGTAAAGTGATTAATTAACGATGTTTTAATTTATCCATCTAAATCTTAATCTCCTAGAATATGGTTTTTTTGTACGGAGTATAAAAATAATTTCACGAATTGAAAAGTATTTTTCAGCATAATCGTAGACGCAATTTTTTCTATTTTTTTCTTTTCTCCATCTTTTCAGTGGTCTCCCAAGCCTACACTGCTAACGTGATGGACGAAAGTGTATTAAAAGGCAACACAGCTATTATTAAATGCCACATTCCCAGTTTTGTTTCTGACTTTGTCTTCGTTACGTCATGGTTGCAAGATGATGGGCATGAGATACTAGCTGATGATGGTCATTACGGTGCGTTGAAATATTCATTTGTTCTCTGTTTTTATTCTCGAATAATAAAATGTTATATATTTTTATTTAGGGTATTTAGAAGTTAGTGTGGCCTATTTCCAGGACATATTCAATATCTAAAAGCAAGATAAATTATTCATATAAATATTAACATGGGCTGAAAAGTCCCGAGATTTTCCGAAAGATGGCACCACCATCAAAGAACTCATATGATTTTCAGTTAGTGTCAACTCTCAGAAGATCCGTGTAAAATTTTCATGACATTTTGTCTATTAGTTTGCGAGTTACAGCTGTTTGAGTGACGCTATTTTTGTTTTTGCAAAACGATGGAACAAAAAGAATTTCGTGTGTTGATTAAACGTTGTTTTTTGATGGAAAAAAATACATCCAGAACCAAAGAATTACTTGAAAAGAGTTATGGCACATCTGCTCCGCCGAAAGCAAGTATGGTATATGCCGATGATTTAGTGAACCTAAACGCGGTCGTACAAACAGCGATAAATGCATCACATGCCGAACGTCCAAATGAGGCAGACGTTTACTTATGTTTCATCAATTACGAAAAAGCCTTTGATCAAGTCAAACATCCAGAATACTTCAGAAAAGTAGAATACTCACTTATATTGGGATCAGGTAGCGACGATACGAGTAAATAGCAGGGAAACAGAAAAATTCGGAATAAATGAGGTGTTCGCAAAGGATGTATGCTCTCTCCACTCTTTTTTAATCTGTATTCCGAACACATTTCAGAGGGCCTTAGAGACCACTTCATACTGTATCAAAGTTAATGACAATATCATCAACAAGCTGAACTACGCTGATGATATCGTTATTATAGCAGACACAGCAGATGGACTTCAGCGTCTTATGAGCAATATATCTAGGGATGGCGACGCTTTGGGAATGAAAGTAAACATTAATAAAACATAAGTAATGATCGTCTCTAGAACACCTTGATTGCAAATAAGTATCCGCGTTTATGATCAACTAATATAACAAGTAACCCAATTTAAATACCTAGGATGCTGAGTAACCAATGATCTGAATCCTAAAGTTGAGATACGAGTTCTCATTGAAATGGCCAGAACCGATTTTTTTAGAATGAAACACCTCCTCACAAACCCCACTCTTTCTTTGGATACTCGTTATCGCTTTGTAAAAGTCTATATGTATTTAGGGTTTTATATGAAGTTGATGTCTGGACTTTGGTACTACACTCAATGAATCGTTTAGAGTCTTTCGCAAAATATTGAAGATCTCTTGAACAGAGCATGTCAGGAACGAAGATATACTTTGGCGAATAGGTAAAGAGAGAGAGAGAGCTAAGCAACCTTAGATATGCGGATGATACTGTTATACTTGCAACTTCAATACAAGACCTAGAATCAATTATGGAACGCCTGGAAATCCCTAGCAAAAACTATGGATTGACAATTAATGGAGCGAAAACCAAAGTAATGATTGTTAGTCGTAATGAAGATCTGTTACACATAAATGAAATTGCTGGTTTCACTGTTGTGTGGACCATTTCAACTATTGGCTATGGCTAGAAACTCGACGATGAAACTCACTAAGGTTTGAAAAGATTTAGTTGTTACAAAAAATACAAAGTTAAGATTGCTCTCCAGACTTAAATTCCCCATAGCAACTTATGCATCAGAAACATGAACCATTAAACACGCTGACAAAAAACGAATCGATGCGTTTGTGATGTGGGCATATCGAAGAATCCTCAGAGTATCATATAATGAACACTGTACTAATGTATCGATTGAAGCGCTTCGTGTAAATGACCTATTTTTAAGTAGAATTAATAGACATTACCTGAAATATTTTGGTCACATTAAGAGGAATGTGGATGCCATTGAAAAGCTTGTAGTAACGGAAAACGTAGAAGGTAGAAGATCAAGGGACGGCCTCCAACAAGTTGGTCCGACCAAGTAAGATCTCTTCTTGGTATAGTATGCACGAGTCAAATCAGATCGCGCAGGATCGAGATGCCTGGAGAATGACTGTTGAGGCAGCAACTGCAGGGTGTCATCGATACTCTTATTGGAGTGGAAGGATTGAGAGAGAGAGAGAGAATTGCTGTCATTTGTTAAAAGACAGAAAACTCATGGGACATATCTATAGGAGTCCAAGATACTAACTTCTCTTATTGTTGATGGAGGGCAAGGTTGAAGGAAGGAGAGATCCGGGATGACGGAAATGTTCCTGGATAAAGAATATAACCTGAACTAACCTGGACAGGCCTAGACACTCATATATTATTAAGAATAGAAGGGTAGAGAAGAATTCGCCGTGATTACAGCTAAACTTGAGTAATTGAGATGGCACTATAAGAAAAAGATAATTAATTAGGATGAGTTTATATCCCTAACCAACATCGAACGCTGTACTAGGACGTATTGATAAGTTTCTAGCCTAGCATAGAAAGAACAAGAAAATCTAAAAAAATGTTTATTCAACGTAATCTCCTGTCAACGTTATATACTAAGTACAATGGTTATAAAGTAACTCTCTAAGAAAAATTCTTTATCTTAGTTTTCTAACCTATCTTCAACAACATTTATTATATCGCCATTTAAATGAAATTTGTGTCGTTTCGTATATGTTTTCAGTTTCTGGGAATAGGTAATAGTCCAAGGAAGCTAAATCAGGAGAATATAGAGATGACCAATCAGTTCAAAGCCTATTCCTTATTTATTACGATTTGTAAACAAGCATATTTGTCTTGCAGAAATAGCTGACCTTTAATTTTTCCTAGGAGTTTTTCCACAATTTTAGTTAATAATGAAGAATAATATTTTTCGATCACTATGTTACCGTGATTCAAGTAATCTTAAGAAGCACCCTATCTTTATCCTAAATAACGCTGGCCTGCTGATTTCTGTAAGCAAAACTAGGGAGGGGTAAGCCGAAGTAAGCCAGCATATTTCTCTTTCAATATTATAATGATGGGTCCACGTTTTTTCCATAGTTACCATTCGTTCCAAAAAGTTACATGAAACCTTTTCAAAACGGCTATAAACTAACTTGAATGTTGTGACTCTCACTCGTTTTTGGTTGGCGTTTAGACATTTAAGGATCCATTTAGCTGATAATTTTCGCATACTAAAGTCAGAACGGAGAATGTTCATATGAAATATTCAGAGCCTCTGGCCAATTCGTCGATTATCCAAAATAATTTCATGCACAGCCTCAACATTCTCTCGAGTGAATACAGAAACGGGTCTTCCAGCACAGTATTCATGACTGACGTCGGTTCTTCCTCTCTTGGAATCCGAAAATCAATTTTTGGAGTAGGAAGGATATTATTCGTTCAATGTTTTAAGCATGTCGCCGTAAATTTCTTTAGCGGACAGTTCTTTGAAATAGAGGCACTTTATCACCGATCGATATTCGATTTTATTAAATTCACAATTTTTTTCAGTCATATATTCATCAAAAATGCATTTTAAATAACACATTCAAATGTGGACCACCAAACTTTGTGTACATATTTATTAAATATCAAACTACTATTCATACCAACCGCATTTTTTGGCAATGGGAAGTGGTCTAGGATAACAAGTTATCAATACTCGTAATATACCAGATGTACAAGTATGAAATGCGGATTTCAGACAACACCAATGCAGTTTGTGCTATAAAGATTTGACACTGCGCCATTTTGTTGTGTCATCAACAAGTGTCAGACGCGCACGAGTGATAAATTGGAAAAGTGTGTGCATAGTGTTGTGTTGTGTTCAATATGTCGAAATTTATACCGAACAAAGAGCATTCGCGGACAGCATTAATTTTTTGTTTTCATTTGAAGAAACTGCTGTTGAATCATACCGACTACTTCGAGAAGCTTATGGTGAACATGCTCCATCACAAGATACGTGTGAACGATGGTTTCGGCGTTTCAAAAGTGGTGACTTCGATGTTGCAGACAAGGAACGTGGAAAACCGCCCAAAAAATACGAAGATGTAATATTGCAAGCATTGTTGAACGAAGATGATTCGCAAACACAACAACAACTCGCCGAGCAATTGGGCGTTAGTCAATAAGCTGTTTCCAATCGGCTACGAGAGATGAGAAAGATTCAAAAGACCGGTAGATGGGTACCACATGAGTTGAACGACAGGTAAATGGAAAAAAAAAAAAAAAAAAAAAAACGCAAAAAACACGTGTGACATTTTGCTCGCTCGGTACAAAAGGAAGTCGTTTTTGCATCTTACAGGAGATGAAAAGTGGAATCATAGGTAAACCCAGGCGCACCATCCACATCGACCGCAAGACCGAATCCCTTTGGCAGAAAGACGATGCTCTGTGTTTAATGGGACCAGAGGGGCGTGGTCTATTATGAGCTGTTAAAACCTGGGGAAACGGTTAAACGGTACTAAACGTTACCAACAACAATTGACCGATTTGAACCGTTCGCTGCTTGAAAAAAGGCCAGAATACGAAAGAGGCAACACAAAGTCATTTTTCTTCATGACAATGCTCAATCACATACGGCAAAACCAGTTCGCGACACGTTGGAAGCACTCAGCTGGGAAGTTCTACCCCAGCCTTGGCTCCTTCCGATTACCACTTGTTTGCATCGATGGGTCACACACTTGCTGAGCAGCGTTTTGGTTCGTACGAATATGTGAAAAAATGGCTCGACGAATGGTTCGCAGCACAAGAGGAAGATTTTTACTGACGTGTTATTCACAAATTGCCCGAAAGATGGGAAAAAAATGTATAACAAGCGATGGAGCATACTATAAAAAAAGCACTTTTTATCATTCTTCCGAAATTAACATGTTTTTTTAGAAAAAAAATCCGCATTTCATACTTGTACACCTGGTAGTAGTGCAATATTAATTTTCGTAACTCCAACTGAACCTTTTTAATTGTATAAAAAAAAAATTACAATTTACTTTAATACAAATTGAATGCTTATCATAAAAACTGGTACCCTTTCTCTTAAATCTCTTAAAATGAAATTTGGCGGCAACGTAAATCCAATATAAGTATTTTGTAAAAATAATGGAAAAAATTTCCCTAATCCCAAATTGATTTTGCCCTATAAAAGGTAATGAAAAGTCAAGTGGAAAATTATGAAAGTAATTCGAATTTTTATATAACTGTAGTCTGGAGGAAAAGGGAGAGGAGAATTTTTTTTATGACTTTTAATTTAAATATTTTCTTTTTATCATTCTGGAGAAGCTGTGAACTTTAGCTTTGAGATATTGTCACAAAAAAATTCATTGGTATCAAGCAAAATCTACGAGGATGCCAACTTAAGTCTTCTCTTTCGGAAACCAATTATTCGGGAAAATTTCTCTTTAAACGCAAAATGCAACATTTTCACTACGTAACAGACGTAGAATTATACTCTCGCACATAAGTGATACGCTGCGTTCCTGCATAATGAAAATTTGAACTTATTAAAACGATTGACCGATATAATTCTTATTAAAAATAACTGGCCAAGTGCAAGTCGGACTTGCGCAATTAGTGTTCTGTACCTTGATTGCTTTTAAAATAAAAAATTTTGATACGTAAGTACAAAATGATCAGTGACTTCACAAAACACAATCCGAATGGCTAATATAGTCTTGGAAACTGCAGCTCTAAAAAATCTATTGATGAGCAATCTTCGGATGTTCGTTAACTAGGAATTTTGACGTCTTCTTCCTTGTATTTTATCTTCGATGACCAGTCTCAGCAAGTCATACTTTGCTCCACTCATTATATAACCGATATAACTAGTTTTTTTTCACTTATAGTCAGCAGTAGTTCTATGGATTTGGTATTTGTTACTCTATCCACCCATATTATCCGAATTCTTCTATAAACATACATATCGAAAGCTTTCGAGTCGTTTCCCTGTGCTGGGATCAGGAATTCAGCCTTAACGTCCATGTAGGAGTACCGTAAAAACATAGCATCTAATCATACGCACTCGAAGTTCTAGACTAAAGTCGCATCTAGTGAAAAGATTTTTCATGTTCATGAAGGTCCCCCCACTGGCTATTAATTAGTATTTAGAAGACAAAACTTACTGAATTCTCTGTCCATTAGCAAAATTAAATAACCGTATAATTTTTAATCAATTCAATTCAATATTTTTTAATTAGAGCTGTAAAGTTAGCAACTATATCCGAGCAATAATAGTAACTATTATTTTAAGTAGTGTTACTTCATTTTTTATTGAATCGCTTTAGGGTATTACGAACGTCCCGTTCAAAACCTTAAAAGAAAAATATTCCTCCTAACGCCTACAACTACTTTTTATCAGTTTAATTAGCAAAGGTCATGTGTTAATTTCAGATCATTAATACTTGTTATTAACATTTCGGCAACCCCACAACACTTCTAACAAAACGAAATGAACGCCTGTTCCATAAATCCTGGATCAGCATTCCAGGATTTCCAGGGGAGAATTCGGTTGCTATGAGCGACGCTCCAGCTATGTTTACGCGAACGTCCTTGATTTTATTTAACCAATTCTTGGTTTTATTGGTTTTTGCTTTTACATTAAATCAATGCAACACAGACCGTTTTCAACACATGTTGTACCTAAATAAAACGAAACAAAGTATATACAGTTTGTCAAGTAAGACTGTGTCCGCAATAATTCATTTTTGGTAGGTGCTATTCTAGAGGTTCAACAAAAAATCGGTAGTGGGAACTTTTGTCTACGACGCATTTTAGTAAAAATATCAATTGATTCCGACTTCCGTCGATATCACGTAAAATCCAAAATGAGGCGCTTGTTTGCGCGTCGGTTCGAGGCAGTCTCTCTTTGTTCCCATCCAAAGGGCCTAAAATGACACATTCCCCGGCCGCTAAATATATTAAAAAGTCGGTATCGTTTGTGAAGAAGTGGATAAATCATTTTAACGAAGCGAAAAATGTCGACTTGTTAAAACGTGACTCGGCAGGCAAAGTCACTCTGAAAGTCGAAAAACGAAGCGTGTCTTTGTTTTCACGGGATCCGAAATTGACGCTACCTCAGGAGCGGCAAAATTAGGAAATCGGGTTTAAATGTGTCTCAAGAGACCATCCGACTTCGTGCTCATGATGTCAAATTTCGAAGGACGTTCAAGAAACCTTTGCTGTGATCCTCACAATCGCCGGACGCCAGTCCTATTGAAAATGTGTGGTCCCATGTAAGGAAAAAGCTCCGAGGAAACACTTTGAGGACTTTGACTCTGTTGTCTCGAGACATACGAAAAATTTGGAGATCATTGCCCGAATATGCAGAAAATCTCGTCGACAGCCTGCCTCGAAGATACCAGGCGATTATTGATGCAGAAGGCGATTGGACAACTTACTAAGATAATTGCGCCGTTGTTAGCATACCAAAGAATACATTGATGACAAAAATGTTCTCGAAACACATTTTTTCAAGAATACGAGCGGTCACGTTCTTAATTGACAGATTGTAAGTGTATATACCATCCTTGCCTTGATCAAATCCTGATTAGGGGAGGCCCCTAAATCCCCTACTGGTTTTAAATCACAACATTGCAATTTTTTTATATGCCAGATAAATTATTAAAAATAACGTGATAATTTTTGTTCAATCTAACCCTGTGGCGAATATTTTGATCGGTACTTTTTGGGAAGGGGGGCAGCGATTTTTGGTAATTTTAAAAAAATAATACAAAGAAAACGGTGTGCACGTATTACTTTGTATATATTTTGGAACTTGTGTTTTCACAAGCTTTCATTTGACAGTCCACTCGATGACCTGGTAATTTTTTTTTCACTTTCGATTTCAATCCCCAAAACTCACCCTTTAAGTCAAAATTTAACTTTTAAAACTACACGGCTCTGGTTAGGGGAGGCCCCTAAATCCCCTACTGATTTTAAATCACAACATTGTAACTACTAGTCGTCCTCAAGAAAAAACTTCTTACTTGAAGATGATCAGGTTTTTTTATTTTAATATATCATGTTTCGCTATCACTGTAGCTTTATCAAGATTAAAAGAACAAGATGGAAAATTTTTTATATATATATATATATAAGATCCCTACAGGTAAAATACAATAATGTTGGAAATCCCTAATTATACTATTATAAAGATTTTATATTATAGGTAACAAATTAATTAAGTACGGCAAGTAAAAGAGACTACTGGTCTTATTGGATAACCTTTTTTTTTTAATAGAAGGACCAGTAGTCTCTTTTACTTCAGCACCATCTTATAAGTTGTCAAAGAAATTAATAGAAAAAATTAATGAGAATACTAATTTTGTTGCTAAGTTTCAAATAAAAAACTCGTATGATTTAGTTAATAGAATTCAAAATATACAACTTCCTAACAAAACGAAACTCATCTCTTTTGACGTAACCAATTTATTCCCGAATATACCACCCTACTATAACACTAGTCGAAAAGTTTTTAAACTCAAACCACATTAATTATATTAAAAAACAAGAAATACTCATTACACTTAAGACTTGGTTAACACAAAATAACACTATATACACTAATAATAAAGGCCTCATAATGGGTAATCCCCTTAGTCCCCTACTAGCAGAAATTTTCATGAATTCTATAGAATCCAAAATCAGTGAACATCCGTTTTTTTAAAAAATTCATTTATTGGTATAAATATATCGATGATATTTTAGCCTGCTTCACAGGAATAGATAGACAACTCAAAATATTTTGTGATTATATAAATAATTTACATGCTAACATAAAATTCACTACAGAAGAAGAAACTAATTCTAGCATAAACTTCGTAGACTTAATAAACATACGTTTGCTATTTACCACAAACCATCGCATACTGACACAACAATACATAATAAATCATGTCACCCAATCCAACAAAAACTAGCTGCCTTTCATAGCATGATCCATAGACTACTATCTATTCCATTAAATGAAAAAGATTTTCTTAAAGAACTAAACATAATAAAACAAATTGCAATAAACAACGGATATAATGTAAATATAGTAAACAAAATTTTAAAAAAGAAAAAGTATAAAAAAGCCTTAGAACTAATTTTTTTCCTAGGCAAAAAATGATTCAAGATCGCTACAGTGTTATTACATACATAGGTGAGACTAGCAATAAAATTAGAAATGTCTTAACAAAAAAACTAAATATTAATGTAGCATTTAAAACAATAATACCCTAAGCAAATATATAAAAAATAATAAATCAAAAACAGACAAAGAGCAAAAATCAGGTGTTTATAAACTTAATTGTGAAAATTGCGATTGTACTTATAAAGGAAGACATTTTAAAAAAAGGATAAAAGAACATTTTACATCTTTTATAACTAGCAAATCAGACTCAAATTACGCTAACCATTTAATAGAATCAGAACATCGTTTAATAAAAACTTTGAAATTTTACATGTTGAAAATAAAGGTTATAAATTAAATTTGCTTGAATCTCTGGAAATCAATAAACTTAAAAATACTAATTATTTGTTAAACGACCAATTAGAATTAAATAATTCACCTCTTTTAAATATATTTCAATAATACCTTACCTAATTAATTTGTTATCTATAATATAAAGTCTTTATAATAGTATAATTAGTGATTTCCAACATTGTATTGTATTTTACCTGTAGAGATCTTATATATACATATAACAAATTTTCCATCTTGTTCTTTAATCTTGATAAAGCTACAGTGATAGCGAAACATGTTGATATATTAAAATAAATGTGGATTTTACCAGCAAACGAAAAAATTAGTGTTTTACTGTTCACTTAATCGGCCAAAACAATCCAGTTATATCTATTATTTCCTAGCAGTTCCCAATATTTATTTTGTTGAATATGACTGAAGGGACAATTAAATCTAATAGTGTATAAAAATGATATAATTATTCTTTATGTTGCAAAAGACGAATGTTAGCGCAGATGTTAAGCTTGTGACACTGCAAGACTTGATTTATTTAAAACGTATATATTTAATATATTTAGCGGATGTGACATATTAATGTGTTAAAGGAGGCATACGTGCCCCTTAAGCTAAAACATCCTTTCTTGTCTGCGAATAGTTGGACTCGTAAAACTTTCGACTATGAGTTCTTTAGAAATGAACCCGTAGTTTTTATTATTTACTTTACCTTTATATTCTACAAGGGTCGAAATAGTAGAAACACACCGTCAAATAAATCTCTATGAGAATCATTTCTTGGTTAACTTTTTTTTAGTTTTTTACCATTTCATTTTTGTTTATTGACGACTTATTCGCCTGACTTCCTCCTCACGGACATCTTGCTTTTAAAGACTTGCATGACGTAAGAGGCTCAAGAATCTTGGCTTAATCCATTACCGAACAAACAAAAACAAAATATATTAGCCGATTTTCAGGCTATGGTATAAAATGTGTATAAAACAGCCTGCAAGTGATACATTCAACAACTCGTTGCCTGTCAATTCGGGCATCCAGACATTGTTATAATTCAGCAGCAGGTTACAACAGCAGTGCTTGGAGAATTGGGCCAATATAACGATTCGAAAGGCCCTCCGACCGGATCAGAACTCGAGGTATGGATATGTGTGACCTAGTGACCCCAAATCAGATGCCTAAGTCAGCAGAGTAAGCTACTACTTGACTCAGTAAAATCGCTGAATAGACAGTAATAAAAGAGAGGCATTGCCCTAACTAAGAAATCATATTCTCTGAACAAAATTATATATTAGAACTTATCAAAAAGCTATTTAATCTTCAAGGTAACATAAATGGTATGGGGTTTTCTAACGCTCTATTTAATCTACGTAATAGTTGTCAAATCTGGAACACAAGAAATGGCGAGTCTAATTATTTGCCTATATTATCCAATTAATTTTTGTGTGTTGAGTGTTTACGTATCCGAATGAATTCACGACCTGACTAAAATTGAAATAATTAAAAAACCATAACAAAGATCGAAATGAATGAGATTTCAATAGAGATTGTCTCAGTCGTTCCGCCCTAGCTAAATAGCTAAAGCGTAGAATATGTTTTAGGTTCTGAAACTTCATATTTATAAACTTTGCGATGCTGCTTCAGACGGTATACGTTAATATTGTAAAAATATATCTACGAAACGAAATAGAGTTAGGAATTTGCACCTTAGAATTTGCATTTGCAGCTTGAAGTATGAATTTAATTTTTTCAAATAGTGAATTTTAGCTTGAAATTGGAATTGAATCCTGAAATTTGAATTTTAATTTCATAATGGAAATTTTCGGGTTGAAATCTGAATTATCATAAACGTATTATATAAATACAAGTTTTTTTAAGTTAAAGCATTATTTTTAACTGGTTATACAACCATCTAGATAAAGTCAATTCGACAAATTAAAATATTAAAATATGTTTTAACATTTTACCATTGTATAAAGGTCCAACCGAGATAAATTGTATAAAGCATCACCTCTTTTTAAATAATATTCGACTGACAATAGTCGAGTCGTCTCGAAGCTGACGTCTCTGCACAGCGCTCAGTGATTCAGAAAGCTGTTAGTCGAATACTGCACTGTTAGGAAATGTAAACAAAGCCGAAAGGGACTTTGTTAACGGTATCGAAAAGTTTAGAATAGGCCTATTACCAGGTGTACAAATATGAAATGCGGATTTTTTTTTCTAGAAAAACATGTTAAATTCGGAAGCATGATAAAAAGTGCTTTATTCAAAGTATGCTCCATCGCTTCTTATACATTTCTCCCTTCTTTCGGGCAATTTGTGAATACCACGACAGTAAAAATCTTCCCCTTTTGTTGCGAACCATTCATCGAGCCATTTTTTCACATCTTCGTACGAACCAAAGCGCTGCTCAGCAAGTGCGTGACCCATCGATGCAAACAAGTGATAATCGGAAGGAGCCAAGTCTGGTAAGTAAGCCGGAAGGGGTAGAACTTCCCAGCTGAGTGCTTCCAACGTGTCGTGAACTGGTTTTGCCGTATGTGATGGAGCATTGTCATGAAGAAAAATGACTTTGTGTTGCCTCTTTCGGTATTGCTGGCCTTTTTTTTTTTCAAGCAGCGAACGGTTCAAATCGGTCAATTGTTGTTGGTAACGTTTAGTATTAACCGTTTCCCCCCAGGTTTTAGCAGCTCATAATAGAACACGTCCCTCTGGTTCCACCAAATACAGAGCATCGTCTTTCTGCCAAAGCGATTCGGTCTTGCGGTCGATGTGGATGGTGCGCCTTTTTATCCCCTGTAACTATACGATGCAAAAACGACTTCCTTTTGTACCGAGCGAGCAAAATGTCACACGTGTTTTTTGCGCTTCTCCATTTGCCTGTCGTTCAACTCATGTGGTACCCATGTGGTACCCATCTGAATCTTCCCCATCTCTCGTAGACGATTGGAAGCAGCTTGTTGACTAACGCCCAATTGCTCGGCGAGTTGTTTTTGTGTTTGCGAATCATCTTCGTCCAACAATGCTTTCAATTCCACATCTTCGTATTTTTTCGGCGGTTTTACATTCCTTGTCTGCAACATCGAAGTCACCACTTTTGAAACTCCGAAACCATCGTTCACACGTATCTTGCGATGGGGCATGTTCACCATAAGCTTCTCAAAGTAATCGGTATGATTCAACAGCAGTTTTCTTCAAATGAAAACAAAAAATTAATGCTGTCCGCGAATGCTCTTGGTTCGGTATAAATATTGAACACTACAACACAACACTATGCACACACTTTTCCAATTTATCACTTGTGCGCGTCGGACACTTGTTGATGACACAACAAAATGGCGCAGTGTCAAATCTTTATAGCACAAACTGCATTGGTGCACCATCTGTTGTCTGAAATCCGCATTTCATACTTGTACACCTGGTAAAATAACTGAGACATTGAAAGTATTCCAAGACTACTTAAAATTTTTAGTAATTTCGTTTATTTGGTGAAGTGACTTATTTTAATGATGATTATAACCTGTTAAAAATAAAGCCTCAACTCAGAAAACAAATTGTTAGTGACTAAACTTGTACTATACGTACTGGATACGCCCTTATGTGAGAATGAAAGTTAATCGTTAACAGGCGTATAAGTTTTTTTATTTTACTTAATGACTAGAATAGTTTTGCGGTTTTATCAGTGGGGAAATGCAGATATAACTCACATATTTCAAAAAAATTATAAATTTCTTTGGTACGCTCTTCTGTTATGTCACTCTTGACATATAGAACTAAGAGATACTTATCTTGCAGACATAATAGTCTAATAGTATATGAACGTTTATTTAAATTTATGTATCTATTTTTGTTTGGGTGTTAATGTGCTATAGATGATGAATACAAACAAATAATATAAAACACTTGAACGACTTTACACTAAAAATAACTTTGTAGCTTCTTATGATTTATTGGATCCTCCTAACGTGCATCTTTTTATTTCTTTCTCCAGTAAAGAAAAAGTAAGAAATGCATTTTTATTTGAATGTTGATTATATTCTTTTTATACTTCTTTTAAATGGTTGCAAAAAAAAGTAACACCACAGTAAACATGAAACACAGTAGCGACAATCGAACTCGTAGAATAAAAATGAATTTTCCTGATTGAAAGGAAGAGAAAAAAAAACGAGAAAAGTTTTTTTTAGAAACATTTTTTATCATGTTCTTATTAAAACAGATATACAAAAAACAGGGAAACAGGCAAAAAATACAAGGAAAAAATACATTGGCTTCCATGCTTTTTGCACGTTATTATACTCGTTATATTTCAGCGAATCTTTCTTCTGAACTTAAAAATTAAGTGACCACACTTTTTAAATATAATATAATAATTTTTCATATAACTAATCACTTTTCGTGCCTATATACTACTTATATAAAAAAATTAAATCCATGCACTGATTTATTTCAACCTATTCGTGCTGGAGAATTACTACTTTTGCATGCCCAGATTGAGTTTTGAAAGTTTGGTTAACAAATAATATATACTCCAGCAAACATTCTGCCCTGAATTCAGAAAAAAAAAATACAAGTGGAATAACATAAACCAATACTTAACAATAATAAAACATTAATTATTTTACAAATAAAATGTGTCTATAATATGAAAACACAATTATAATCTTTATATAATATATTGCATAAAGCATTATGAATAAATTACCTCTTAGGATCTTTGGGAAATCTAAAAAACTTAACTCATTTGAAGATACGACATATATTTTTACAAGCACTAACCGCACAAGAAAACCTTCCTCTTGACATATTTTTTATAATTATTTTCACTTATAACGTCAAACGAGTCATTTACTTATTGGAAAATTATTAAAAATAAATTTCGGAGCAAGTTATAAAAATATTTTCCTTGAAATCCAGATGTAAACACAACCCGCGAGCGCGTTGGCAGCCATGTTGTTGGTATGATAGGGGACGAATGTGTGAAAAGAAACAGGAATTAAAACTTGAGCGTCGCTACTGTGTTTTATTTTTACTGTGATAAACACTGTGTCTAGTTTTACTATGAATTATATTTTTTGATCAGAAATAAAAATATATTTTTTTTTTTACTTATTTTAATAATCTATTTTTGAGGGTAAATCAAATATAAACCGGAATTCTTTTTTTTTAATTATTTTTGCAATAATGAAAAAATCAAAAAAATCTTATTTTTCTACATAGTCTTCCCTATTTAAAATACATTTTTCCACTGAAAAGAAAGTTTTTTCATACCACCATCGTAAGATGAAGTAGATCACGTCAGGAGCCAAATGCACGCCTTTGTCATTTTCGAAATGCTTGCCTCCCAACGCTTCTTTCAAAGGGCTAAACAACTAAAAGTCGCAAGGGGACAAATCCGGGTGTTCCAAGGGTTCCCCGTGCAGTTGTTTCAAGTTTTGTTGAGTCAATGCAACTGTGTGGATACGAGCGTTGTTTCACACTCCAAATGGGCATTTTTCGCCTCTTTTATCGATAAGCGTGTCTAACTTCATCGAGGAGTGGGCAGTAGTAGGCAACGTTAATGGTACGTCGCTCATGGAGAAAACCAACCGCCTTAATGTTCGAATCCGTGATGCTGGTCCGAGGACGGCGAGAATGATTCAGATTTTCCACCGTTTTTCGACCACAGGAAAAGTTCTTGTGCCAGTCATAGACTGTTTCATCAGTCTTCGCAAAATTTCAAAAGTTTTTACGGTTTCCAAGTTACGAAGGTTGCAAAAACGGGCTAAAATTCACGCTTTTTTGTGGGTTACTCTATGGTCACGATTTTGCAAGACAGTACAAAAACATTACTATATAAAACACGTTTTTATCTTCTTGACATTTCACGTTACCTTCTAATGTGTGAATAACATTAAATTTTAAATAAAAATGTAAACAATATAATAATTGGTGTACCATAAGAAAATTTATTTTTAAAATATGTATAATAAAAATAATCCTCATCCTCAAAGAATTACGGACCAATTATTCCACATCCGACATGGTGGCCCAAGCCGTAGTTTTAGGAAATGTAAAGGTTTTAATTATTTTAGTTTTGAATTTGTCGAACTCTAGTAATGGCATTCCTGTTTATTGACTTGCTATTCAGGTAGAAATCCTCGCTGAAAAGCTGTTAAAGAGTTAATTGAGCTCCTAAACAATATTAGTTAGTTTTAATTCTTACACCAGCTGTATCTGGTACGGTAGCAGACATCCATCTTCGTCAAGAAAGTTTTAGAGCAAACTCCCCGGTACATTTACTTTACTTGTCGTTTGTGTATTAAGAGATCGAAATTCTCGCGACATGATATGCGAGCGCACTCCGCATTTACAATCGTTTTTTAATACCTTGATCGCCCTGCCCCAGTTTTACTTAAAATAGAACTAGTTACTACTAGCAGTTGAACACTCGGAATGTCATTTATGTTGTGTTCATGATATTGAATGCGATATTCGCGAAATTATTTCTGTTTACGAAAACCACGCCCCTCGCCGATGAAACGCTCCATAGAAAGAAAATTTTGAAGGGCCGATGCTACGCTCTGTGTTCCTTTGTTATTTTATCCACTCGTTGCATTTACGCGATAAGACATATGAATTTGAATTAATTTGTAGAATACCCAGTATCAACTGTTTGCAATTGCTACCTGGTATGAATAAGCAGTTTATGCTAATATCCTACCTACGGTTTTGACTGCTTTTTCATCTCTGGCATATAATGTTGAATCTATGTTTCATCTGCTGTTATGAGATGTCGAAAAAATTTACTGGAATTATGTTTCAACAAACAAACAAACATTCTTTATTCCAATTGACCAGTTGTTAACAAACATGGCACTTATTGAAGGAAAGCTTTGTCATACCCGAAACATTGTGTAAAATGAGCCCTCAATTACTAACTAAATCAGACATTTTTTTTTAAGTATTCGTAAGTCAGTTCCGGACAAACGTAAGGAAGACGTTAGAATCTCAACATTTTTTAAGCAGCACGTGATTTCAAATTTGCGCGTTCAATACTACAGTTCAGCCGATACCTAAAAATGGCAAGAAGACCTTACCAAATAACTACCGACCAATCGCACTGCTTTCAATAATATCGAAAGTCATGGAAAAGGCTATCAATCAGCATCTTCTAAAATATCTTGAAGGATTCAACATTATTAGCGATCACCAATATGGCTTTCGTAAAAATAGATCAACAGGAGATCTTCTGACTTATGTAACACATGTTTGGAACAATGCAATTGAACACTTTGGAGAATCTCGAGCGGTTGCTCTGGACATATCCAAGGCATTCGACCGTGTTTGGCACGATGGGCTGTTGGCTAAGCTACGTTCTTATGGTATGTCGGAAAAGTTCTGTTTGTGGCTCTCATGTTTCCTCAGAGAGCGTTCTTTACGAGTGGCAGTCGACGGATTTCTTTCTAACACCTTCACTATCAACGCCGGTGTACCTCAAGGCTCCATACTGTCTCCTACTCTTTTTCTCATTTACATTAACGATCTGCTGGAAAAAAGACCGAGAATCCAATCTACAGCTTTGCAGATGACAGTACACTTATCTCTTCATTCACTTTGAACGTTCGGACATCGGCTACTCAGACGAATATCCGCAGACAGCAGGAAGTCGTTTAACTTAACAAAGACCTGGAAGAAATTCTATCTTGGGGTGACAGTAACCAAGTGGAATTTAACGCTACAAAAAACCCAGGCGGCAGTTTTTTCTAAAAAAGTTAACGTTGCTGAACCCGACATAGTTATGTCGGGGCACTCCATTCCTCTAACATCGTTACTCAATTTGTTGGGCGTTAATTTGGGAGGAAATATGTCCTGGCATGAACATGTTGCAGGCATAGCAAGGAGAGCTTCTCAAAAGTTGGGAATATTATTTCGAACCAGAAAGCTTTACACTCCACAACAACTGTTAATTCTTTACAAAGCTCAAATTCGACCAACTATGGAATACTGCTCCCATGTTTGGAGCTCCGCTCCCAAACATACACTGCATTTGTTGGATTCTATTCAGAGAAGAGCTATTCGTCTGATTGGAGACCCGGAACTGACCGTCGGCCTTGATTCGCTGGAACATCGAAGAACGGTAGGCGACTTGAGCCTATTCTACAAGTACTTTCATGGAAAGTGTTCGAAGGATGTGGCCCACTTAATTCCTCCCAGAGCGGTGCATATTAGAAGTACACGTCGCGCTAATTCTTCACATCCGTATGAGGTTCAGCTTGTTACTCCCCGTACAACACTTTTCAAGCAGTCTTTTATATGGAGAACATCATCCCTTTGGAATAGTTTGCCCAGGACTGTGTTTCCCACCGAGTACAATCTACAGCGGTTCAAGAACAGCGTGAATCGCCTTCTCCGCACACGTGTCGCTTCTGTAGCGCTTTAGGGACTTCCCTGTAGCACGTGTGCTAGACCCATAAAAAAAAAAAAAAAAAAAAAAAAAAAAAAAAAATACTGGTTCATCGGAGCTTTCGAGGATCGCTGAATCTATTTTCATTTTGATCATATGCATCCTTTTGAGGAGTAAAAATAGGGGATGGAAAATAGATTCAGCGACCCCAGAAACCCCTCAGGAACGAGTTTTGAATACGAAACTCTAAGGCAGGTGAATAACGTACTTTCTTCCCCTCCAACCCCAATTTTCACCTCTTAAAAGAGTGCATATGTTCAAAATCGAAAATAGATTCAGCGACCCCTGAAACCCCTGATGAACCAGTTTTGAACTCGTAAACTTGAAATCAAGTGAACTTCGAAATTGCACTTCCCGGTTCCGTGTTGATTTTTGCAATTTTAAAAAATTTTGAGGTCATATTTTGCAAATCGGCTTTCTTACGTTTGTCCGGACTTCGCGTACGAGTATTAAAAAAAATGTCTGATTTCTTTAGTAATTAAGGGTCTAGACAATTTTGAACGAAAAATCAGATTCCTGGCCCACTATGCGACTCTACAAAAAGACGACTAAAAACACCTGTCTGAAACTTTATAGCACGCCATCTAGTAGAGAACACACCGAGAACTTTTAGACTGATTTTCGTATTGTTAAAGATCGGAAGACTATATCTGCTTAAACAAAACATTTTGAGTACATTTTTAACGTTTGTTAAATTAATTAATAAATAATATTATGTATATATTTAAAAGTTATATTTAAATAAAATAAAACTAGTAATGAAAATTCTAAAAGCAAGAATAATGAAATAATATCGATTTATAGAAATTTAGAAAGGAAACTACATGCAGTTTCTGCACTGGTAGTACTGGTTTAAAACTGAAATCTCTTAACTTTATAAATAACTTTAAAAAAGTTAGCAAACATAAAAATAATACTTCTTTACAACGTTGCTTTCGGGAAAAATATTCGATTTTTTTAATATATAAAAGGTTTTGGACATCTGGAACTCCTATACATCCTATTTTGATTCCTAAAATATTTTTTTGTACCTGGCCTGAAATCTTTTCCTTGTCAAAACTCTTGTAGAGAACATATATCACAAAATGTTCAGTGGCTTACTTGTACTTACTTGAGTAATTTCAAGCTTTTTCAAAGATAATCAACAAAATTATAAACTGTTTATCAAAGAAAGATGTGATGCAACTGAACATTCTGTATTAGTAAGTAGTTATGTCAACAGAAAACGTTCTGAATATCTCATCATGATTAATAATATTGATTGTATTATTAAAATAATTAGCGTAATTATTAAGTATTGGACGTGTTTGAAAATAACTTAATGTCATCGGAAAATCTACGATTAATTAGTAACGGTCATTATATATTATTTGTTTATTAATAAAGTTAATTATTGAAAATCTGAGATATTTAATACGTTATTTACTGTGAAGTATATTATTTGCAAAAATGCAAGGTGTCCCAATGAGGGTGTTGTATATTAACTACATTTAGTTCTTACGAAGATGAAACCACTTAGGCTGCACATGTAATTGTTTTAAAAATTCTTAAAAATATCAACTTTTCTGTTAGTTCCAATATTTCTGATTTTTTTTTTATTTATGTGCTCCAAATTTACCGTGTGAAATTTAACATTGACCTGAAAAAATACAAAAACATCTTTTTAATTTCATGAAAATTATGTCGGAATCCACTTTTTTATGGAATCTGGCTGCTTATTAACGTTATTACAATGTACTAATCGGTTTCACCTTTGAAAATAGATAATCTAGAACAAGTAAAACCTAAAATTTATTCTGAATACATCCAAAAGCACTTATGTGACGTGCAAAGTGAGGGCACCAGAATTACTTTGTGTTATCTTGATATAGCATGATGATTGCCACCTTTAAAACGGTGTTAAAAAAAGTATTGTTTTTTTTTTTCATTTAACTTTCAAAAATACCATAGGATTTGCCGACCATTTAATAACAAATTTAATCAAAAATTTTCTTTCTTTTTTAATTATCTATTACTACGTTGGGACTTTGGAATCTTTGGCACAATGACGCTACACAACAGTTATCCTTACTACGCCAAACAGTTTAATTTTTCACTATACGCGTGTTTCGCTACCAATGTTAGCATCAGCATGGCTTCTAATGATGCTAATATGGTTAACGAAGCGCGCATCTGGTACCAAAGTGTGTGTAGTGGTGATAATTGTTGTGTAGTCAATTATCTATACTTGTTTTTTTATGTATCTATACTTGTTTTTTATATATAGAAAAAACTATCTTTGATTAACTATCACGTCACCACCACGTGATAGTTAATCAAATCCTGAACCAATCCCCTTGTATTTTTTCCCAATCAAAAACCTCTGTATCTAAAAATTTTTAGCGCGGGTATACTACGTGGGGTGAAAAGTCCCGGGACTTTTGAAGACAAAACAAGTTTTTGCCAAAAATCAATTTTATTCTTCAACATAGTTTTCTTCAGGAGCGACATACTTATTCCAGCGATCTTCCAACATTTGGATGCCTTTCATATAGTACGATTGGTCGAGCTCTCCCAAATAAGCCTCAATTTCTCATTCGACTTCTTTAGTTGAGCTAACTCTTTTTCCCTGGATCCACCCTTTCAAATTTGGGAACATAATATTCGCTGGGGGCCAGATCTGGTGAATAGGGCGCTGGAGAACCAACGTAATAGTCTCCGGTGATTGTCCGTCCCTTCTTAAGATAGTCGATCAGTATCATTCCATGCGCATCCCAAAAAAATACTTGCCAAAACCTTTCCAGCTGATGTTTATGTTTTTTAGACGCTTCGATCGGCTATCATGCTGTTCCAGCCACTCTGCAGACATCCTGTTAAACTCAGACGTGTAGTGGTTGATCTATGTTTCTGCCTTTGTTACGAATCAGCGCAAACACCCCTTTGGATTACGCCGAAACAGTACTGATTAATCGCGAGAGTCAGCGACACCTATCGGATACATAGCTTTTTCATATGTAAATATTCATACTAAATATGCCTCACTCGTTCTGTTGACATGTTCAGAATTTTTTTCCAATCACCGTCACTCCGGAGCGCTTTAGGGACTTCCCTGCAGCACGTGTGCTAGACCAATAAAAAAAAAAAAAAAAAAAAAAAAAAAAAAAAAACTCAAACAGCTGCAACTCGCAAACTAATAGACAAAATGTCATGAAAATTTTACACGAATCTTTCGTGAGTTGACACTAACTGAAAAACATATGGTTTTTTTGTATGTGTTGTCATCTCTCGGAAAGTCTTGGGACTGTTCACCCTTTGTAATATAAAATCGCTGAAAATAATATTGTATGTGAACATTTTTTTATAAAGAAATTAATAATCAATTGGATAAGTAATGTAGCTGAATACATACAGTTTGGGACATCTTGGATCATATATCAAGGACCACCAATTTTTTAATAATATAAAATTTATGACTGTTTATAGTGCAGTAAAAAAAGCATTTGAAATTGCACAGTCTAGATACAGCATTATTATGTTTTTATCCTTTCTGGGGTATCACCAGGAGTATTGTCCTGAGTTTTGGACTTCGAAAAACTTGTGCTCTTTTGTTTATAAACAATTTAAGTTTCCAAAAAGCGTTTTTTGAGCTTAAAATGTGAGTAACTCCGGTTATATAAATCGGATCGAGACAAAAAGAAAACCAAACTATTCGTAATGAAATTTTCAACAAATCCTCGTTGGTTTTAAGTCGCTCAAGTGCGTATATAACCTACAATTGAAAAAAAAAAACAGGCACAAAACTGTTGTTTTTTTTTCATTTTATTGTACAGGTCGACTAAGCGAACCGATCGGCTTGAAACTTTCAGAAAGTATGCGTTTCGTTATAGCACAATTGAATTTGTTTATTATTTAAATTTTAATTGCCCGAAATTTGATGCCATTTGGTCTAAACTGGATCTTTTTTTTTCAAAATTTTTAGAGTCATTTTGACCGTTTGGTTACATTTGTTTATTAATCAAATAATAACATTTCAAAATGACGTTTTTTTCGTCATTTTGAAGAAAAAAAATTGTAAACGAAAATGATTTTTTTTAACAAAGGTCTTGCGATTCACTACCAGATGTGATAGAAAATTTTCATTTTTTTTTAAACACATTTGTTGTCATTTGTTTATTAATCAAAAAACAAATGCGTTTTTTTGGTCATTTTCACGTTAACGAAAATGAATTTCTTTTTTTTTAATTACAGATCTCTCGATTTTGTGATAAAAACTTTTCAATTTTTTTTTTCAAAGTGACCGAAAAAAACGCATTTGTCGTTATTTGATTAATAAATCAATGTAAAAAAAAACGATTAAAAAATTTTGGTATCGGAAAGTTGGCATCGAGACCGAAATTTTGAAAAAAAATCCATTTTGGACCAAATGGCATAAAATGGCGAGCAATTCAAATTTTAAATATCAAATTCAATTGTACCCACTGGATTCAATATTTTTGTACCAAAATTTCGGGGTATTTTTGCCATAACAAAGAGCATATTTTTTGAAAGTTTCAAGCCCATCGGTTCAGTTAGTCGACCTGTACAATAAAATGGAAAAAACCGTATTTTGACTGTTTTTTTTTATATTTTGTAGGTTATGTACGCAGTTGACCGACTTAAAACTTTTGTTGGAAATTTCATTACAAAGAGTTTTTTTTTTGTCTCGATCCGACTTATATAGAGTTATATAGATTGTAAATAAAAGAGCACAAGTTTTTCAAGGTCCAAAACTCGGCACAATACTCCTAGTGATACCCCAGAGGTGATAAAATCATAATATTGCTTGTATCTAAACTTTTCCTATCTCATTATTTTGACCTTTTTTTACTGCACTATTAGACGGTTTTAAACAAAATTGTAGTCCACATTTATTGCCATAAAACTTCAAAGTATTTTGGTAATAAAGTTTTAGTAACATCTGGTTGTTAGTTAAATGTTTTGTACTTTCAGTCTTTATTTTAGTTCAAAGACTTGTGCAAAAAATTAATAAAATCATATTTTACTGGAAACAAATGTGGATGGCTAATATTTGACCAGCCTTTATGGAGAGATAAAAAAGAATACAATTTTTCGACGTAACAAGGGTGGTTGTTCTTGTGAAAAAATAATGAATGTTAGCAGTTTTAAAGTTACTTGAGAAGTAGTTATGATAATACAATGCCATAAAGAAGCTGGCAGTAACTTTATAACAACTAACTTTCAAAGTGTATATGTTTTTGAAATTTAAAAACCTTTATGGCTGTTCTGACACCTTTGAAATCAATTATTTATATAAGAGCCGTAAAACTGTTTGAAGTGTCTGCCGTTAAAAGCTCTTTACTTGTCAATGAGACTTGCAAGACGACATATTTACGAGCATTGGCACCTTTATTGCTTAATTAGAGAGTTATTGTAATAATTACGTTATATTTAAAACTGTTTTTAAGAAAACCGAGCCTTTTTTGACATTTTATTTTGCAATTTTATTGACGTTAACCTGATGCAGTTTGTTCATACCGACGTTTTCGAGCTGGCTTGGACTCTAATGACCAATACCAAGTCGTTCGAAAAAAAACGAAACTGCTATCTTCACGTAAGCTTAAATGCTTCAAGTCAGGACTAAATTATTTTGGATATTGACTTGACAATGCCGTTTCAACTTCTTGGTATCAACCACATATGTAAAACCAATATGTTGCCAATATCAATGAGACGTAGAACTGAAATTCACCCCCGCGATCTGATCTGTGGTTGAGCTGACGTCTACGCGTAGTGACTAGCTTTGCCCTGAGAAGGTCGCTGGAAAATCTTACGTCCGGAATTAACATTTTTACAATTTTTGTTGATTTATTCTTACTATTTTTGTGATTACGAGGGCTACCTTTTAAGTTTTTACTTCTTCTTCTTTCTTATAGGGTGGGTCACATAATTATCCCCATTAGGCCTCTTCCGATGGGAACGTCCAGCATTCCTTCCACCTTTTCGAAAGTCTGCCCCTAGTTCTTCTACCGCAGGGTTTATTGAGTTTGGCACTTTTTACCAGTCTATCGTCGTCCATCCGATTTACGTGTTTATTCCATTGTTTTCTTCTAGTTCTAGTCCATTTAGATATTTCTTGGATCTTCTTTAGTTCTTGTAGATCTTTGTTGCGGATTCTGTCGTGGATAGTTTTTCCATATATGTCCCTAATCACCTTCATTTCTATTGTCCTCATCATTTGTATTTTTTTACATGTGTCAGCTCTTGTTCCTACAGCATATGTGAGGATCGGGCACACTGTTGTCTTGTACATTCTTATTTTACTTTCCACTGTGAAGTATTTATTTTTCCATTGTACATCCATCAAACAACCTGCCCTTAGTGATGCCTTCATAGACTGTTTAAGTCTCCGTAGCGTTTTATCATTAGTCCCAGGTATTTAAAATTATTACCCTGTTTAATATTACTTCCTTGGATCTCCAGCTTGCATCTTAATAATTCTTTTGAAGCTACCATATATTTTGCGTTAGTTGTGTTGATAATTATGTTTAGTTTTCTCGCCTCCAAATTGAAGCCATGAAAGATTTTCTGAAGGTTGTTCTTAGAATCGGAGATAAGGACTGTGTATTTTGTATCCTCTAGTTTTTGGAAGATTCTCCACTATTCTGTCCATGACGAGGTTGAAGATAAAGGGACTAAGAGAATCGCCTTGTCTTATTCCGGTGTTTATTTTTACTTCCTTGCTCAGTAGATGTCCCACTTTTATATTTGTTCTACATTCTGTGTTAATGTCATATATGATTTTTATTAGCTTCTGGTTTGTCTGCTTTTCCTGCAATAATTATGTAATATCTGTTAATTGTACTCTATCGAAGGTTTGAGTCATGTCGACGAAACACATACACGCAGATTTGTTAAACCTTTAGCTTTGTCCATTATCTGCCTCACTATAAATATGGCATTTATTGTCGATCGATTTTTGTGGAATCCCTGTTCTCTTATTTGAATATCCTTGCTCATTTCTTCCAGCATAATTTTTGTTAATACTTTTAAGGTTGTATTTAGGAGCGTTATTTTCCGCGGTAGTTTTCGGGAGACGTCTTTTGTCCTTTTTGGAATATTGGGATTGGTATGTTAATTTTCCAATCTGTAGTGTGTGTTCTTTATATAATTTTTCAAAGTATGTTTGCCATTCTTGACTTGTAAGTTTATAAGTTTGTAACGTGTCTTTTATATTAAGTTTTTTCCGTCTTTACAGCTTCCAGACATGCCTTTGAGCACCATACAGATCACTTTCCATCCATTTAGTACATGTCTCCCAATATTCTTCTTTAATTTGTTTTCTTCTTCTATTCATTAAGTTTCTTTCTGCGATATATGCGTTTCAGTTGTCTTGGGTTTAGTTGTGTATGTAATGTATATATGCCTCCTTTTTCTTCTTTGCCAGCTCCTTTATTTCTGGCGTGAACCAAGGTGTTGTATTTGTTCTGTTGATGTTTACTCGTCTCTGGCTTAAGGTTTCCTTTGCCGCGTTAATAATATTTTGTTTTAGGGATGTCCACTGTTGGTCTACGCTTTCTTGTTCGCTGATTGGATGTAGAGTTATTTTTTGCCTCAAGCGGTTCTCATATAATTGTTTTGTGCTGTCGGTGTCGAAGGATTCGATGTTATAATTGTTTTAGTTTCGGTGAGGTTTTTATTTTAAGTGTAAGTTTACATAGGAGCAATTTGTGATCGCATTAGCCGAATTTAGCGTTCGTACATCTACTGTTGTTTCTGGCATAAATTTTCTATTAGTTATAATATAATCTATTACTTATTGTTGGCCTCTAGAGTTTTGCCAAGTATAGTTGTATTTCATATCATGTTTGAAAAAAGTATTATTTATTTTTAAGGTATTTAGAGCACAGAATCTTTGTGTTATGTTTGTCAGTTCTTCGTTGCCTATTCTAGCATTGAGATCGCCCATTATCATTAGTTTTTCCTGTTGGTTTATTGTATCAATGTTTTTACAAAAAAAAAAAGAAAAAAAAATCGTTATAATTCGTTAAATTGTTTCTCAGAATATTCGCCTTTAAGCTTTACATATGTTTGCGTGCATTTGAACCAATGCTCGAAATATTTTTTCCACTCTGAAGTTGGTACCTCAAAGATGGTTTTGGAACGATTCAACAGCTTCTTGAGGTGCTGAAAATCGCTGTCCACGCATTTTTTTTTTAACATTCGGTAACAAGAAGTTGTTAGACGATAAATCAGGTGAATACGCGCAATGAGACATGAATTCCATATTTCTCAATTGTTTGACGTGCTGTGTGAGAGCTGGCATTGTCATGATGAAGAATGATGCGACGTTTTTGGTTGTTTTTCCTGATGTCATCGATGATTTCTGGCAAACAAATTGTTGTATATTATTCAGCTTTAACTGTTTTTGATTCTGTAAAGCAGTGGTTGCAACATGTCCAGTGTAACTAACGAAACAAGCCATCATTTTCCTGGAAGTGCTTTGCGGACGAACCACTTTTGTTGAATTGATTCATCTTGAAACACTCAAACAGTTAATTGTTGCTTAATTTCCGACTCATATGTCCAAGTTTCGTCTCCTGTTACGATGTTGTATACAGATTTTGCATGCCCTCTGTCGAATTTTTTGAGCATTTCCTTACACCAATTGACACAAGCCTGTTTTTGAGTTGCGGTCAAATTATGGAGAATCACAGCTACGTGTTCATGCAAAATCGAATGTACTGCAATCTTCGGTATGCCTAAGAATTCCTCTATCTCACGGTAAGTCACATGCCGTTCCTCTTCAATCATGTTGGGCACAGCATCGATGTTTTTTCGAACAACAACCGATTTTGGTCGACCTTCACGAAATTCATCGCTGACAGAAGCATGACCATGACGAAATTTTGCAAACCAATTTTAAACAGTGTTTTCTGATGGTGGTTCATTCCCAAAAATTGAACGAAGCGATTCAAGGCATTGTTGTTGAGTTAGGCCTTTACTAAAATCGTAAAAAATCATACAACTAAAACCTCCACTTGAAATTTCCATTTATTCACAAAACTGATTTTCTTAAACGCTCACTGTAAACACACTATTCTGCCAATTTCTGAGTTGCCATTGTTTTAACAATAACAACTGTCAAATTTTACAACAATGGTAATGTCACATCTCCATAGCGCTATCTAATGGTCGTTTGTAAAAACTAAAAAGGCGGCCCTCGTAAGTAAGAGAACCATATACGATTCATCGTACCTTACTAATGGATTTTAGAAATACTTTTTAACGTCTTGGAAAATGTAACGTTGTATAACAAATAAACGAAAAGAGTAGATATTTGTATAGGTAGCTATAGAACACTTAATAAAACATATTATTTACGTAGCCCTATAATGCCGCAGGGCAGTAATTAATACGAAACATACGTTCACTATAGCAGTTTACTGTCTTAATAGCCATTACTACAACAACCACTACTGCGAAGGGTATGTTTCATATAAATAATTAGTTGACTGTGTCACCACGCCTATTAGATCTCGCTGTGATAACGGTTGCTATGTAAAACGATGGCTTTAGTTTAAAAAACTGTTTACTGTTAGCTTTACTTTGTCTTAAAAGGCTCTTTAACGAAATTAATTCCTACAAAGGATAAAAATATGTTGTGTACACGTTATTAACACGATAGCTCTCTAAAAACACTTAAAAGCTTCCTCCAATAAGCTTAAATTAAAAGCCTTTTTCAACGATAACCCAAAACGGTCATGAAAGTTTTTAAAATAAACTGTTTTTTATGGTAAATGTCGCTGTTTTAAAAGTTTTGCTGTCATTATGTTTTCCTTTGTTTATTTTACGGCCTTTTTATTATATGAGATGTTCTACACGTATAAATACCAAAATGGGTCAATGTGTTGAACTTAAAGAAAATAAAATTGAACATTTTTGGATAATAGAAACATCTTGTTTTGGTGTTATTTTTGAAAATATAAAAACTTATATCGGTATTATATAAAGAAACATTAACAATAATTTCATTTACTGAGTAAGCGATTACTTGATGGAAATTCATTTTAAATTAACAACATTAAACACTAATATGTTTCACAATTTCCACTTTATTACTTTTTTCCCCTTATAATTATTTCAACACAACAGTATCTTCATCAGACAGAAGATATTCTAAACAGTTAAATTTGTTAATTAACAATAATAATACAAAGATGTGAAAACTACCAAAAACTGAGAACAAAATTTAAAAAAAAACATTTTTTCTTCGTTATTTTGCGCAATAGCAATATGTATTGGTGTTTCTAAAATTCAGAGTTCTATAAAACTGAAATATACAGTGTGTCAAGTAAGAATGTGACCGGTCGTATTCTTGAAAAAATATATTTCGAGAAATTTTTTGCCATCAGTGTATTCTTTGGTGTGCTAACAGCGGCGCAATTAAGTAAGTTGTCTAATTGCCTCCTGCATCAATAATCGCCTGACATCTTCTAGGCATGCTGTCGACGAGATTTTCTGCATACTCTGAGAATTTTTTGAATCTCACGAGACAACTAAGTCAAAGTCCTCAGAGTCTTTCCTCCGAGCTTTCTCTTTACAAGGTACCAAACGTTTTCAATAGGGTTGGCGTCTGACGATTGTGGGGGCCACTCTAGTATCTTATCGTGGATCCAAGCGAACCGCTTCGCGACGTGATTTTCGACCAACACAGCTTTCTGCAACGTGCTTCGGAATTTGACATCATGAGCACAAAGACGTCGAATGGTTCCATGGGACACATTCAAACTCGATTTTCTTAATTTTGCTGCTTCTTGACGCAGCGTCAATTTCGGGTTCCGTGAAACCAAAGCTACGATTCGTTTTTCGACTTCCGTAGTGACTTTGCCTACCGAGCCACGTTTTGGCAAGTCGTCGACATTTTTCGTCTTGTTAAAATGGTTTACCCACTTCTTCACAAACGATACCGACTTTTTAATATATTTAGCAGCTGCGGAATGTGTCATTTTAGGTCCCTTTGGATGGGAACAAAGAAAGAATGTCTCGAACAGACGCGCAAACAAGTAACTCATTTTGGATTTTACGTGAGTTCGACGAATGTTCGGAATTGACTAATATTTTACCAAAAATGAATTATCGGGGACACGTTATTACTTGACAGACTATAATCTTCAGTGTCTTCCATTTAAAAAATGTAAAGTTTGTGCCATAGGTCAGAAACGAGACCCGCTATTGTTTCTGTTCTAACTTTAACAGAAATGTCCTTAAAGACGCTACAACTTCTGTACAATTACTATTTCAATTTAAATTTTGTACTACATTTTATAGTAGATGTATAATAATTCAGCCAGTATCAATTTAACTAAATATATTTCAAATGTTCTAAAATTACTTTCAGTTGCTACCGCTGCTAATTAAAATAAATTACACGAATTGGTTGTTTTAATTGTTGCCTCTAGAGTGCTTCCTGGCTTCTAATTAGTTTTTTTAACAATTAAATTTTAGGATTCAACATAAAATTACTAATAAAACCGAACTTATTGAGCTTTTAAATTTAAGCATCCATTAAACTAAAAGATTTTTTACAGCTTTAATTTTATTAGTATTGATCAACTTAAAAAAGCATCAATTGTTCATAAAATTATTATTGTTTTTATTATTATTTTTCGTTTTCGTTTCAAGAATGCTTAGACTTTGTTGAAGATACAGAATAAGTTTGATCTAATTTTAACAAAGAAGCACCGTAAATTAGTGGAAATCAGTTTCATAAATTAAAAGAGGAAATAAAAATGAACAGAAAACCGTTTTTATTACAGCGCCACATTTGCCATTTTAAGTTAACTTACTAACGAGTTATTTTCTGTAAACTATAGATAGCAAATACTTAGTACTTCCTTCTGGGGAACTTCATATACGGGACGTCGGACCTGAAGATGGATACAAATCTTATCAATGCAGGACGAAACATCGCCTAACCGGAGAAACTCGACTTAGTGCCACTAAAGGAAGATTGGTCATCACTGGTGAGTGATTTTGAAAAGATTTTGAAAAAGGGTTAAAAAATTTTTGTTATCGCGTTTTTTTAATATCAACTAAAAAACGTCTTTTTCTTTAATATTATATATATATATATATATATATATATATATATATATATATATATATATATTCAGTGACGGGCAAAAAGTTTGCCACTTATGGAAAAAATTTGAATTTTTAGAGTATCCAAATTTCTTTCTCTTCTATAACCTAAAAATTGTTTTTGACATAATTCACGTGACCATTGGTATGAAATGAAATTTGAATCAACTAATATGGGATCCTGAAAAGTCGAGTTATTTGGCAGAATATTGAAAACTCTAGGAGTGTGGTATCTACATAAAAAAATTAAATATTTCTTTATCTAGCTATAAACTTTCAATTTTTTTAGTTTAACTACTTTAATAAAGGTAAATTTCTTTTGCTTTCATTATAATTAGAAATATTCTTTTTTTGATAACTGGGAGAAATAATTCAAAAAAATATGTTTCCGCTTGAACGCCTGCTGTTGCCATGATTTGTATCTAATTGGTAATTCGGTGTTTTACAACAAAAATGTCCTCCGGTGTTTTTAAATGTATCAGTTTTCTGATCCTTATCAAGTTTTACTTAAGTTCAAAACATAAATCTTGCAAAATTCGTTTTTTTTTATATTGATCTAAATATTATGCAAACAATGTGAATTTCCTGCCTGGAAAACGTGAAAAAAAAATAATGAATATGAATTTTATTATTATTATTGTATTGACGAAGCTAATCTAATGTAATAAATGTTAGATTGAAATAAAAAAAATCAATTAAAAATTACTTTTTAGGTTTATTTGCATATTGTAAAATTATTTTTTTAACTTAAGTAAAACTTGACAAGGATCAGTAAACTGATGTATTTCAAGACACTTGAGGACCAAAAAACAATTAGGTGCAAATCACTGCTGGTGTTCAAACGTAAACTTAATTTTTAAATTTTTCTCCCAGTAAGTTAAAAGAATATTTCTACTTATCATCAAAGCAAAAAAAAAGGTAATACTTGCGCACACTTTTCTTTGTATTATTTTTAAAAAATTGCGAAAAATCGTTGTTCTCCCCCTTATCTCGAAAAGTACTGATCAAAAAATTTTGAAAAAATTCTGGAATATTCTCCATGGGGCATAGGTTGAACGAAGTTTTATCACGAGCGCATTATCTTTAATAATTTATCTGGTATATAAAAAAAAAAATCAAGGCCATCAGTTTTAAGTAAAAAAACTTTGTCGAAAACTCATTTTGGGTTGTGTTTTGTGAAGTCACTGATCATTTTATAAACCTCCGTAACAAAACTTTTTTATTTTAAAAGCAATCAACGCACGGAACACTAATTGCGAAAGTTCAACTTGCACTTGACCGGTTATTTCTTTATAAATGTGGTTTGAAAAAAATTCTTTGACATTTTTCGATACTCTGTCAATTAATCCGACTTTGCATGATTCCATATCAATTTATTTAAAGTTCCCGCCAAACCAACGGTCGCGTTGACTTTTGTCAAAATCGATTTTTAGGTTATCAGGCATGCAGAACTGATTACCTAAACAAACTGCCCATACGTTGCGAAGTCTGCCGTTAATATATATACATATATATATATATATATATATATATATATATATATATATATATATATATATATATATGTATATATATATATATATATATATATATATATATATATATATATACATACATATATATATATATATATATATATATATATATATATATATATATATATATATATATATATATGTAGGTATTGAATGGTAGCTAGAAGTAACTAAAATTTTTTAACCTGTAAGGTATTAATTTTTTTTGTTTAAATGTGCCCTAAAAGCTTTTTGAGTTTATAACAAAACTGAAAAACTACAAGCCTGTTTTATTTGTTAAATAAACATTAGGTAATAAATATTTTATTGAAAACAACTGTTGAAAATTACTTTAAAAAATTATTCAGATACAAAGAAAGAAGAGGTTTACGTATGAACACACATAATCCCAACTAAACCGACATAAATCTCTAAAAGATAAGGTATATCAGAAAAACTAGGTTATTAAACTATTAATAAATTTAAAATTTCAGATTTCTAGACTTATGTCTTGGTGCTATTGTAATATTCTCGGACTAACGCTATAAAAACAGACGTAGTTACTTTTAGGCTTCATAACTCTCATCTCTCTCTCAAAGTAATTCTCCTAGACCCAAGTGCACCGGTCCCGCCATTTTTTCCACCGCTCGAATTTTGGAAGCCGTTGCTATCACTACCTCTAGAATTTGCCTGTGGGTCAAGATTTCGTCCTCAAATGCTTTCCGAATCATTTAATACGTTTCAGAGGCACATTTCCCGAGTTTAAAACAAAAATTCACACACACACACACACACACACACACACACACGCGCGCGCTGCTCTTTTTTCGCATCCATATTGTAAAAATCGCAGAGAGACACAATTAGACTTTTACACAAACATGCATACAGAACTAGCTGCAAGTTAAAACCCGGCAGTTGTTAAGGATATACCTATCTCCATCTCTCGGCGTGAGTTGATACTATTTCTCATACATATATAGTGTTAGTCCGGGAACATCTGGATCGCCCCACGTATAAATTATTTTGAATATCAAAGATCAGAAAATAAACCGACTATTTTTATGCCAGCCAATAATAATACCTATAAACCAAAAAGCGGCGGCACATTTAAAACAAAAGTTCAGGATACCGTCATAAAGCATGAAAATCTAATAAATCTCATCATAAGCAAAACAGACGGTTTATATTAGTTTATGCAAGGCCGTTTATTTATTATTGCAATAAAAATTGTTTATTAAAAGAGACGTTTAGCTTATTACCGTTATAAATCTTCAAATGATACATATCCATTGCAGATATATAGGTCATTATTTTCAAAAAAAAACTCTCGTACTACTTTAACATGAAAATAAATTTATTTTAAGTATAAGGATGTATTTTTTTGTAGTGCAGTAAAAAAGGTCAAAATAATGATGAGATAAGCATAATTTAAATACAGCAATATTATGATTTTATCCTCTCGGGGTATCACCAGGAGTTTTGGACCTCGAAAAACTTGTACTCTTTTGTTTATAAACAATTTAAGTTTTCGAAACGCGTTTTTTGAGCTTAAAATATGAATAACTCCGGTTATATAAGTCGGATCGAGACAAAAAAAACCATACTCTTCGTAGTGAAATTTCCAACAAATCCTCGTTGGTTTTTAGTCACTCAATTGCCTACATAACCTACAAAATTGAAAAAAACTGGCAAAAAAACTTTTTTTATTTTATTGTACAGGTCAACTAAGTGAACCGATCGACTTGAAAATTTCAGAAAATTTGTCTTTTATTATAACAAAAATCACCCTGAAATTTTGGTACAAAAATATTGAACCCAGCGGGCACAATTGAATTTGTTATTTAAAATTTAAATTGTCCGCCATTTTATGCCATTTGGTCGAAAATGGATCTTTTTTTCCAAATTTAGGTCCCGACGCCAGCTTTCCGATGCCATTAAAATTTTTTTGGAGTTTATTTTTCACATAATATATAATATATAATAACCGTTTATTTTTCACATTTGTTTATTAATCAAATAACAACAAATGCGTTTTTCGAGTCATTTTCAGGATAACGAAAATGATTTTTTTTTTAAATATACAGATAAGATAAAAATTTGTCATTTTTTTATAAAAAAATGATCGAAAAAAGGCATTTGTCGTTATTTGATTAACAAACAAATCTAAAAAAAAAAAACGGTTAAAATGACGCCGAAAAAAAATTTTTTTAATCGCATCGGAAAGCTGACATTAAGAACTAAATTTTAAAAAAAATCCATTTTGGACCAAATGACAAATGGCGGGCAATTCAAATTTTAAATAACAAATTCAATTGTGCCCACTGGGTTCAACATTTTTGTACCAAAATTTCAGGATATTTTTGTTGTAACAAAAGGCACATTTTCTGAAAGTTTCAAGCCGACCGATACAATAATATGAAAAAAAAAACAGTTTTTTTGCCTGTTTTTTCAACTTTGTAGATTATATACGCACTAGAGCAATTTAAAACCAACGCGTATTTGTTGGAAATTTTATTATGAAGAGGTTGGTTTTTCAGCTCAATCCGACTTATATAACCGGGGTTATTCACATTTTAAGCTCAAAAAACGGGTTTTGAAAACCTAAATTTTTTATAAACAAAAGACTTGTGCTCTTTTTCGAGATCCAAAACTCAGGACAATACTCTTGGTGATACCCCAGAGAGGATAAAATCACAATATTGCTGTATATAGAGTGTGCAATTTCAAATTTTTTACTGATTGAAAAATGGTGAAAGACACCTAACAAGTGTCATTATTGATAGTCCACGAGCTAATGAATAGCTTGTTTAAAGTTGCGAGGATGTTCGGAAAATAACCTAAGTTATTGTTAAATAAATCAGTACTTAAGTAACCACAATATCGGTTTCATTCTTAGCCGGCTCCCTGATTTGTCGGTGCGGTATCGTTTAGTCTTTCGGTATGCCTGACTTGCGCGGGCGCTGAGCAAGTCAGGTGGGTTTCATTGAAATATAGGCGCTCGGTATGTTTTCGTTACCGAATCGGTACTGAGCACACCGAGAAAAATGATACCGCACCGACAAATCAGGAGCGGCCTTAATATTTTATTAAAAATAGAACGGATATCTTTCCTTCATTATCCAGATAATGTAACGTTTTGCAACACCTTCCGTAATAAAAGCTAATTAAGCTAAAGATGAAATGCTCGTTTATTGCACCCACTTTATAAGTTTTTGCAAAAAAATTCTGTTCCATTCGAGGCAGAGATCTACTTTCTGCTGTCGTTGCACAGCAGCTGCGTACGTAGCTTTAAATTGCTGTTGTCATTATTCGACGCTAGCATTTTATTACAAAAATTCCAAGCAAGAAGATAGAATATGCTAAAAGTCTCTAAAATCTAAAACTATTCAATTGGATTTTCATGTGTTTATACGATTGTTTTTACCTTATTTTTATTCATATCACAACGGTGGTATACAGTAGCTACTCGAATCAAACTTTCCCACAGAATCAGCTGATACATATCGGTACATTTGAATTTGATGAGGTGTGTAGAACTCAGCGGTTAACGATTAAAATTCTGCAGACGTCTGATGAATGGAATAAACATTAATATTTTTGCACTTGCAAAAATGCTGACCCGTTAGGTAATTTGCATAGCTCAATCATAATTTATCATTACTACTCATAAAAAAGATTTTTCTTTTTCAATACGAATCGAGGATATAAGGTTTTTTTTTAGATCTTCTTAAAATAATTAAAAAAAAACTACCACGTGTGACACAGAATTCAGCAAATGCCACCGGAATATTAGATTTATTGCAGAGTTTTTTTTATTTATAATTAAAAAAAAACATAAGCGATTGATCAAACCTTATATCGTTGGATTCCTAATAAAAACATCTATCCATTGAAAATTAATAAAGTATTCCATTCCAAAAAAAAAAAATTCAAAGTCTAGGTCTGAGAGGATGGAATATAAATAGCTCTCGAAGATATCACACTTGGTGTATCTTTTGCCAGAATCTTACATTAATTACAAAAATTTGTTTTCGAATTACTTGTGGTCGATAGTTTTCAATAAAACTCCCAGTACAAGAGCTTAAAAACCAGGAAAAGTCCTCATAATATTGCGGAAACTATACAGACTTTGTTTATCCTACATCTTTTCCCCCTTAGCCTGAAACATTATTGCTTAAAACGATAGGCTTCATTGTTTGTTCAATTATTATGGGGTTACATACACCTCGAATTTTCAAAAAATTCTATTTTTTTACGGTTTTTTATTCTCTATACTTCTAAGAATTATTCAAAAAAAAAATTGAGAAAATTCTATTCCATTATAAGGTTATACCATTAAATGTGACCTGGCGTCGGGTTGGGACCACTAGCTGTTTTTCAGACACTGTCTGCAATATTACTTAGCCAATTTTTAGTATTTTTAACTTTTTTTTAAAATCTTAATTACTTTTTCTACAAAATGTCGAGAGGTTTTTTTAAATTTTTCTTATTAGACAATTTTTTTATAAGTAATTAAACATGAATTTTTTGGTCGAAAATTGTATACTAAAGTTTGAAACACCGTAATTTTTTTTATTTTTGAAAAAGAAACCCTTTACAAGATTTATTTTTATTTTTAAAGATTGGATTATTTTTTGTGAAGTTATCCTGCAGACTAGAAGGCGCCATAGTTTTTTATCAGTGGTCCGTTTAACCCGATAAAATATATTAAAAAAAAAAAATCTAATAATTTAAAGTACAATAAAAATATATAATCGCCATTCTTTTGTATTATTCCCTTAATAACCTTTAAATGATTTTTTTAGTGTTTCGTACGGAACACTTATAAGATTACTTCGGAGTCCGTCTGTCACACCCGATTTTCTCCGAAACAATTTGACATAGAAAGTTGAAATTTGGCAACAATATAGGAATTAATGGCCTCATCAGAGCCGTGTAGTTTTGAAAGTTAAATTTTGACTTAAGGAGTTAGTTTTGGGGGGTGAAATCGGAAGTGAGAAAAAATTATTTTTACCAGGTCATCGAGTGGGGTGTCAAATGAGAGCTTGTAAAAAGACGAGTTTAAAGATATGTATAATGTAATACTTGCGCACAATTCTCTTTGTATTATTTTTAAAAAAAAGTGCGAAAAATCGCTGTCCCTCCACCTTATCTCGAAAAGTACCTATCAAATATTTTAAAAAATTCTGGAATAGTCTCTACAGGGTAGAGATTGAACGAAAATTATCACGAGTGCATTACCTTTAATAATTTATCCGGTGTATAAAAAAACAAAAATTTCAAAGTCATCATTTTCCCCAAAGATCGGAAAAAAAAACTTTGAAAACTCATTTGCATTGTGTTTTGTGAAGTCGCTGATCATTTTATACTTCCGTAATGAAAATTTTTATTTTGAAAGCAATCAAAATACGGAACACTAATTGCGCAAGTCCCATTTGCACTTGACCGGTTATTTAAATATACATACTTCTTACAGCGCCCAGGTGTATGTAACCCCTTAAATATGTTTACCAAATTTGAAATCTATATTTTATTTTGTACGAGAATCGTCGTGTCAACAGACCGACAGATAGACAGACGAACCGACGAAAATGGAACACTATGTTTTTCGTTATCTAGGAACTCTGAAACTTGAGGAAATGCAAAAAGCTTGGAGGTGATTTTTTTCGGGAATACGATATTTTCCATTAGCAAGGGAAAAGGGTAGTTATTTGCCCAGTGCTCCTTGAAAATACAAGTTGTTAAAACCATTAGATATTTCCGACATCGCTTTGCATACTGTTTCTATTATAATTGGAAATAATGAAAAAGTAACACAATTTTCAGACTTTTCGACGGCATAACCACTGATCCTGACAACCACGTGTCATACGATATATTCGAAGACAGCTCTCCAACCTCCTTACGCAACCATTTTTTTTTATGGACATAGCACACGTGCTGCATGGAAATCTTGAACGCGCTACAAGAGCAACGCGTTTGCGGACAAAACGATTCACGTTGGTCTTGAATCGCTGTAAATTATACTCAGTGGGAAACTCAGTCCTTGGTAAATCATTCCAAAGGAATGAAGTTCTTCATATAAAATCCCAATCAGTGACAGAGAGGCGCCTAGGCCGCGCAAGATTTGGCACTACAAGTCTGCTAAATGGGAAGATCTCATGGAATACTTTCGAACTTTCCCTTGGATGGACGTTTGTTTTCGATTCGATAACCCATCTGACTGCGCCAGGGAGGTCTCCGATGTTATTTTGGCTGGTATGGAGGCTTACATCCCTTTTTCGAAGAAATGCTCCTCCAACGGCAAGCCTTGGTTCGACCGAAAATGAAAAGAGGCTGTTGCTTCTAAACATATTGCCTACCGACAATGGCGTGAAAATCCTAACACCGTAAATCGAAACATCTTTGTTCATGCCCGGAACAGATGCAAGGGAATTATCGACGAAACCAAGGAGGCACACAATCAATGAATTAGAAACAAACTTCTCGCTTGTCCCAACAATTCCAGGTCCTTTTGGGCAGTCGCTAAGGCAGTTAGTCAAAATTTTACCAAATCCACTATACCACCACTCACACGGCCAGATAATTCCATTGCAACGACACCTGTTGAGAGAGCGAACTTGTTGGCTGAACTCTTTGCTTCACATTCTACTGTCGATTTCCAAGAAAAAACACCACCTACTATTCCCATATTGCAGTCAAGGATGCCCGATGTTGTCTTCAGACAGCGCATCATAAAGCGTATTTTAATGAAGCTAGACACCAAGAAGGCTTCTGGCGCTGACGGAATACCTGCCATAGTTCTCAAAAACTGTGCAAGGGAACTAACACCAGTTTTCTGTAGACTTTTTAACCTATCCTACAGAAAGGGAATATTTCCGTCCTGCTGGAAATGTGCCACGGTTCAGCCGATACCTAAAAAGGGTAAGAAGACCTTGCCAAATAACTACCGACCAGTTGCACTACTTTCAATAATATCGAAAGTCATGGAAAAGGTTATGAATGAGCATCTTCTAAAATATCTTGAACTATTCGATATTATTAGCGATCACCAATATGGTTTTCGTAAACATAGATCAACAGGAGATCTTCTGACTTATGTAACACATGTTTGGAACAACGCAATTGAACACTTTGGAGAATCTCGAGCGGTTGCTCTTGACATATCCAAGGCATTCGACCGTGTTTGGCACGATGGACTGTTGGCTAAGTTGCGCTCTTATGGTATGTCTGAAAGGTTCTGTTTGTGGCTCTCATGTTTCCTCAGAGAGCGTTCTTTACGAGTGGCGGTCGACGGATTTCTTTCTAACACCCTCACTATCAACGCTGGTGTGCCCCAGGGCTCCATACTGTCTCCTACTCTCTTTCTCATTTACATTAACGATCTGCTGGAAAAGACCGGGAATCCAATCTATAGCTTTGCAGATGACAGTACGCTTGTCTCTTCATTCACCTTGAACGTTCGGACATCGGCTGCTCAGGCGAATATCCGCAGACAGCAGGAGGTCGTTCAACTTAACAAAGACCTGGAAGAAGTTCTATCTTGGGGTGACAGTAACCAAGTGGAATTTAACGCTACAAAAACCCAAGCGGCAGTTTTTTCTAAAAAAGTTAACGTTGCTGAACCCGACATAGTTATGTCGGGGCACTCCATTCCCCTGGCATCGTCGCTCAATTTGTTGGGCGTTAGTTTGGGAGCAAATATGTCTTGGCATGAACATGTTGCAGGCATAGCAAGGAGAGCTTCTCAAAAGTTGGGAATATTATTTAGAACCAGAAAGCTTTACACCCCACAACAACTGTTAATTCTTTACAAAGCCCAAATTCGACCAACTATGGAATACTGCTCCCACGTTTGGGGCTCCGCTCCCAAACATACACTGCATTTGTTGGATTCTGTTCAGAGAAGAGCGGTCCGTCTGATTGGGGACCCGGAATTGACCGGCGGCCTTGATTCGCTGGAACATCGAAGAACGGTTGGCGACTTGAGTCTGTTCTACAAGTATTTTCATGGAAAGTGTTCGAAGGATGTAGCCCGCTTAATTCCTCCCAAAGCGGTGCATGTTAGAAATACACGTCGCGCTGGTGCTGCGCATCCGTATGAGGTTCAGCTTGTTACTCCGCGTACAACGCTTTTCAAGTAATCTTTTATATGGAGAACGTCATCCCTTTGGAATAATTTGCCCAGCGCTGTGTTTCCCACCGAGTACAATTTACAGCGATTCAAGAACAACGTGAATCGCTTTTTCCGCACTCGTGCCGCTCCTGGAGCGCTTTAGGGACTTCCCTGCAGCACGTGTGCTAGACCAATAAAAAAAAAAAAAAAAAAAAAAAAAAAAAAAAAGACTGCTCAAAAAGGGTTGTACGAGAAGTGGTAAGCGGACCTTCTTGCGGATGTAAAGTATTAGCTCGACGTACATATATTCCTAGCATACATCACTCTCAGAGGAATTAAGTGGGTTACATCCATCGAAAACGTTCCATGAAAATATTTGTAGAATAGACTCTCGAGTCGCCATCCGTTCTTCGATGGTCAAGATAGGTGGTAAGTTTCAGATCTCCAATCAGGCAAACAGCACTCTTCTGAAGAGAATCCAACAAATGCAGTGTATGTTTGGGAGCAGAGCCCCAAACATGGGAGCAATATTCTATCGTTCGTCGAATTTGAGCTTTGTACAGAATTAACATTTGTTGTGGAGTGTTTTTTTATCGTTCACCTCCCTAACTGAATAAGGATTTTACCCTTTTTTATATCCTAACGATATCGGCGAGGATGTCGTAATACCCGTCAACGGTGTCCAAGTGCCGAAACATATATTTTTGTATTTCACAGCACCTTTTAGACAATACGGTAGTGCTGCTACGGACGTTATTGCATTTCTGGAAACAACTACTACGCGGCCAGGTCAAATATAATAAATTAATAAATCAGTAACCGACCTGTCATAATTGGAACCCGAGATCTTCTGCATCACAGGCAAGTACTACGCCACGGGCCTTCACATTGTAAAATTTTCTAGTTCGAAATAATATTCCCAGCTTTTGAGAAGCTCTCTTTACTATGCTTGCAACATGTTCATGCCAAGACATATTTGCTCTCAAATTAATGCCCAACAAATTGGGTGACAGTGCTAGAAAAATCGAAAAGAGAAATAGAGGAAAAAAATAAAAATCTCAAACAAGTAGAGGGTCGAATATACCTAAAAAATCTACTTCTGCTCCAAGAAAACTTACAATAGAATTGATGAAAGATTTGTTCGTCTACTACAGATTAGCCATTCGTCGTTACACAAATGATTTACAAGAAATGAAAAGAAAGGCCTTTGCTGGATTTTACTATTAAATTTCTACGAACGAAAATCCTTAACATTTATATTGCCCCGAAGGAAGACTTTTGGTGCAAGTGGCGCAAAACAGGCCTACGGCGAAACGTATAAGCAGGCTCCAGCCATTGATGAAGACGCCGAGAAATTGTTAGAAACAATTTATAAAAATCTAACAAATGAAGCAGGTGCTTGGGATCAAACACACAAAATAATAATGAAAGTTTTAATAGTGTCGTATGGAGCGTCGCACCAAAGAATACGTATTGCGAAAAAATATAACAGATATATCAACTATGATTGGTGTTTGTATGTTTAATGAAGGATTAGTGCCTACTTTAAAGATTATGGAAGTATTGGAAATCACAGTTGGAAATCTAACCCTTTCATACGCTTCCACACTCGACCGAGATAGCCTGTATTTCGCTGAGTTTAAAAATGACGCGAAGACATAACTATGTCTGGTTCCTCAACGTTTACTTTTTAGAAAAAACTACCGCCAGGCTTTTTGTAGCTTGGTTACTATCACCCCACGATAGAATTTCTTCCAGGTCTTTGTTAAGTTGAACGACTTCTTGCTATCTGCGAATATTTGCATGAATAGCTGATGTTCGAGCATTTAAAATGAATGAGGAAATGTCATCTGCAAAGCTGTAGATTTGATTCCTGGCCCTTTCGAGCAGATCGTTAATGTAAATGAATTAAGAGATAATATGGAGAGTTAAGGCACACCAGCATTGATAGTGAATTTATTAGAAAGAGATCCGTCGACTGCCACTCGTAAAGAATGCTCTCGGAGGAAACACGAGAACCATAAATAAAACTTTTCAGACATACCATAAATGCGTACGTAGCTTAGCCAGCCGCTCGACATTCTCCAATGTGTTCAGTTGCGTTGTTTGAAACATGTCTTGATCTTTGCTTACGAACGCCATATTGATGGTCGCTAATAACATTGAATTCTTCTAGATATTTTAGAAGATGTTAATTGATAGCTAAGCTTTTCTAACTACATTTTTTTCTTAATTGGTCCACAATCAGATAACGTACGTATTAGCAAAGCTGTTCATATTTATGCAAGCCGACTCATATTCTTGCGAACTATTCATCACAGTCGCATTTCTAAACATATTTTCTATTTTCTGAATATATTTCCTAATGACAAACCTAAAAATCAGAAACTTAGTCTTTAGTAATGAGCAATTTTAATATATTCCAGTTTGAAATATGAACTAAGTCGCGAGCCAAGTTATGTTCTTTTATAAACGCCTATCGTATTAATTTATGGCACAACATTCTAGAATTTTTCTATTTTTTTTTAAAAGAACCTTCTCAAAATATCTTTGGTGTTTGCATAATTCTACCTATTTTTATACTTAATTGTATGGACTGACTATTCATAATTTACTTAACCTGGTCTCGTGCAACTAATACATTCTAATAAATTTAATCTTGCTGCCGTAATCGGCTAACAGGTTTTAATCAATACATTTTCTAATTCATTAAATCGTTATAGCCTATAAAAACATTTACTCTTATTAGATATATTCTAGTCATGAAAGTCAAATTATCAACAGTATTAAAATGGTAGCATTAAAGTGATTGTAACTGAAAGCCGCGTAAGGACGTTCCCAAGAAAATAAATTTTCTTACGATTATCTAGAAAATTTGAATATACATATTTATTAGTGTCCTTTATACTTAAAAAAATTTCAATACTCCTTACGGCACTAAATTTGTAAATATTGGCTGTTAAAATTTGCATTTTTAACATACGAACCCTACCCAGACCTATTTTGAAACGGATGTTTTATTATATAAGAATGATAATTTTCTTACGATTGTTTTGAAAAACTTAGAATCATGAATTAAAAATATGACAAATATTTTTCTGTAAAAAAAAATATAGCAAGCGATATTTGTTTTTTTAGAAAAAATGTCGAAAGTAAGCTACTTTTGGTCGTTTTCAGTTTCCTCGCATAACTTGATAAATAAAAGTCGCAACTTGGCAACGTCGCACTGCACTGAAATACCGTCAACGCACAGCTGATTTTAATATATGCGTGTAGCTCACAGATATAGAAAATAGATGGGTTATCGTAAATAAAAGTCAATATTTATAACAAATCAAATATTTATTAGTATTCAATATAAATAAGTACCATATTAATTAATATCAGAGACTTGGTCTCTTATCACTCCAGTATTTACTATATTACATTTAGTACAGTTGTGACATTTTATTTTGAACTTTGAATGAAGCCCTTCCCTTTTGAAATCACTCAATTTTTCCATATCTAAAAGACTTCTGCAGCCGGTGCAATTCAGATTTCTAGCTAACTCTCTCAATGAAACTATGTTATTCTCATCAGGACTTTTAGATTGAACTATTTTATTGATTGTTGTTTGAATTTCCTGTCTTTTTGCATCAGACATACTTGCTAATGCAGTATTTATTTTTTCAGCAGTCTTTTTTTAACAAATCTGCCATTCTTTATTCGCAGAGTCATTATTTATGCATTATTAAAAATCTCCAATATAAACGTAACCTCGAAAAATACTCCAAAACATTAACACCCAACATAAACAACTCGTATCTCGATCAGAGTACGAATGTAACGTTGCCAGATCTGAAAAACGGCACAGCGGGGTTATTTTTGTATGTCTGCCCATATGGGACGGGACGAAAGAGCGCACTGCGCCTCAACTATTTTTTATTGTACTCATGGTAGTTTACATAGGAAGTATCTTTCTGTAAGTTGAGCACGACTGCTCCTTGGGAACGTCCATATTATTTTATTATTTATTTCCTATTACATTATTTTCCTTTCTGTCTCCTCTTCTCTCTCAGTATATCATCTTAATATCGAAAGATTTTTGAATTGTATTGTTGTTACCACTATTTTCATAGTGCAGTCAAGGTTGCCTGATATTCTCTTCAGACAGCGTATCATAAAACTTATTTAAGTAAAGGTAGACACCAAAAAAAGCTTCTAACGCTGATGGAATATCTGCTTTAATACTCAAAACACGCACGGGCGAACTAACACCAGTTTTCCGTAGACTTTTTAACCTATCCTACAGAAAGGGAATATTTCCTTCCTGCTGGAAATGCGCTACAGTTCAGCCGATTCCTAAAAAGGGCAAGAAGATTTTGACAAACAACTACTGGCTTTCAATAATATCAAAATTATGGAAAAGGCTATCAATCAGCATCTTCTAAAATATCTAAAAGATTTCAATATTATTAGCGACCATCAATATGGCTTTCCTTAGGAAAGATCAAACAGTGTATCTTCAAACTTATGTAACTCATGTTTAGAATAACCCAATTGAATATTTTGGAGAATCTCGAACGGTTGCACTTGATATATCCAAGGCATTCGACTGTAATTAGCATGACGGATACTTGGCTATGGATCCCTAAAGCTTTACAAGAGCTACTATGTGCGGAAAAAAAAAAAAAAAAAAAAAAAGGTTCATGTTGGTCTTGAATCCCTGTAAATTATACTCGGTCGGAAACACAGTCCTGGGCAAACGATTGAAAAGGGATGGATTCTCCATATAAATGAAAAGGATTCTACCAGGAGCGACAAGTTCAACCTCACGGATGTGAAGTATTGGCGCGACGTGTATTCTTAGCATGCACCGCTCTGAGAGGAATTAAACAGGCTACATCCGTCGGAACACTTTCCATGAAAATCTTTGTAGAATAGACTCAATTCGCCAACCGTTCGTTGATGTTCCAAGAAATCGAGGTTGCTGGTGAGTTCTGGGTCTCAGCCAATCGAACAGCTCTCTTCTAAATAGAATCCAACAAATGCAGTGTATGTTTGGGAGCAGACGCCAAACACGGGAGCAGAATTCGATCGTTGGTCGAATTTGAACGTTGTACAGAATTAATAGCTATGAAGCGCAAAGTTTTCTAGTTCGAAATAATATTCCCAGCTTTTAAGAAGCTCTCTTTGCTATGTAGGTAATATGTTCATGCCAAGACCTATTTGCTACCAAATTAACGCCCAGCAAATTGAGTGACGATGCTAGAGGAATGGAGTGTCCCAACATAATTACGTCGGGTTGAGCAACGTTAACTTTCTTAGGGAAAACTGTCGCTTGAGTTTTTGTAGCGTTAAATTCTACTTGGTTACTGTCACCAATTTCTTCCAGCTCTTTGTTAAGTTGAACTACTTCCTGCTGTCTGCGGATATTTGCGTGAGTAGCCGATGTTCAAAGTGAATGAAGAAATAAGGGTACTGTCATCTGCAAAACTGTAGATTGGATTCTTGCTCCTTTTCAGCAGATCGTTAATGTAAATGAGAAAGATAGTAGGAGACAGTATGAAGCCTTGAGGCACACCGGCGTTGATAGTGACGGTATTTGAAAGAAATCCGTCGTGGGCCACTTGTAAAGAACGCTATTTGAGGAAACACGAGAGCCATAAACAAAAGTGTCTTTTGTTTGATGATTGATGCTTATGAATCATCACTAGCTCAGCCCTCTTCCACGCCAGGGGACCATAATTAAGAACTGCCCAGGGTTTAACATGGAGCCTTTCATAATTATTACGTACGCTGAAAGAGATCAATTCCAATAAAATTTTAAAAGAAAGTATTTCATAAATGAAATTGGTAAAATATTAAAAAAAAAATCGGCCAAGTGCAAGTCGGACTTGAGCAATTAGTGCTCCGTATGTTGTTTTTAAAATAAAATTTTTTGTCACGGACACTCCAAATGAGTTTCCAACAAAGTTTGTTTCCGATCTTTATTGAAAACTGATGACCTTGATTTTTTTTTGTACCAGATAAATTATTGTAGGTAAAGGAATCGTGATAAGTTTCGTTCAATCTATACCCTGTGGAGAATATTCCAGATTTTTTCAAAATTTTTTGGTCAGTATTTTTCGATATAAAGGGGGAACAGCGATTTTTCGCAATTTTTAAAAAATAATAAAAAAAAGTATACGCAAATATTACATTATATATATTTTTGAACTCGCGTTTTTACAAGCTTTTATTTGGCACCCCACTCCATGACCTGGTAAATTTTTTTTCCCTTCCGATTTCACCCTCCAAAACTAACCCCTTAAGTCAAAATTTAACTTTCAAAACTACACACCTCTGATGGGGCCATCAGTTTCTACATTAGTACCAAATTTCAACTTTCTATGTCAAATAGTTTCGGACAGACAAACAGACACCGAAGTGATCTTATAAGTGTTCCGTATGGAACACTAAAAAAACAAAAAAAAATTGAGTAACGTCAAGATATTGAATCAATAATACCATCACGAGTATTTTAATTTTTTCCCAAATATTTCGGAGTATTATCTATATTTCCTAAATTATTATTATTAATATATCCACAGAAACTTTTAACCAAGATCTAATCCAAATAATATAATACATATAACGTCGATATAAATACCGCAAAGCACATTTCATCAAATTCAAAATACAAAGCAGCTACCTAGAATACATCGTTTACTTACTGCCCCCGCAGCAATTCAAAATGTAAATCAAAATATTGTTTGAATTTCTCGACAACAATAATTACCTCGAGTACGAGGAGATGGGTGGCATTTTGCTATTTCATTTGTTTTCTATAACTCGTTGAATGAAGCGGAAGGCGCTAAGTGAACGTAAACACCGTTTGATTTGATTTAATGATTTTTTAGACCTTTTATGAAATTAATAGTTTTCTCGAATATTTCACTCCAACGATATCAGAAACATGTAATACTAAAATTCTCTGTGGCTTTTGAGACGATTAATTAACACAGTAACCCAAGTTAGATTTTGTTATGATAAAAACGCTTTTAAAAGTAAATACACTTTTTTTACGATTGATCTACAATTTCTTGATAATTCCCGATTATAACTAACGGGGAAACAATTTTCCAACACAGTAAACAAAGGACTGCAGAGAAGATGTTTCTTGTATTCAAATGTGGTGGGATTATTTTTCTGTAATGTTACTCCCGCCAAACTGTAGTTGTTATGGGCATTTGTAATTGGAAGACAGACCATTTTACAACACTGTAAACAAAAGAGGCAAGGAAGATGTTTATAGCAACTTTAATTTGGCGCGATTAGCAAGACCTATCAAGATAGGCAATTAACCCCGCCAAATACGGGTTGCTAGAAACATCTTTCTTGCCGCCCTTTTGTTTACAGTGTTGAAAACTACTGTATCTTCTAATTACAAATGCCCATAGCAACCACCATTTGGCGAAATTCTCAATCATTAAATGACGTCACAAAACAGCACCATCTACAAAATAACCCCGCACTAATCTTATGGAAATTGGATCCCAGTCAAATCGGCTCAAAATGTGGTATGTTATGCTTCAAGCCATTTTGACCAAAAGTCTCCATGGACACAAAGTCCAAAAATGGATAGATTAGGAATTATCGAGCGTGGAATTAGTAAAAATAACCGGTCAAGTGGTCAAGTTGAACTTACGCAATTAGTGTTCCGTACGTTGATTGCTTCTGAAATAAAAATTTTTGTTATGGAAGTATAAAATGATCAGTGACTTCACAAAACACACCCCAAATGAGTTTTCAACAAAGTTTGTTTCCGATCTTTACTGAAAACTGATATCCTTGAAATGTTTGTTTTTGTATATACCAGATAAATTATTAAAGGTAATGCACTCGTGATAATTTTCGTTTAATCCCGTGGAGAATATTCCAGAATTTTTTCAAAATTTTTGGATCAGTACTTTTCGAGATAGAGGGGGGACAACGATTTTTCGCGATTTTTTCAAAATAATACAAAGAAAAGTGTGCGCTTCTAAGACATTATATATATTTTTGAACTCGTGTTTTTACAAGCTTTCATTTGACACCCCACTCGATGACCTAGTAAAAAAATTTATTTTTCCACTTCCGATTTCACCTCCCAAAACTAACCCCTCAAGTCAAAATTTAACTTTCAAAACTACCAAATTTCTACGTCAAATAGTTTCGGGGAAAATCGGGTGTGACAGACAGACAGACAGACGGACAGACAGACGGACAGACACCGAAGTCATCTTATAAGTGTTCCGTACGGAACACTAAAAAGCATCAGGTGCAATTCTTTCAACAATAGTGGGTATGAATCTATAGTTTCCGCAACAAATGTCAGAGCATTGCCTATAAAAAAAGGTGTGACAAACGGACAGACGTACAGACCGACACCAAAGTGATCTTATAAGTGTTTTGCGTTTTATTAAGGACTTATTTTGACTAGAATATGATTTTACGAAAAATTTCAACGGGGTTACTAATGATGAATATAATAATTATTTTGACCCATTTTGCTCCTACTTTCGAATATTGGCCATTTTGGTCATTTCTGGAGTCTTTTTTTTGATTTAATTCTTCTAAAACACATTTTTACGAAAAATTCTAACGGAATTTTATGTTTTTGATTTAATAATTACAAATATAATACTTATTTTGAACCAATTTGATCTTATTTTCCAACCGCGTTTATTTTTGGTCAACTGTTGGGCCTTTTCTGGATTTAATTAGTCTGGAACTAGTTATACTTTATTTTTAACAACTCTAAGGAAATTGTTAAGAAATAATGGTGAAAGTTAGATCACTTAAAATTAAGGACCAAATGGACAAAAATGGGCGCTATTCTACAATAGGGCCAAATTGGATTTAAATAATCATTATAATCGTAATCGGCATCGCAAAATTGGAATTTATCTTAAAAATATGTTCTAGTCGAATTATATCCAAAAAACGTAATAAAAATGCGTGCATGGTATGTGTATGCGAACTTAACGATAGAGTTTAATAAATCCCGGGATATTGCAAAATATACGTAAAAATACCATCGGCGATAGCGTTACCAAATGTACACCATGTGGACGTCGTGCAATTAGATTTTATACATCTTGGCCCTGAAAAATTCAGAAATATATTCTTAAAAAAGTTATTTACCATTTACATTCTTCGTAACTATATGTTCTGGACGAATTAAAGCAAAAAAGACTCCAGAAATGGCCAAAATGGCCAATATTCAAAAGTAGGAGCAAAATAGGTCAAAATAATTATTGTATTCATAATTAGCAACCCAAAAAACATATAATCTCGTTGAAATTTTTCGTAAAGTCATGTTCTAGTCAAAATAAGTCCTTAAAAAAACGCAAAAATAGTATTTTCTTAGCAGTTTTTTTTACTAATTGCACGCTCGATAATTCCTAATCTATGAATGATGATATCTATTAGAATGGCTTGAAGCATAACATACTACGTTTTAAGCAGATTTGACCGGGATCCATCATTTCCATAAGATGAGTACGGGGTTCTTTTTTTGGGAAATAAGTCCTTTAAACTTTCTATTTCCTATTTCATTTACGTTATTAGCAAAATAATTGTTTGTATTTCATAAGAGGTCTCCATATAAAGGTTCCTATTATCTCTCTGCTAGAAAGATTTGGGTACCTTTTAATATAATTAATTCAACTATGGTAAAGCATTTTAGAAAATCCTTTACCAAAGTTTATTGGTGTATTACCAAAAATTTACCTGAATGTTGGGATAGGGTACCCTTGCTTCTATCGGGCACTATCAAAATTTAGTTATCAATAAAAAATTTTAAAGTGAAAAAAGTACCTTTCCCATTATCCACATCCCAAAATCCCCCTCCCATCTTTTACTGTATTATTTTTTTCGATGAGTAGTAGTATATTTGTATATATAACTTCCAATTTATTGATATTAAATACTGGGTACCCTGGCCCACTACTTTCATGTTTTGGGCTACCAAAGAACGAATTCGTTGAATATTCCAAGGTAAGTTGTGACTTTTCGGTAAAAGTTTTTGGGTTTCTTCTAGAACCAGTAGGAACTGTAGCCCCTCGATTCCCTCTGGAAACAAGAAAAGAATATCTGTATTTTGAAAATATAACCCTAAACTTGCTCTGTCCCGTTCAAGGGTTCCCAGTTCCAAAAATAAGGTATTTTATGTTTTTTTTCGACATAATATGCAATAGAGTTGTTTTATTTAGAGCCTGTGGCTAGCGTTATGCCAAAATTCGCTACTCAAGATGATTCGAAAAGCTTTAGGGGGTACCAAAACGAAAGTATTACGCTTCTTTGTCCCGCACAAGCGTTTCCACCCCCATCTTACAGGTAATTTTGCGTTCACAAATTGAATATTATTTTTATATTTGTGTAGAACCCGTGGCTAGTGTGGTACCAAAATTCCCAACCCTCGACAACTTAAAGGGATTTAAGGGGTATCAAGATGAAAGTATAACCCTTTTGTGTCCAGCTCAGGCATTCCCTGCCCCATCTTACAGGTAATTTTTCATACGAAAACTGAAACATACTTTTATATTTATGTAGAACCCGTGGCTAGTGTGGCGCCGAAATTCCCTACTCTCGACAACATTAATGGACTCAGAGGGTACCGAAACAAAAGTATAACCCTTTTGTGTCCAGCCCAAGCGTTCCCTGCCCCCTCATACAGGTAATTTTATAGCAATGTTAGTATTTGACGTTGTTTGTTAATAATAGAACCCGTGGCAAGCGTTTTACCCAAATTTCCCACTATGGACAATTCAAGAGGTTTTAACGGACACCACGGTCAAAGTATAACTCTTCTTTGCCCAGCACAAGCATTCCCTGCCCCAATGTACAGGTAAATGTTTATATAGCTCTGTAGTATGCTTTAATAAAGTTTGTGTGTGCTATGTAGAACCCGTCGCTAGTGTTCTACCCAAATTCCCCACCGTAGATAGTTCAAGAAGTTTCAACGGGTACCAAGAAGAGAGTATAACGCTCTTGTGCCCAGCACAAGCTTTTCCTGCCCCAATGTACAGGTAAATTGTAATTCTGTAAATCCTTGAGACTGCTTGGTTTAGTTGTGATCATTTTCCCTTAATACTATTTTATCCAGAGATACTTAGCTTTGATATTTGTAACGTCCAGAATTAAACTTTTTTTCCCACCTACCCTGTTTATGTGTGCTATTCATCTAAAGATGATAAGTACATAAATGTACAGGGGAACTATGAATACCTTACCAAGATTCTATTCTATTGCACCACTAAATTTTCTAAAATAAATGGGTTAAAATTTTCCTTTTCTAGAACCCATTGCAAGTGTGATACCAAAATTTTCTTCATTAGCAAATTCCATGAGTTTTACTGGATATCAGGCAGAAAGTATCACCCTTCTCTGTCCAGCTCAAGCATTTCCAGCTCCAACATACAGGTAAATTGTTTTTGCTGTAACTTGAATGTCGGTATGTTAATTTATCCATGTAGAGCCCGTTGCTAGTGTAGCCCCCAAGGTAACAAAGACTCCACCAAGTGATGCTTTTCTTCGAGGTCAAGACGTTGCTGTTCTTTGTCCAGCGCAGGCCTTTCCTAGTCCTGTATTTAGGTAGGTATGCAAAAAATTAAAATCGAAAAGGGAAACTACTTTTTAACAAGGCCATCAATTACACGTTATTCGCTTTGCGATTAAGATTTTAATGTGGAATCTAAACTACTATCCTCTGCACTTAATCAATCCTGGGCTTCATCTCCCGTGAAAATTTCGATTTCCTACTTCAGAAATATATATAACAATATAGACTTAGACCCTCTTTAGCATCTTACCCCATTATGTGGTACTGTTCCACAGACGGCAGAGCAAACTTGCCAAGGCCTAGCGCTAGCCTTAACTGCTAACACCATTTCCTCGATTCTTATCCACCTATACAAATACATGTAGAATCATCAGCCATATTTGATTAGATAGTACGCAATTAACTTTATTATTATGTCAAGGGTACATCTTCTTCTACTTTGGGTACCTACATTAAAGATTTGCTTTAAAAAATTCTTTCTTAGAGCCCATTGGTACGGTAATACCAAAATTAACATCTGGTGACGCCAGCAGAGATTTAACATCACTGGACGGCGACGTGCTAACAATGCAGTGCCCCATGCAAGCCTTTCCTGTCCCAAAATTCAGGTAAACAAGAAACGTTTTTATAGTCTATTATTTTGTCTATAAATTATTGGATGCCTAGAACCCTAAACCGACGTCCTTTAGGAATCACACCCTATCCCAAAGTATAAAACTCATTTTTCAACTTTTATTTTTTAATTTACTTCCTTCTTCTAGAGCCTGTTGGTCACGTTAAACCCAAGTTTCCTACGATGGATAAAATTCACACTGTAGAACTACCTGAAACAAGTAATATAACATTATTGTGTCCCGCGCAGGCATACCCTGTCCCCCATACAAGGTATTAATGTTTTTACTATTTAATTTTTTTGGATTATTTTTTCTCTTAAAAAAACTCTCTTTATTTAAACAAAAACCGAATAAATAGGTTCTAGAATACCATTTCTTTATGCTGAAGAAAGTGGCATCGTACAAATTCTAGCTCTAAATAATTGATGGAAGCTTTATCGGGGCTATTCCATTTTTAGAACCCGTCAGTAGCACGCTACCAAAAGTCTCCTCAAAATCGAAATATGATGTGATCGACTATAGGCAAGGGTCTACTCTATCCCTACTGTGCCCTGCTCAGGGATTTCCTGCTCCTAACTTCAGGTAAATTATAATCTATATTCTATTATAGAACCCGTTGGTACTAGGGCTCCTAAAATGGTATCCAACGCTAAAACAGTTGTAGCATTTGAGGGTCGCGTAAATGAGGACGTTGCCATATTGTGCCAAGGGCAAGGGTTTCCGACGCCAAAATTCAGGTAAATAGGGTTGGAATTAAAATCTTGACGATAAGTTATAATTAACATTTACCAAAGAGGTTAGAAAAGTATAAAGAATCCGTTACTATTTTCGTTATAGAACCTATTAGTTCTCGTGCACCTACCCTTTCATCGGATGCAAGAAGCACAACTCTAGAAAGACATTCTGGTTATGGTGTCACTTTATTGTGTCAAGCTCAAGGATTTCCTACTCCTTTGTTCAGGTAAATGCAACTTTATTCAAAAAGATTGAAAATTAATTCATACGGAATCTGTTTTAAAGTGATCAAGTTTCTAACTTCTAGCACTACTACTACAAGTTGTTACCCATAAGGTTACCCATTTGTTAAGAAACGTAGCTTCTTCTCTTCCCTCTATCCCGCTCCGTAATTTTCGCTAGGAAAATATTAACCCTTTTTTCACACCGAAGGTATATTTCTTTCCATAGAAATTTTGTCAAAGTGAATTGGGGTCACCATCCCTTTACTCAGGAAAAACGAACTTTCTACACATCCTGGAGTGTTCCTCAAAAAAGTCATATTAATTAAAATTTACACGTTGTCCTTGTTCCAGAACCTATTGGAATCGTAGCTCCTAAACTTACAGCTGGAACCTCAAAAATTCAAACCATAGAAAGTGCAAGAACCGCCAATATTTCATTGTTATGTCCTGCTCAATCATTCCCGGTTCCCAGTTATAGGTACCTGAATTAAATTATAATTAGACTAAGTAGTATTACGTTTTAAAGCATGCCGTTATGTTATTGTATAGTATTATATTTAAAAATTCATCCTCGGATAATATTAAGAAACAAATAATGCAACTTACTAGCTCGAGAGCAAAGATTTGCCCTATCCCTTCCAGATACTATTCCAAAGTTCTGCATACTCTAAATCAATTTATTTTAGAACCTGTGGGTACCAGAGCTCCTAAATTAGCATCGAATGCTAAAACTTTATTGTTTGAGGGAGGGGTAAACCAAGATATAGCTTTAGTGTGCCAAGGACAAGGGTTTCCAACACCAAAATTTAGGTAACTAAGACTTAGATTTTTTTGACATTTGTTATCCTTTTGTAGAACCCATTAGTTCTCGTGCACCTACTCTTCCTTCAGATGTTAAAGGTACTACCATCGAAAAACACTCCGGTAATGGTGTAACATTACTGTGTCAAGCTCAAGGGTTTCCTACTCCTTCATTCAGGTAATTTTTGTGGATGTTGATATTCATTTTTGTTTATTAGAACCAGTAGGAACTCGTGCACCAAAACTTACTCAGATCGATTCAAAATTTAAAGTAGCTGAACGAGAGGCAGGTCATGATATTCCGATCTTATGTCAAGCTCAAGGTTTTCCGGTCCCAACTTTCAGGTACTTATTTTTGCTCACGTTACTTAAAGAATATTCTTGCGCCTGGTAGTTTTAAATCCCATAAATTTCGCTGGGTGCCCATGTGGTTTAAACATAATTTCCAACGAGAAAGAATTATAAGGATTGCAATCTGGCGATGTTGGAAACCAAGAATGTGTCCCATTTGAGTGAACCCACCTCCATGGAAACTCAATTTTTTAATAATTACGTAATTCATGATGTCGTACGATTGAGTAGAAACTACATTGCTTGCCTACGATTAAAACGCACTTCTGCTAGTAACCCATGCAAGAAAATTCATATAATCTAATCCAATCAGGTAATATTTATGGACCAAAACCGCATGGGTGTTTTCCAGTGCCCATTCGTGAGTATTTCAGGTAATCTTGCCTTGTCGGCAAGTGAATTCATCTAGTAAAAGTTTCGTTCGCATTATAAACCAGTAAAAGCCTTTCCCACAATCTGGCCCCATCGAACTAACACTATTTATGCCCAGAAGCACTAGCAAAACACTTTTACTTGTTCGGTCTTAAATTATAACGAACTGTCTGAATACACATGCAAATGTTTTGAAATTTTTTTTGTGGGAATAGGAGATTGACGCTAGTATGACATATCTCCTTAAGAAAAAATCAAATACCAATAAAATATAAACGCTCCCCCTCCTAAAAAAATGCAAAAACTCCAAAATTAAGTTAGGTAGATCAAAATCAGTTGACAGAGCATGCTTTTCCGTGACTTGGTCTGAGTGAAAAGTGGAGTAAAACCTCGTAATAATTTATAGCCTTATTTTATTTATTGACCTAAAAGTTTTTTTGTTAAAATTTGAAAATCTCTAACCTTATGAAAAACAATTATAATCATAGTCAAACTTTCAATATACATTATCATTCAAAGGATTATCTCCTCCATCATTCAGGTACAAACAATACAGTATAATTGAAAAACTAAAATTTAATCATACTGTAAACCTATATCTAATCTGTATACAAAATAATAATTAGCACCTAAAAACGTGTTATTTTTTCTCCATTCTGTACACTCTATCCATCCTATTATTCTTTATAGAGCCAATTGGATACAAAGCACCCACATTTTCCTCCACTTCCAAATCGTTTACCTATGAAATAAAAGAGAAAGAAGATTATGCCCTTCTGTGCCCAGCACAAGCATTGCCTATCCCAAAATTCAGGTAAATATAGACGAAGTAAAGCGCGATTGCTATTTGTTGTACTGTTCTAGAACCAATTGGATATAGAGCACCTACTTTTTCATCGGCATCCAAAATTTCTTCATACGAAGTTAAAATGAACGATTCGTTCGCGCTTCATTGTCCTGCCCAAGCTTTACCTATTCCAAAATTCAGGTGAATATTAAATTTTTTATTTTTGTAAATAAATGGGGTAAATATAAACGGATAACTCGTTTAGTTCTCAAAATAAAGCCCGTAATATATTCTAGAGCCAGTAGGTTCAAGAGCTCCATCTTTCTCTACGGAGTCAAAAATTTTTACCATGGATCGTCCAGCTAGTATGCATTTTGCCTTATTGTGTCCAGCGCAAGGTTTTCCTAGACCTGTCTTCAAGTAAGTACATTTTTAGTCAAGTTAAAATAATATTTCAATTTTCTCGCTTTAACAGTTTTTCTGTATCCAAAAATATCATACTCCATCCAGCAAAACGAAATCCTCTGTTAAAGATGGTACTTCACCAATTATCTCAGAATCAAGTACATTTTTCTTCTTTCTCTAGCCATTCTCTATCCTTTAGATATAGGCCTCTCACATGTGCTTCCATATGTCCCTGTTTTGAGCAATTTGATACCAATTGAGCTCCTCTGATTTTTTAATATCGTCATACCAACGTTGTTGAGGTCTGCCAGTACTTCTTTTTTCCCCCATGGTCTCCATCTGGTCAATTTTCTGCTCCAGTTATCAGTATTTCTGGCCACATGGCTAGCCAAGTTCCACTTGAGGGAAGATATCCTTTCAATTATGTCGTGGACCCTTGTTTTTTTTTCCTGGTCCAATCGTTTGATTTGCAATGCCTAAGATTTTCCTTTCAATTGCTGTTTGGTAAACTTTCTAACTTTTCTAATAACTTTCCGTGTCAGAACCCAAGTTATTATACCGCTACCATATGTTGTTACAGGTAGAATGCATTCGTCATATACTTTACTTTTATGTTTTAAAGGCAGTTTGGACCAAAAGACTTGCTTCATTTTACTATAAGCCGCCCATTCCAGACGTATCCATATTTCAAAATTATTTCTTTACTAGTATTTCGATATTCAAAAATATCATGCTCCATACAACAAAACGAAATCCTCGGTTAAAGATGGCACTTTACCAATTTATCCTCTCAAAATTAAGTACATTTTTACACAAGTTAAAATATTATTTTAATATTTTTGCTTTACCAGTGTTTCTGAATCCAAAAACATCATACTTCACACAACAGAACGAAAACCTCGGTTAAATATGGCACTTTACCAATTGACTATCTCAGTATTTAGTACATTTTTAATCAAGTTAAAATATCTAGGAACGCAGATTTAAACAACTATTTAGGATCACCACTTATGGTTATTGTATTAGAGCTGACAGTTGTTTCGACACACTGTGTCTTCTTCTGGAGCAAGATACTGTAACTACAAAGTATGTTACAAAATATATAAGTTAAAGTCCGTCCATACATATAGTGAAGTGATTAACTGATTCCTATTAGTGCAAGCTGTAAAATTCAAATATGATTGAACAGGTCCGTACTTTGCTTAGAATTTAATTATTTTGGTTTTTGGAAAGACATTAAACAATGCTTATATTATGTTTTATTTATGTTTGTTACAGATCATCTTATTATTACCAATTATTTTTATTACAAATACAAATTATTACTTTATTCACTTAAAATAATATCACTATCGCTATCATTATCATTGGTTCTAATTATTAGTTTTTCTATTTTTTTTTTTTTTTTATGGGTCTAGCTCTCGTGCTGCAGGGAAGTACCTAAAGCGCTCCAGGAGCGGCACGAGTGCGGAAAAAGCGATTCACGTTGTTCTTGAATCGCTGTAAATTGTAATCGGTGGGAAACACAGCGCTGGGCAAATTATTCCAAAGGGATGACGTTCTCCATATAAAAGATTGCTTGAAAAGCGTTGTACGCGGAGTAACAAGCTGAACCTCATACGGATGCGAAGCACCAGCGCGACGTGTATTTCTAACATGCACCGCTTTGGGAGGAATTAAGCGGGCTACATCCTTCGAACACTTTCCATGAAAATACTTGTAGAACAGACTCAAGTCGCCAACCGTTCTTCGATGTTCCAGCGAATCAAGGCCGCCGGTCAATTCCGGGTCCCCAATCAGACGGACCGCTCTTCTCTGAACAGAATCCAACAAATGCAGTGTATGTTTGGGAGCGGGGCCCCAAACGTGGGAGCAGTATTCCATAGCTGGTCGAATTTGGGCTTTGTAAAGAATTAACAGTTGCTGTGGGGTGTAAAGCTTTCTGGTTCTAAATAATATTCCCAACTTTATTATTTGGAATATGGATATATGATATTATTTGGAATATGGATATATGATTTTTCAACATGTATGACAGAGTTCATCCAACTCTGTAGAGGTATATCAAACACTTCAGTTTCCATAAGTTTCAGTACATTGGAATTAACATATTACGACGAAGGGCAGATTTCAATTGATGCCAAATATGCTTAATAGGATTAAATAAACAGTGGTATGGTGGAATCCTTAAAACTGTATGCCCCATATCCTTTGCATAATTGTCACAGACATATTCCTTTTTTATGTTTAAACTCTTTAAAACTTCTATCAATTACTGTTTGGTATAATCTTCGTGGAAGTAAATGTCATTGTAGTACATGTAGTTTTGCATTGTTGCTTTTGTAACGTTTGAGCAGGGAGCTTTGATTAACTGCCTACTATGATAGCTTGCGTTGTCCATCACAATTACACTATTTAGAGGTATGTTCGGAATTAGCTTGTTTTTGAACCAATTTTCAAATAATTCGGCAGTGGTGTCCTCATGGTAATCGAGAGAAGAATCTTTTATGTTCTTTACAGGTAGAGAGAGTGCATTCGGAATCCATCCGTCGTTAGATCCAGTATGCAAAATCGTAATCCTTTTACCTCTGTTTGATGGTGCTTCTGTTTTAGAGTTATCACTTGAGCCAACCCAACCTTTTTCCGGAGTATCGTATGTGTCGAACCGTGTTTCATCCAAGTCGCTCGTCTCTGTAAAACCTTATTTTTTCTAAATATTCCAGTCGCCATTCCTGAATTCTCTTGGACTTCATTAAAAGTTGTGCTTTTATTTAGTTTTTTAAATTTGAAACCCGTGTAATGAATACACTTCCATAATGTTGTCCTACTACATTTAATCACGGTTTCATCTCTTTCAAGCTTTTTCATTAAATTATCCTATGTGGGCACACTTTGTTCCTCTTATATCTTGTAAATTTTACGCTGTATTATATCCTGACCACTTCCATCTATCCTTGAGAAAATCAGCTTCACTTCTTTTCTTCCTCACTAGAATAGGGATGTTTACAATTTTCCATACCGTTGATGTCGGAATGTTCGTTAATGTAGCCGTTTCTTCTAGCTCTGCTTGCTTGCTAACATTATCACATTCCATGAAGGTTGAATAGACATTCCTTACAATTTACTTGGCATCAGTAGATAAGTATTTTCTACTTTTGCACGGGGTAACCTGTTGAGATACACTTCACTCGCAAATATTTTCCATGACTAAGCTGCTCTATCGCACACGAAGTAACAATAATTACAACGCTTAAACTAAGTGGTGGCTGTATTTATATTACTAGCCAGTAAGTGCCAATATGGATTATGCAAGTTATTTTCGGGTAAATGCCATGTTTTATAACCACCATTAAAATCATATTAAAATGACATTAATAATTATTTAATGATCCCCGTTTGTTGTTTACAAGCAGGTAAAATGAACAAATATCATATTTTTAAGTACGGTCCATGATTTACCTGTTCCTGAAGTGCCCAAAGAAAACCATAAAATTTTATTTTATTGTCTATTTATGGTTAATGGTTTTTACCCTTTAAGGATTAAGTTTAGTCACTTCACTATATGTATGGACGGACTTTACCTGGTTTTAAGGGATAAAATAATTAACATTATTCACCATAATACCTAAAATAAGGTCAATAAAGGAGATCCACCCACATCCAATTGATCCTTGAGTAATAAGCCTGAGGATTTTTTCTGGTTAATCTCTACCCGCTCTAAACAATTCAGTAATTTCCTTTTCTTTTCATTGTGCAAAATTTTGAAATTTTCATTGAAGGTATGATTTTCATCTGTTAAATGTTTAGCGTAATGAGATATATTATTTTTCATTCTATAACTCTGGTTACGTTCCTTTATTGTTTTATAAAAAGATCTGCCAGTTTGTCCTATATAGGTTTTATTATTGTTTTAATTTTCGTTCCTACTTATTATGGATTACTTCAAGATTCTTACTTTACCAGTATTTCTATATCCAAAACATCATACTCCATACAACAGAACGAAAATCTCGGTTCTCATTTCACCAATTTCCTACTCGCAGAATTAAAATATTTACTACTTCATACTTACAAATAAAATAAAAATCTCTTTTATTTCTGTTTCATTTACAATCATTTAAAAATGTCGTATTTATTAAACTTTCATGATGTTTTAAATTATTCAAAGAATCTATACGTTATTAGCCTTTCTCCATCTACATTTATTTACTATTCAAGTAAGGTTTCCAACTGATATTTTTATTGAATTTTATTATCAAGTGCAATAAAATCTAATATTCAAGATCAAGGTTAATGCCAACACAGGTTAATTGTTTAGTATATTAGTCGTTGCAAGTACAACGTTAACCTGAAATACTGACTGTTGTTTCGTACGTAAGAGGTTCTTTTGAAGATGTTTCTTCTCGAAGTGGCGTAGCTAAAAACTTATACCTAATTTAAACATTGATGACCGGAAATATTTTACAAAAAAAAAGAACTCTTTCGTACAAGATAACTTTAAAAACTTCCCTTAATAAAAAGTCCCGTTTTTGATGGTGTTATTTTTCTACACCTATAAGGATCAGGGAGCAATGCCCTTCTGCACTCTCTCCCCTTAGCTATGCCACAACGTGTCTGGTCCCACCAAAGATCGCTAATATTACAGAGAATTCGCTTCTTCTTCGTTTAGCGGGAACAAGACTCCTGCGTTTTGTATACTTATCCTTCTTAGCCAAGACATTTTTACCGGTCTCTCGTTTCCCTTCTTATTCCCCTAATGTTTTGCAGCACGCCCTAGAACTGCAGTGTTGATGATCCGGACTGTCCAGGACATTCTGAGTATCGAATAATGGATCCACATTTCAAAAGATTTTATATTTAATTCCGAACAAATATAACACCCAAAATTACTTTTAGCGTGCGCATACGGTACCTCTGTCCAGGACGTTTTGCCGAATATTTGAACTGGTGCAGTCATTCAATCCCTGTATAATAACGTTTACAATCTGATGAAGTTGCCGACTAAAGTTTGAATTTCTTGGCGTTCATATGTAACTTAACTGTTTTACTGGTGGTACAGACTCTGTCTTAAAGCTGTTGTCGATGCTATCACTAAAGATGAGACATAAAAAATGGCCCTTAAGTCTTAAACAAACGATAATTTTAATGAACTAACTATATATATATATATATATATATATATATATATATATATATATATATATATATATATATATATATTATATATATATATACCAGGTGTACAAGTATGAAATGCGGATTTTTTTTCTAAAAAAACATGTTAAATTCGGAAGAATGATAAAAAGTGCTTTATTCAAAGTATGCTCCATCGCTTGTTATACATTTTTCCCATCTTTCGGGCAATTTGTGAATACCACGCCAGTGAAAATCTTCCCCTTTTGCTGCGACCATTCGTCGAGCCATTTTTTCACATCTTCGTACGAACCAAAGTGCTGCTCAGCAAGTTTGTGACCCATCGATGCAAACAAGTGGTAATCGGAAGGAGCCAAGTCTGGTGAGTAAGCCGCATGGGGTAGAACTTCCAAGCTGAGTGCTTCCAACGTGTCGCAAACTGGTTTTCGTCGTATGTGATGGAGCATCGTCATGAAGAAAAATGACTTTGTGTTGCCTCTTTCGGTATTCTGGCTTTTTTTCAAGCAGCGAACGGATCAAATCGGTCAATTGTTGTTGATAACGTTTAGTATTAACCGTTCCCCAGGTTTTAACAGCTCATAATAGACCACGCTCCTCTGATCCCACCAAACACAGAACATCGTCTTTCTGCCAAAGCGATTGGGTCTTGCGGTCGATGTGGATGGTGCGCCTGGGTCTACCCATGATTTTTTGCGCTTGGGATTCTCAAAATAAATCCACTTTTTATTCCCTGTAACTATACGATGCAAAAACGACATCCTTTTTTACCGAGCGAGCAAAATGTCACACGTATTTTTGCGCTTTTCCATTTGCCTGTCGTTCAACTCATGTGTACCCATCTACCGGGCTTCTGAACCTTTCCCATCTCTCGTAGCCGTTTGGAAACAGCTTGTTGACTCGGCGAGTTGTTTTTGTGTTTGCGAATCATCTTCGTCCAAAAAAGCTTGCAATTCCACATCTTCGTATTTTTTTGGCGGTTTTCCACGTTCCTCGTCTGCAACATCGAAGTCACCACTTTTGAAACGCCGAAAACCATCGTTCACAGGTATCTTGCGATGGAGCATGTTCACCATAAGCTTCTCGAAGTAATCGGTATGATTCAGCAGCAGTTTTCTTCAAATGAAAACCAAAAATTAATGCTGTCCGCGAATGCTCTTTGTTCGGTATAAATTTCGACATATTGAACACAACACTGTCCATACACTTTTCCAATTTATCACTCGTGAGCGTCTGACACTTGTTGATGACATAACAAAATGGCGCAATGTCAAATCTTTATAGCACAAACTGCATTAGTGCACCATCTGTTGTGTGAAATCCGCATTTCATACTTGTACACATGGTATATATATATATATATATATATATATATATATATATATATATATATATATATATACATATATATATATATATATATATATATATATATATATATATATATATATATATGGTATGTATATATATATATATATATATATATATATATATATATATATATATATATATATATATATATATATATATGGTATGTATATATATATATATATATATATATATATATATATATATATATATGGTATATATATATATATATATATATATATATATATATACATATATATAAAATTTGTAAAATTAAAATTTCTTACATTGGTAAGTTTGGAACTTACTCTGGTTAATCTTTAATTCTGAGATTGGCTAGAAATACTAAAAAACTTAAATTATCCCTCCTCTACCTTCTTTATCCTCTGTGCCCAAAAATTATTGGTTGCTTTCTTATTTTAGTTACTAGGACAAATATGAAACTAATATATATCATAGTAATCGAAAAGTTTCTGATTGAAATAGGAATCCATTTTTCACGTTTTCAGTACCAAAGTCAAAACTTCCAAAACTCGCTCAGATAGAAGCAATCTTACCCAAAATACTGTCCTTATATTTTTTAGACCAAAGTTTTTATCGTGTTTTTTTCTTGAACGTAGAACCCGTGGGCTCACGAGCACCATCATTTTCCACTGAATCTGAAGTATTCACCATGAAAAGACCCATCGGAACTAATCTAGCTTTATTATGTCCCGCTCAGGGGTTTCCTCGACCAAATTTTAAGTAAGTATGTTGAAGTTTTATGTACAAGGATAAATTTAGAACAATTTCATTTTCTAGTTTTGTAAATGCAGCGTGGTTATAGTTAACTTGGTTTAGCTCGATGTTAAAAAACGATGCATATCTTATATCCTTTTCTATTCAGTCCCTGGTTTCGTTACTAATATTTTAAAGTTTCCTCAGCAATTTAAATCGCAATAATAAGCAAGGGTACGCAGTTACAGAACTGAAAGGGCTTGTACGAAAGTAACTTTTTTCCCTGTGCAGAGCCAGTGGGATCCAGAGCTCCAGCATTTTCAACTGAATCTCAGATTTTTTCCATGAAACTAAAATATCCAATAGGAATTAACATAGCATTGCTGTGTCCTGCTCAAGGGTTTCCTAGACCAAATTTCAGGTAAGCTAATATATATTTTTACAAGACATGTAAATATTTTTTTTAAGAGCGAAGGTGTTTAGCCTGGTAAGTAATATTCATTACTCGTGTCCAGTAATTTCGATGTGGTTGTTTAAAAGGTTTATAATTTCTACGAGCAGGTTCCACACCAGTGCTTCCGAGACATTTATTTGTTGGTCTTTCAAACTTTATAACGACTAACTAAGCAAGGGTACCCGTATATTTTTTTTGCAATCAGTTCATATGTGACTTTTGACACCTCTTTAGAACCTGTGGGGACCAGACGACCAGCCTTATCATCTGAGTCTGATATCTCAAGTATTAAGCGAGCACAGGGAATTAATATAGCTTTATTGTGTCCTGCTCAAGGTTTTCCTAAACCAAATTATAAGTAAGTACAAATTGAAACTTGAAGTAATTTTTAATTTAATGCATTTTCCCAACTACGACCTGTCTAAACAAGAGTAAATCACAATCCTAACTGAAATTTAGAGTTGCTTTCGTTTAGAAGAAGATACTCTATCCCTTTTGTAATACACTGAGTTTTTCATATTTACTTAACTCTGTTTGTGACAATCTAGAGCCAGTTGGATCCAGAGCTCCATCATTTTCATTCGAATCTCAAATCCTAATGATCAAACGTCCACATTAGCTCTATTATGCCCCGCACAGGCTTTTCCTAAACCTAATTTTAGGTAAGTATCTATTTAAACAGATAAATTGCGTGCTTATTTCTAGAAAAAAATAAATATTTTTGCTCTCTTAAAGGCCTCTGTCCAACAAAAAGCCGAACTTTGAATAGAAAATAGAAAACAGATCATTTAGAATTATTCAAATCATCTCCAATAGGATGGTTCATTACAGTGAAAACCTGACCAACTGCTTGCATTCTATTCAAGCCATATGCGACGAATTCCCGCTACAATCACTTCAAAACTTCGAGATAAAACTCACAATTGACCGTTTCGCCCAGCGGAAAGATTCCTTTGTGTATACGGCTCGTGAAGCCTTAGAAATAATTCTACATTTTCTTCATTTTGGACCTATCCAAATGATTTTTTAGTGTTCTCCATGCAGCATTTTGGTTCTTTTTTACGACCTCATACCCAAAACATCACCTTTTACAAAAGCCCACATTTTCAGCAAAAAGTTGAATTTAAAATTCCGAGTTTATTTTCAATCAATTCCACAGATGATTTCGGGTTTTGTGTTATGAAATCACGTAACTTCTCTCAGTCCAGTTTTTGGACGATCAAATTTTTCATTGTCCTAAAGTTGACCACTTTAAAATCACTTAAACCACTTATGCAGTTTAGTACCGGATAAGCAATTATCACTGTATGGTTTTTTAAAGCACAGGAGTCGTTTCGGTAAGAATTTTACCAAATTTAACCGCAGCTTTTTATTACTTATTTTCCTATAGTTCATCAAAACACATTGTAACTCTTGCCACTGTAACTGATCAACCAATGGAGCAAATGCCATAGAGCGGCTGACACAAAACTAATGGAGGTTGCTGCTTTTAACAACAAATCTATAACAGATGGCAGCACTACTTTCTTATAGTTCGGGTTCATTTTGAACCGAGGGTGTGGTTGTTGTGTTGTTCGTTCATTGAAGGGCATGAGATTTTCCTCTCACATGAGTATTTAAAAAGTTTATTCCATTTTTGGTAAATGTTATTTCGTTGCTAGCTAAAATTGATATAGTAAATTTTTCTTTCCTATTATTTTACTGAGCCAAACACAAAAGGTCTTGTACTGACCTCAGTTTCTTACTACTTATAGTATAACTACCTACATGGCGACGCCTAATGATTAATAACTTTGCACAGAACCTGTATTAAAATTTATTTCAGTGAGTATTAAAATCTGTTAAAAAGAATTAAGTTAACTTAATACCCTGTACAGATAAGATGAAAATAATTCTCCTAAAATCAAATGTGAAAATATATTCAAAAACTTAATATAAAGGCGTTATCGATAAAATAAATTAGGTACACATTAAACAAAATGTATTCTAATAATATAACAATACACGCTGTCCCGAACTACCTGTCCTTCCCCTAATATTACAAAAAAAACATAGAAAACAAGGTTATCCCTTCCCAATGTTTCATTTTTACATTTATATTATCATTGTGAATCGTATATGTAAAGGTGTGTGTACACATTAGTAAAATCATTTTAAAATTCTGAAATCCGTTTAAAAAAAATCGTGTTAATACTATTTACAAACGCACATCATAAATTCTTTTATAAACCATTTTAACTTGATCATATATACAAAGTAATTTTCATTTTTATTTGTAATTTACGTAGAACCCATTGGTTCTAAGGCCCCAACATTTGCTGCCGATTCGAAAGGATTCATAAGAGTTTTTGATAAAGAAATTGGGACAAGTTTCGCACTATTATGTCCAGCACAGGGGCAACCCGCACCAAAATTTAGGTACGCTAATTCTTTTTCCTCACCGCATGATATAGAACTATATCTTTGTAGAACCCGTTGCTGGTGTAGCACCAAAAGCAAAAGATATTAGTATCTCTAGCTTAAACATTGGAGTTCATGTGAATTCGTTAGGTATTTTAAGCTGCATGGTCCAAGGATTCCCTGCACCTAAATTCAGGTAAGGTTAATTTATAGTCGCACTTAAATTACCTGATAAAAATAGGAATTTGAACACGAGAGCTCTATTTGAGTAAATAGACTGTTAGGTACCATTTGATGTCTGTTGCTAATGAGCATTAGAGAAAATATTATTTGTATTCTAATGTAGACGTAAAATTTGTCCAATATTATTACCGGTTGGAATCAACAGTTACATTGTTCCTCTTAGGATTCGTATTGCTTAAATGTTATTCTTAAACTTTATTTGGGTTGAATTGGTAAATTTATTCGTCCAGTACTTCCCTTGTTTTTTAAAGTTACTCTCTAATAATATCCCATTACATAATACTTCTCTTAAGTAACTGGAAATAATGTTCAGATTCCTTATTCCCAAGAACCCTGAAAAGGACCTATAACACTATATATTCGATCATCATCATCAACCTGTATCAATCCATTTTTGGACATAGGCCTCCCTCATTCGTCCCCAGTTTTATTGGTTCTGCACCTCTGGCAGCCATTACAGTCCCGTGGTTCGCTTGACATTATCCGTCCAGCCTATGGTGGTCGGCCTCTTGATCTCTTCCCCATATAAGGTTGGTATAGTGGCGGCCCGTGGTTCCGTAGCGTAGTACCTTATTTACGGTGCAGAAGGTCGAAGGTTCAATCCCGCAGGTCGGTATACTTATTTATTAATTTACTTGAGTATATTGGGCCTGGCCACGTACATAGGTAGTAGTTGTTCGCAAAAATGCAATAACGTCCGTGGCAGCACTACCGCGTTATCTAAAAGGTACTGTAAAATACGAGAATGGATGTTTCAGTACTTGGACAACGTTGACAGGTATTACGACATCCTCGTCGATATCCTTAGGATATGAAAAAGGATAAAATCCCTACTCAGGCGGGAAGGTGAACGATAAAAAAAATTGTGTTGTTCCAACTGTCCTCATGGCACCAAGTAACATGTCCCGCCAATCCCCACTTCAGTTTGGTAATAGCTTCTCCAACGTCTTTTATCTTTTTATTTTATTTCACTTTCTTTGTCTTAAGGATACTCCGAGCATCTACCTTTCCATAGTTCTTTGTGTTACTCTGAGCATTTCCATCGATTTCTCCGTTATTGTCGAGGTTTGACAACCATAAGTCAATACAGGGAGTACTGATCGAACAGACGGGAACGGAAGCGCTTTGGAATATTTTTATTTGCCATTGGGTTCTTCAGTTTTCCAAATGCTGACCATGCTGACCTCCTCCTTCTATTTATCCCTTGTGTTTGATTTTCTTTTTCCAAGGATACTGTATTTCCTAAGTAAACATAGTTTAATAGGTTTTCTTAATTTCTTAGTTTGTTATTATATATGGGTCTTCCCTACACTTTAGTTTGAAGTCCCATTTTTGACGCTTTTTCTTCCAATTCCATTAACATTGGTCCAAGTTCTTCCTTATTTTAAGATATTAGAACAGTATCGACTGCGTCTCTCTCCGTTTATTGATATTCCTTTATCGTGCCAGTCCAACTTCTTTAACACATCTTAGAATCCAATGTAAATAGTTTTGGCCCTAGAGTATCACCTTGTCTTATACCTGTTTCTATATGTTATCGGATTCGTGATTTCTTTGAGTTCCATTGTACAGTGGCTTTTTGGTATATGTATTTCAAAATTGTGTGTAGCAGCTATCTATTCCTTCGTTCTAGGGAGATTTCATTATTGCATATTGCTCTACGTACGTAGGTCTAAGTTATAGTCGATTGTTTTTTCTGTTGTTCATTCTTAAAAGGTGATTGTATCCGCTGTACTATTTTTTAAAGCCCACTTGTTACTGTGGCTGGTACTGGTCTAGTTTATTGGTAAGTCTATTGGTGTCGATCTTTGTAAATAATTTGTACACATGTGATGGAAGGGAGGTTGGCCGGTAGTTTTCTAACTTAGTTTTGTCCCCTTTTTTATGTACAGTCTGTCAAGTAAAAACATGACCGCTCATATTCTTGAAAGAATGTGTTTCAAGAACATTTTTTTGCTATCAATGTATTCTTTAGTATAATAACAACGGAGCAATTACCTTAGTAAGTTGTCCAATGGCCTCCTGTATCAATAATCGCCTAGAATCTTCCAGGCATGCTGTCGACGAGATTTTCTACAATGATCTCCAAATTTTTCGAATCTCGCGAGACAACTAAGTCAAAGTCCTCAGAGTATTTCCTCTGAGCCTTCTCTTTACAAGGGATCAAGATTATATATAATAGGGTTGGCGTCCGGCGATTGTGAGGGCCACTCTAGTATCTTATCGTGGACCCAAGCGAGCCACTTTGCGACGTGATTTTCGCCCAGCAAAGGTTTCTTCAACGTGCTTCGGAATTTGACATCACGAGCACAAAGATGTTGCCGAATGGTGTTATGGGACACATTCAAACTCGATTTTCTTAATTTTGCCGCTCCGTGACGCAACATCAATTTCGGGTCCAGTGAAAACAAAGACACGATTTGTTTTTCGACTTTCGGAATGACTTAGCCTACCGAACGTTTTGGCAAGTCGATATTTTTCGTCTCCTTAAAATAATTCTTCTTTTTGATATATTTAGCGATCGCGTAATGTGTCATTTTAGGCCTCTTTGGATGGGAACAAAGAAAGACTGCCTCGAACCGACGCGCAAACAAGTGACTCATTTTGGATTTTACGTAATTCCGATGAAAGTTCGGAATCGACCGATACTTTTACTAAAATGCGTGGTAGATAAAGGTTTCCTCTACCGATTTGTTTTTGAATCGCTAGAATCGCATCTACCAAAAATGAATTATCGCGGACACGTTCTTACTTGACAGACTGTAAGAGTATGACAATGGCGTTATCCCAGTTATTGGGGATTCTGTCTTGATATATGCATTCATTGAATAACTCACATAGCTTTGTCAATAGCCACTTCAGCCATCTTTAAGTAACTTTGTCAATACTTCATCATTTTCCAGTACTTTGTTATCTTTCATCGAGTTTAAATCATAACTTATCTTCCATGATATTTGGAAGATGCTCCGAGTCTACATTTATTAAGTGTTTTTTGTCTCTTTGGCGGTCATCTTGCTTAAGTTTTGAACTCTACAAATATATTCAATGCCATCCCTAAAACCCGCTCTCCACTAATTTAACTCCTTACTCCTTAATAATTTTCTGTAAAGTTTGTTTATTATTGCAACTAAAAATCAGGAAAAATCTCATAATACTATTGACACTATACAAAAGTCCTCCTGACTCCCATTTTTTTCACACCTTTCTCCTATAATATAGATTTCATTCGTACTACCATATAAGTATTATAGGTGTTTCAAATTTAAAATCTCATTTGATTTGAAAGTTACAACAGACCTGAAACGAGAAGAAATGCAACAATCTAATAAAAATGATTTTTTTTTGCGAATAGAATATTCATTTTTAACAGAAATAGTAAAAAGGGTTAGATGTTGTTCATACCATAACATTAATCTCTATCTTCCCCTCCCTTTCTCTCTCTGTATATATATATATATATATATATATAATATATATATATACATATACAGTGATTCACAGCTTAAATGATGCAGTCGCTATAAGAAAAGACTAACTGGTCTTAGTGCCTCTTTATTTATTTGGAAAAAACAACTTATTGGAATTAAATTAGTAACGAGTCTTCTAAAAAAGTATGAATTATTTTTTGTCTTAAATATGCCTTACTTAATTAACAATAAATAATTAATCAAATCATATGCAATTTTAACGTCACAGCTTAAATGATGCAAAATAACAACAGGGGTCAAAACTTATCGCATTTTGAAATTTAGGAAGGCGGCGTTGCTTTGATTTCTTAGTGCAATTGTTTTTTGTTTAGTTTGACATTTTTTCATTAAATAAAACGAAATTGTTTAAGAATGGGTCGTCGAACTACAATTTCTGAGAGAAATTTAATTATTACTCATTACAGGAATGGATACAGCCAAAGAAACATAGCCAAAATGGTAAATAAATGTCCGTCAACTGTTCAGCATATCATTGAACGTTACCGGAATTGGAAATAGAGTCAAGAATAAGTCAAGGTTGGCTCCAAATAAAATCTTCAATGAACGTGAAGAAAGATGGATTTTAAGAGAGGTATCAAATAATCCAAAAAAAAGTGCGCCAAAGTTGTGCGCCGAGGTGGAAAGACAGTTTGGAAAAAGGTGTAACCCCGAAACAGTTCGACGGATCTTGCGAAATAATAATTTACATGGTCGAACTGCTAGAAATAAGCCTTTTATTAGCCAAAGAAAAAGACGCGTGAGATTGGAATTTGCCAGAGAGCATATCAATAAAGACTTGAACTTCTGGAATTCAGTAAATATTTGCTGATGAGACGAAAATAAACTTATTTGGGTCCGATGGAAAAATATCAGTGTGGAGAAAGCCTAACGAAGAATTAAAATTGAAAAATATGAAAGCTACGGTAAAGCACGGTGGAGGTGGAGTGATGTTATGGGGCTGTATGTCATCTGCAGGAGTAGGTAACATGCATTTCGTCGAAGGGAATATGAACCAATATGTGTACTTGGATATACTAAGGCAGCATCTCGTCGCTAGTGCCCAAAAATTAGATATTGAAAACAATTATCGGTTCTATCACGACAATGATCCAAAGCACACGTCATTTCGAGTCCGCAGTTGGTTGCTTTATAACTGTAAAATGTTATTAAAACACCAGCCCAGTCACCAGACTTAAATGTAATTGAAAATTTGTGGCTGACAGTAAAAAATAAAATAAATAGTGCCCCAATATCAAATAAAACTGAATTAAAAGTAAAAAATTACTGAAGCATGGAACACTATTTCCCCGGAGTATACTAGAAAGTTAGTTGAATCAATGTCCAGAAGATTACAAGCCGTTATTGATAATGAGGGAGGCCCGACCAAATATTAGCAGGCTTATTTCAAATTCTACAGTTCGTTTTCTCTAATAATTTTGGTATATAGAATTTTGCATCATTTAAGCTGTGACATTAAAATCGCATATAATTTAATTAATTATTTATTGTTAATTAAGTAAGGCATATTTAAGACAAAAAGTAATTCATACTTTTTTAGAAGACTCTTTACTAATTTAATTTCAATAAGTCGTTTTTTCCAAATAAATAAAGAGGCACTGAGACCAGTTAGTCTTTTCTTATAGCGACTGCATCATTTAAGCTGTGAGTCACTGTATATGTATATATATATATATATATATATATATATATATATATATATATATATATATATATATATATATATATATATATATATATATATATATATATATATATATATATATATATATATATATATATATATATATATATATATATATATATATATATATATATATATATATATATATATATATATTGAATTTTCTATAGTTTTAAGTTCAAAAGTCACTGTTTTTTGTTAAAGTATCGAAAATATTTATTAAGAAAAGTGTTTAGAGTTACATTTTATGATAGTGTGCAAAATTTTGACTGACTAAATTGTATTTTGTCAGTTTTTGCGCAATAAAAGTATGATCGCAACGATATTTCTTTGAATTTGAAATACAATTTGACAGATATTAAAATTAAACGACATTCTTAGTAAGGAGAGAATTCTTCTGTTTTATTCAAGGTTTAGCCAACTTTATGAAAAGCTATGAAAGCTATGAAAAGCTAAAGTAAAATTGCATTATGTGGCATTATGGCAACTATGAAATAATTTATTAGGAAAAGAGATGCACTGTTTTACGTTCATTTACTTTTTTGGTTTTCAAGACCTAAAAAGATTTTAAATTTTTGGTCAAAAATACTTACATAAATATCAGGATGTAAATATACGTGACCACAAATGTGTACGGTAAGGAAAATCTCAAAAGCAGTCAATTATAACGCTACAATGTCCTTTAAAACACACAAACCTGAAACTTTATAAAGTAAAAATACTCGATAATTGTCCGTGCCACAGTTGTGTTTTTACGAAATCAGAATCTTTTAATTATTAATTGTAAAACAAGTAAAACATAACTTGAAATTAAAAAATAAATGTTTAAATCCTTGTACCAAAAATAAAAATTTCCTCGTGATCATATTTTTATTGTTCAGAAACGTGCAAAGTACGATTTTGGTCCAATTTATCTAAAATTTTGCATACTACCATAACTCAATATATATCTCCACTACACCAAACACTTTATTTTTGCACTCGACGCTGTCATTCATCGCTCCTGATGAAGCTAACATGGTTAGCGAAACGCGCGTCGAGTGCAAAAATTAAGTGTTTGTTGTAGTGGTGATATATACTGAGTATGATCATTGTGCCAAAGATTCCACATTCCCAACGTAGATACTACCATAAAATAAAAGTCCAAATACTTTTTTGTAATACGTGTTTTCAATATTTTAACGAACATGGTGACTTTTGACTTTAAACTTTAGAAAATTCATATATCCCGCCAAACGTCGAATGACAATAGACCTTGCAAAATCATTTTTTGGGTTTCAAGTGATGCAGAGTCCACCTATAAACTCACCTTTCTTCTAAATTTAATAATAAAGAAAAATCCCATGTGCTGCATACTTTCTGCCTATTACTGTATATATACATTAGGTGATTGCATTGACATCCGCTGTTTTTTGCATATTTTTAAAACGACGATAAAAAATTGCCAGGGTACCCAGTAAATTTTTGTTCGATAACTGATCAACTTTTGAAAAGTTTCTCCTTCCTCTTTCCAGAACCTACTGGAAAAATTTCACCCAAAGTACCAGGACAAAAATATGAAGGTGGAAAAATTGTCGCTACGCCTCTAAGTAGTACCACTATTTTGACTTGTGATGTTGTTGGCTATCCTGTCCCAGTATTTAGGTACGAGCTATGTTAAAAGTTGATAAGAAAGTAAAAAAATAATATATTTTTAGATTTGTGTGCTTTTTTTCTATATTTCTCTCTATAGAACCAACAAACAATGTGGCACCAAAAAAAGTGGGTGCTGAATTTGGCGGTTGGAGAGTCGTTAATGTTCAGAATAATGAAACGGCTTGGTTAACCTGTCAAGTTAGTGGTTTTCCTGTGCCAAGATTTCTGTAAGTGTATGTCGTACACTGTTTCTTTTCAAAACCATGCTATAAAAAAAATCTGTGAATATTTCCCCAAATAATTTCGACTGTTATGACTACAGGAATATTTTTCTGTTTTATTGTATAAAACTCAAACCGAAAAAAATCATAAATCGATTATTCGAAGCAAGGGAATCCAGTGAAATCCTTGAGTATTCTTTTTTTACCAAAATAAAAATATTTACAGAGCCTACTAATAATGTTAGCCCTAAGAAAGATCTAGTAACATTTGAGGGATGGCAGGTACTAAAAGTACCTCAAAATAATACCGCCTGGCTTACGTGTCAAGTCACAGGATTTCCAGTTCCACGATATCTGTAAGTAGATGTTCAATTATTTATACCCATACATTTCCAATTTGGAGATTTATTCCCTTTCTCAAGTAATAGTAAAATTGTACGATAAGAATCCTGAGCAACCAAATTTTCAGGGATCAGGGTTTCGCTCCAGTCCGTTAAGTTCACGTAATAAGCCAATAATACATAGAATGTTTAAGTACTGTCCTAACATATAATAATGATATCTAAGTTAAATTTAAACATGACATTTATTTAAAAAATAAAAATACAAATGTCTGGACAGTCACTAAATAACAGAAAATACGGTACTCTATCCCATTCGGCACGTGATTTTATTATACGTTTTGTTTTGTAACTAAACTCATTATAGAGCCTACAAATCAAGTACCACCAAAAAAGGATGGTGAAAAATTTGAAGGATGGAAGGTTACATTTGTTCCTACAAATAGTTCTGCATGGCTGACTTGTCAAGTTACTGGGTACCCAGTCCCTAGATATTCGTAAGTTTTTCTTTTTTGTTAAAACTGACTGTTTTAAATAGAAAATCCATATACAGGGTGCGGCGCTCAAATCCGGATAAATTTAAATTTGAATTTTCCGCCATATAGTAGTTCCGCAGTAGGTCGTTGTTGACGTTCGTGAAAGCCACACACACTAGTAAACAGTCATAACCTCGAAATGACCGAGCCTTTGCGAATAAGTGCAGAGTACAACCGAAGAGCCGCGATTATCAAAAATCTTCTCGCTGGACGTTCGGCAACTGAAATAATTCGCTTCTTCGGGTACCCGAGATCAACCCTATACGACATGAGGCGCGTATGTGTATCAACAGGATTGTGCACCGGCACACACGAGCCATTTAGTCCAAAACTGGTTATCGAATAACATGGACATGTTGTGGTCTAAAGAGTTCTGACCCCCCAATAGCCTGGATTTGAACCCCCTGGACTACTATGTTTGGAGCGTAAACGAAAGAGTTACTAACAAGTCCAGACACCCTAATGTGGCATTTTTACGCAGCATTTGCCATTATGGACAGCCCTGCTTTAAAAAGAGGATGCGACCACTTCAGTTTAAGGATGGAGGCGCTCATTGTTCTTGAAAGAGGTGACATCGAATAATTCCACTCTAGATAGGTCACACAACTGACATGCAAAAGGATTTTTTTTCATTTTAATTTTTTGATGAATAAAATTTTCTTTTAAAAAAATGTTTAATTTGTTCTGAGTTAAGCGCTGTATAATTCTTTACACTTTACACTTAATAGCAGGATATTTCCTAATCATTGACTTAAATATCTTTACTCCCAAGAAAAACATTACCATAAAAAGAGTCAACGTCTTTTTTAAAACATTAATTTCAATAATAATGAAGGTCTAGAATAGTGCTATATTTTTGCAAACTATTAAAACTGTAAAAGATATAAAAGGTGTTTTAGTGTTCCGTACCAAAATTGAAAAACGAAACACTTATGGAATCACTCCGGTGCCTGTCTATCACATTATATCACTGATAAGCCCAGTTCTATCTAATGCTGGATGTAGGCCTTTCCCCTGAAATTCCATCTGTCTATTTGCAGCTGTTGTCATCTATCCAATGCCCGCATCTTGTTTTCGAAGTTCCTACGGTCCTTTTCTGTTCTCATGGTCTTCATTCTAACTTTGGCCTTTAACTTATTTGGGATGGCTTTATCTTTGAATATATAACTTAATTTCCAGATTACACACCATCGAAGCCTAATTCGTCTTGAAATTTCATCCGAGATACTGTCTCTCGTCGTAGCCCCAGATACATATAATTCTTATCATTCTCGAGTGCTGTTCCTTCCAAATTTAAAACTATGTTGTTATTAGTGTTAATATTTTTGTCTTACTTTTATTCATCTTGAGACCAATTGTCTTTGAGTGGTAATTTAACTCATTTATCATTTCTTGTAACTCATGTGGATTACTACTGATGATTACAATATCGTCTTCGAATCTTAAATGACTCAGATACACACCATCTTTAGGCCCTTCTTTGTCCAATCTAATTGGCGAAACACGTCTTCTAGAGCTGTAATAAATAGCTTAGGAGAGGTTGGATCTCCCTATCTTATACATCTTCCTATACGTATTTGTTCTGTACTAGGTTTTATGTACATCTTGGCATTTTCATATATATCTTTGAGTAGGGTAGTGTCAATTCTACAGTTGTTCAAGCCGTTGATGATTGCCCACATTTCGACAGAATCAAAAGCGTTCTCATAGTCTATGAAGGCGATGTGGAGTTCGAAATTGTATTCATCACTCTTCTCTAGGATATTTCTCGTTGTCTGTAAGTGGTCGCATGTGCTATAGCCGGATCTAAAACCAGCCTGTTCCCATGGCTGCTGGGAATCTAACTTATATTTTAATTTGCCCCATTCTATGCCAGAGGGGAAGTGATGTCCCGACCTTTAATCCCACCCTACACCTAAAAGTATTCTTACCCTCTCCTAACACATCTTTCAACCCGTCATAAACCAGCGTGGAAGATTATGGCTGATTACTTCCCATATGAAACGTCTGACTACTACACCCGATTTTCTCCGAAATTATTTGACATAAAAAGTTGAAATTTATCACAAATATAGGAATTGATGGCCTAATCATAGCCGCGTAGTTGTAAAAGTTAAATTTTGACTTAAGGAGCTAGTTTTGGGGAGTAAAATCAGAAGTGAAAAAATATATATTTTTTCAGGGTCATCAAGTGGGGTGTCAAATGAAAGTTTGTGAAAATACGAAGTAAAAAAACTACTATTAAAACAAATGATGTATACTCGCGCAAACTTTTCTTTGGATTATTTTTTAAAAAATTGCCAAAAATCGCTGTCTCCCCACCCTCAAAGAGTACTAATCAGAAAAATTCGAAAAAATATTCTCCATAAGATGTAGATTGAATGAAAATTATCACGAATGCATTACCTTTGATGATTTATCTGATATAAAATAAAAAAATTTTGGAATGTGTTTTTAATAGTCTATCCACCTATTTAAATAGCATTGGGCTTAAAAGTTACTAGTTCTACTAGAGACAGAACCTTAATAGACAATGTGTTTTGCAATTTTCCTAATGATATAGAAGTTCAGGTTTTTTTAGCAATCACAAACAAGTTCGTGCCCGAATCTTAGATAAGTATTTTATTTCAAAAGCAATCACGGTACGGAACACTAAATACGCCTGTCCGGCTTGCATTTGGCCGGTTTTATTTAAGTTGAAACATTATTTTGTTGTGGTAGAACTGCTGTATCGCATTTATCAGGGTTATATTGATCACTGAATTCTCTAGCACATGCCACAGTTTATGCAGGGGTATGGTGTCATGTGCCTTTGTCAGGTCCACAAAAAGTAAATACATTTGCTTTCGCCTAGCTATTCAGTGTGAAAATATTGTCCATGCAAGTACGACTGACTCGAGAACTTGTTCTATTTCAAAAGGTTCGCATTTGTATTCTACTAGTGATTTCAATATCTTCCCATATAATCTTTGTCACAGAAATACAGCGGTGGTTTTGCATTCTTCTCTATTATAGACGGGAGTCAGTTATCCATCCCTCCTTTCAACTTTTTGGTATATTCTCGCCTTTAGATACCTATTATAGAGTTCTGTCAGTTTGTTTATCAATTTTGATGTTCCGCGTTTAATGAGCTCCGCTGGAATTCTTTCTGGTCCGCTCGGCCTTTTATTTTTCATAGTTTTGATTATTTTTTCTTATTACTTCGTTGTTAATATAGGTACTCGATGATAAAGTCACTGCGGAAATGTAATCTATATAAAGGCTTTCAAAAAACTGTTTTAATAAAGCATCCATTCCTGTTTAGTGTTTTTTTTAGTTATTTATTTAAAATGTATTCACAATGCCAGAAAGGCAATGTTCGGTACTTAATTTCCCTCAAAGATATCTTGGGTATACTTCTTACGTTTTTTTTTAAAAATCGATCTCTAGCAGGGTCAGTAATGTTCCCGTTTTAATTGCTTTTTATTAGTCACCGCTAAACATCAAATAATTCTACTATCACTCAATTTTTATAGTTACTCTTAAATATGTAATAGCGATATTAGTATCTTTTTCACTTTTAACGGCATAATAACATGTTCTCTACAATGCTTTACTCTTGGATTAAGAGTTTTGGGGGTTCACACCGGATAACACTGAGGTATGTTGACTACTGGTGCATTTAGGTCGGGGGTGCTCAAACGGTCGATCGCGATCGACAAGTTAATCGCGAGTGCTTTTTGAGTCGATCTCGAGAAAAAAATTTCGATATAGAACTATTCACAGATTTTGTTTTAGGTAACTAAAACAAAATGTAATGAATAAACTACCAAAATTTATTCGATCCACAATTAGGCCAGAATAACCCCCTCATCACTTTCTTTTATCGTAATAACCCCCTGCTAGCGGCAAAAAGGCGGCTTTATCAAAGGAACGCGCGGTACTTGTCAAAGAAAAGCCGCGTTTTTGATTCCCGCCGATTTTTCTAGAAACTTCGGGCGGCGTGTTTGACGGGAACATTCGAGACTTCGTTCGCGCCGATATAAATGTTGCGCCTGCAGGAATGGGAGTCAGTCTGAGTTGTAACTTGAAGGTGATACATCGATACAAAGTTTATTAATAAATAGTCCAAAATGAGTGCGGCGAAGAAAAGTAAAACTCATCATTTTAATAACGATTGGGAGGAAGAATTTTTCTTTTGTATGGTAAAGGATAAGTGCATTTGTCTCATTTGCCGCGCGTCAGTTGCAGTTCCTAAGCATGGGAACTTAGAGAGGCATCATAAAACGGTTCGTAAAAACTATGAAAAGGATTTTCAGTCACAGAGTGAATTAAGAAAACGAAAAGTATGTGATTTGATAACTTGTTTGAAAAAAGAACAAACCATGTTCACAAGACCAGCCAAACAATCAAAAGCTGCAATGATCGCGTCATTTAAAATATCTCATATATTGGCGAAACACAAAAAACCATTTGATGATGTATTGGTTGTGAAGGAAGCATTTATTGAAGCGGGTGAGACTTTATTTGGAGATGTTAAAAATAAAACAGAGATTATGTCTGCTATTAGAGAACTTCAGTTATCTCGTCCGACTGTCACAAGGCGTGTTGAAGTCATGAGTCAGGACATGGCAGATAAACTAAAACATGATATCATGGAATGTACATACTTTTGTTTACAGTTCGACGAATCCACCGATATGACAGACACTGCCCAGCTGTGTATTTTTATTCGAATGGTATTCAATGACATGTCGGCTAAGGAAGAGTTTTTGACAATGATTCCTCTGAAAGAAAAGACCCGTGGCGGAGATATATATGACGTTTTCTTCAATTTTGTAACAAGCTACCAATATATAAACTAGTGTGCATTACAACCGATGGAGCACCAGCAATGACTGGAAACAAAAACGGTTTTGTGGCATTGTGTCGAGCTAATGATGATTTCCCTTCATTTTTCTCTCCTTCCACTGTATTATACATCAACAAGTTTTGTGTTCAAAACTTCTAAACATGGAGGAGATTATGAGCATTGCAATAAAAATTGTGAATTCTCTCCGTGCACGTAGCTTGCAACGGCGGCTCTTTAAATTGCGGTTGGAAGATAGTGAGTCAACTGAACACACTGATTTAGTTCTTCACACGGAAAATTCCTAGAAAGGTTTCAAGAATTATTGCCCGAAATAACAGCTTTTCTGGACGAAAGAGATGATGACACTCAGATGCTGAAAAACGGAAAATGGCTGACTGATTTGGCATTTTTGACAGACATCACAATGCATTTAAACACCATTAATTTGGAGCTTCAAGGTAAAGGAAAAACTATTATTGAGATGATTAGCGCAATAAACGCATTCAAAAGTAAATTGCAACTTATGATAGATCAACTGAAAAGAAAGGATCTGAAAAATTTTCCGTCTTTGAAAGCAAGGATTCCTCAGTTGAATTATGATATTTATGAGGCAGAATTATCAAATATTTTGGGCCAATTCGAAATACGTTTTTATGATTTCAGTAAATTGGCAAATATCGCATCATTTATGAGTTATCCTTTTTCGTGTAAAAACATTGAGGAATTAGCTACTGAAATAGCAAGTCAGTTTAACATGGACTCATGTTCTGTTGAAAATGAGTTAGTGCAGATTATATCAGATATACATCTCAAAGCCACAGCATCTGATACAAAATTCTGGTGTTTTATATCTGAAGATAAATATCGGAATCTAAGGCAAATCGCCCTTCAACTGACGGCAATGTTTGGGTCAACTTACTTGTGCGAGTCTGCATTTTCTGAAATGAAGATAATTAAGTAAAAATATCGCAATCGACTAACTGACGAACATATGTCATCATGCTTGCGATTAGCACTCGGTAATTACGTACCATCTTATGAAAAGTATGCTGAGGACATGCAGTGTCACGCTTCAACATCCAAAGTCACTCTTTAGTTAAGTTTAGACACTAGAACTCGTTTGTTTTGTAAGAACCAATAAACTCGCAATTTTGAATAATTATGAGTTTTTTCATTGACATTTTAGAGCAGAGCTACACTTATCTTGACTAAAAAAGTGCATAATGTGCGGAAAACTAATATCTATGCCACGATACACCCTACCTAGACGACAATCCTGCATCACACTTACTTGCAGCCTCTCAGAGTCGATCGATCGTAGTCTAACAATATTGAGGTAGATCGCCAGCAGTTCAAGTTTTGAGCACCCCTGGTTTAGGTGTATGCTTTTTAAATTTCTCCTACTATTACGTTTGTGTTGGATTGCTTCTTTACATAGGCTAGCTGACGAGCTTTGATATGGAGCGGAACCTTATTAAAAAATTTTGTTCTCTCTTTATGCTAAAAAACACTTTTTAGATTATTTATATAAAGGCACTAGTAGGTAATAAATCAGAGATAAGTAAGGTAAGAATTAATATATTTGCTAAATTCCGTCTCACAGGTAAGTTAGGCATGATATTTTGTGCGTTTGGATTACCAATGGGGTTCTTAGCATCACTATAAAAGTTAGAGTAATTTTCATGCTTTCTTGTTCACTATTTTTTAAATACACATACATCTATTTGTAAGGGAAGTTTGTTTTTTACAGATACGCTTATTAAACTTAAAAATAATAAGAACCAAACTTCCTTTAAAGTCAAAAAGTTATAAGGTGTTTCTTTATGCAATTTTTTTATAGTTTATCAAATAAAATTAATATATACGTATAAATCAATTCAGATTACACCCCGAGTTTTTTTAAACTTTCGTTATTAGTTCAAGCTTGTAATTACTAATCTATTATCAGCACCTTAAAAAAATAAAAGTATAACATAAATCGAAAAAAATATCTTTATAAAATGTTTTTAATTTGCATTGATTATCTACTGACAAAGTATTTTTAAGACAATATCAGTAGTGTAGATGATATGAGATCATATCATGTTTTTTTATTTCTTGAAAAAAAAATTAACACAAATATTTCATACTTAATTCTGGGAAAATCAAATTCGACATCATTAAATTAGCGATACAAGTCGGTCAGGTCAGAACGTGTCACGCATAATTCATTAAAAAATGTATTTATTTAAAAGTTTTTTACCTGTAGTACAACAAATTCGTCCACTCTCCATCAGCGCAATGATCGCCTGGCATCTTCAGGGCATAGTTTCGACGAGATTTTCCGCGTATTTTTAGGACAAAGATTTCCATATTGTCCATATTTGCCTTGCCAACTGCTTCATTGTGTGCACCTTTTTACTACGAAGCTTTTGCTTGATATATACCCACATGTTCTCGATTGAGTCTGCATAAAGCTCAAATTCGACCAACTATGGAATACTGCTCCCATGTTTGGGGTTCCGCTCCCAAACATACACTACATTTGTTGGATTCTATTCAAAGAAGAGCTGTTCATCTGATTGGAGACCCGGAACTGACCGGCGGCCTTGATTCGCTGGAACATCGAAGAACGGTTGGCGACTTGAGCCTATTCTACAAGTATTTGCATGGAAACTATTCGGAGGATGTGGCCCGTTTAATTCCTCCCAGAGCGGTGCATGTTAGAAATACACGTCGCGCTGATACTTCACATCTGTATAAGGTTCAGCTTGTTACTCCTCGTACAATGCTTTTCAAGCAGTCTTTTATATGGAGAACATCATCCCTTTGGAATAATTTGCCCATTACTGTGTTTCCCACCGAGTACAATGTACAGCGATTCAAGAGCAACATAAATCGCTTTTTCCGCACACGTGCCGCTCCTGTAGCGCTTTAGGGACCTCCCTGCAGCACGTGTGCTAGACCCATAAAAAAAAAAAATAGGGCGACTAGGATGGTCAAGCTGGTGTCATTTTTATCGACCAACCACTGTTTGGCAGTCGGTACTAATGTCTTTTTGTAAATCTGGGGCATTTTTTCAGCGTTCAGATTGTAGGTAGTCTCTCAAAACCTTTTTCCGAAAGACATCCCCAAACATGGATCTTCACAGGGTGTTTCAAATGCGCTGAACCAGTCGGTTAGTGGAAATTGACCAGGCTCATGGGGTGATAGCATAACCCCAAAATAAAGCTACATTGCTTTAGTCTCGATCTGTTTTCCTCTGCCACGCGAGTGGTTTCTCCCTGTGTTTTTCGCTTAGCAATGGTTTCTGGATTTTAGTTCACCACTTCAAATCGTTAGCCCGGAGATCATTACAAGTCGTTTCGTGTGATATATCCAAACCTTTCTGCTTTAGTTTTGACTCCCCTTGGCGCAAAGTTAATTGGGAATTTCAAAAAAATATGCTAATAATAATGTTTTCGTCCTTGTCCGACACTTTTCCTCTCCAACCACGTTTTGGTAGATTATCAACATTTTTTAACTGAGAATACCGTTTCATCCACTTACTAACGAATGCTTTCGATTTGCCCATATACTTAGGAGCTGTAGGCGTCATTTTCCGAGCTTTTGGATGATTACATAGCAACACAGCCCCGAAACGCGAAGCGTACTCATGTTCGATAATGTACTATTTAACCATAAATAAGGTTACAAATGAATCTCTTTCTACAAATCATTGTTTGTACGGATGCCAACAATAACCCAAAAAAACGGGATTTCTTTTACAGACTACAAGTTGTAGGCGACACGTTCTTCTTGACCGACTGTACAAAATTTATTAATAAAGAATCTAACAGGAATCTAGCCTGACTGAAAATATGCCTATATTGTTTTTAAATATTGTAAATACAATATTTTTCCATTCAATCAAACTTACTTCGTCTAAATTTGCGAAATAGTAATATGTTATATTAATAACCCATTTACAAATCATTTTTAGATTCCAAAAAAACTACATCACTAAACTTCTATGATATTCAATCTCTGCTTTTAGTACTAAGATATGAGGGTTATATGATAAGTACCTGGCCTCGGCCAGAGATGGCACAAATTCTATTTAAAGAAATTATATTTTTCGTAAACATAACCTTTCACAAGAATCCTGTCAAATTTTCAAGTCGCTGCTTGATTTAGTTTGTGACCCCATTTAAACAGAACAACTTTGGTGATTTTACAACAATGGAAAAAATTGAATATCGAGCAGTGATAAAATATTTGTTTTTAAAAAAGAAAACAAATGACGAGATAAATGCTGAACTCAGCGAAGTTTATGAAGACTCTGCACCTTCGTTATCGACCATAAAATATTACACAGCTGAATTTAACGCGGCCGTTCAAGCATTTTTTTATCGAGAAGGTCTACGTCGTCTAAATGAGGTCACCACATCAGAAATTGACAAAAATCCACGATGTAGTGACAAATGATCGGAGAGTGAAAGTACGTAAGATTGCTGAGACTGTGGGCATTTCAATTGAACGGGTGCAGAACATTTTAACAATTCATTTGGATATGACAAACCTTTCCTCAAGATGAATTCCGCGGTTGCACACAATTGACAATAAACACGTACGTGTCTCAACTTCAAAAGAATGTTGGGAGATGTTAAAGCGAAATCGGAATAATTTTTGGCGTCGATTCATAACTGTTGACGAAACACGGATTCATCACAGCACACCAGAGACCGAAAAACAGTCCAAATAGCGGCTTTTTCGTGGCGAACCGGCCAAGGCGACTTTATCGGTCAACAAAGTCATGGCTACAATGTTTTGGAATGCACGGGGCATAATCCACGTCTATTACCTTGTAAAGGGCAAAAAACGATTAATGGATGGAGTATTATGTCAGTTTACTGGATCGTTTGAACCATACTGTGAAAGAAAAACGTCTGCGTTTGGCGAAGAATGCCGACTTTGCTTGCTCTTTCATCAAGACAATGCACGCGTACACACTTGTGTCATCGCCATGGCAAAATTCCATGAGTTAGAATACGAATTGATTCTACATCCACCATATTCGCCAGATTTAGGCCCCAGCGATTATTTCCTATTTCCGATTATGAAAAAGTGGCTCGGCGGAAAAAAATTTGGCTCAATCGATGAGGTGACTGCTGAAACAAACGTCTATTTTGGGGGTTGAAGAAATCGTATTTTTTAGATGGAATACAGAGGATAAAAAAACGTTTGATTAAGTGTCTCGAGCTCAACAGTTGATAAATAAAATAAATTCTACACATAAAAACGTTTTTTTCTTGCCAAGGCCAGGTCTTATCATACAACCCTCGTATTCTTGTTCTGAAACACAACTAGCTACTTGAAAAAAAAATTAAATAAACAAGGTTGTCTTAAAAAGACTCTCTTGCATTATGATACAATATTTCAAAATAAAAAAAAATTCCAACTTTTTGACTTTACAATTCTGAAAATATGTTTTCCTATCAAAACCTAATATTTTGATTGGTTCGTTTCAGAACCTACCAATAATTTACCTCCAAAAATCATCGGGGAACCCATTCCATGGAGAATAGCTACTTTTCCACAACAATCAGATGGAGTTATACTCTGCCCCGTAGTTGGTTATCCAAACCCCATTTTTAAGTAAGTTTTCTAGTTAAAATTTGCTTTTTTGCTTATTTTTCACTGCTTTGTTGCTGTCTGCGTAGTTTGCGTTTTATTGGTGGTCTCTGCTTTTTGTAATTAAACTGCACTCGTTAGCTTAGGGTTGCGAAATTATACCTCATATCCTTAATTTGAAGGTCCATATTATTACCCTCTTTGGTCAATAACTAAATACCCAAGTCCTTCAGATTTATTTTTATTTTATGTGCAAATACTTTCAACGGTATGAGTTTTCTAAAAATAAGTCTTCTGTAAGCAATGGATTCCTTCTATCCTTTCTTCGAATCTAGTTAGGATATACCACCAAATAGAGTCTACATTAATCCGAACTATACAGGGCGGTTTTTTGATATGCTTCAAAATGTAGGTATATCTGATTATACGAGCGATGTTCAAGAACTAACGTGAGAAATGGCTGTGACAATAAAATCTACATTACTTTTCAACGTAAGCTCCATCAACATTTAGCTACTGTTCCTATCCTTCATCCTTCTGTAAGCTTCCGAAATCCTGTAGTCCCGAAAAAAATTCATTCCAAAACTGATATAAAAAATCCTAATCGGTATTTAGATAAATGAAGTTGATGATAAGCTCGAATAGAGGAAACGTCGGATGTAAAAATCTGAATTTTGAGTTTTTTGTTTTATTTGGAAATTTGGAAAAAGTTTTTGATTTATTTTAGAAATTTATGTTGGCGATTTTTAAACTTTCTTTAATATCTCAGAAACTAAAAAGAATTGCGACACTATTAATGTGTTTTGAATTAACCACGAAAATAACAACTTTTTTCTGATTTAAACAACTTTGTAGTTCGTACCAATTCCTTATATAATATATATATATATATATATATATATATATATATATATATATATATATATATATATATATATATATATATATATATATATAGATATTTATATATATTTTGAGTAATGCAATTTTCGAAGTGATAAGAACTACAAAGTTGTTTAATTTAGAAAAGGGATGTTACTTTCATGGTTGATTTAAAATGCATTTAAAGTTTGCAATTTTTTTTTTATTTCTGAGATATTAAAAAAAGTTTAAAAATCCAATTTCCAAAATAAATTAAAACTATACAATTTATTAAAATCTTTGAAAACAAAAATGTGACAATTCATTTTCCTTTTGCAAAAAAAACACTCAGATTTCATAGTGTAGAATTGTTCACCTTGTTGTCTGTACCAGACGTGTACATTTTTTTGCTCTGTTGCCTTCGAATTGGGTGCCACGTAGAAACTCTTTGAGCACGCTAAACAGATAAAAATCGGTCTGTGCGAGGTCGGGGCTATATTACCTTTCGTTAAAACCCGTCGTTTGGGTTCAAACCAAACGAGAATTCGGTTGCTTTTATAGTCCTGAATCAGCTGTCTGGGAACCCATCTCGAACACGTTTTACGATTGTTCAGCTTATCATGAATGATGGAGTGCACAGCTCCAGTACTGACATGACACATTTCAGCAATTATCGCAATCTTTATACGTCTGTCATCCCTGAAAAGGTCATTTATACGCCTGTCATCGCTCATTATTTCTGCGATATACAGCATGTCAGTCGAAACTTCAACTGACCTTCCCGAGCGATGAAGATCTGTGACGTTTGTTCTGTCTGAATTAAACTGTTAAATCCACTCATACACGTTTCCGGGGCTTAAACACTTTTCACTATAGTGTTTCAACATTCCCGAGTAAATTTCGGCCAATTTCACACATTCGGATAACAAAAACCTTAGCACTGAACGTTGCTCTTCTGGCGTACACATTTCCAGCAGAGCTGGCTAATTTTAAATGAACAAATTCGATTATGTTTACTATTTTTTGTTCAAACGGCTGATCAAATCCGTCTCCAACGTTGCCAACTCGACCCTCAGAAATTTTCATTTAAAAATATTTAGTAGTTTCCCCCTTTCCTTGTTTGTCTCGGTAATTATTGAACGTCCCTCGTAGTACTCATTAAATACAGTCATTGCACCAAATACAGTCTATAAGCAAGTTATGAAAAAACTATTGTAAATACCCACTTTAAAAATACAGATAGTCCTTAAATAGTCCTTTTAAGGATAAATTGTTTAATTCCCTAGTCCTCTAAAGCAATGGTTGCAACATATCTAGTATAACCAAAGAAACAAGCAATCATTTTCGTGTAAGTACTTCGCGAACGAACTTTTGACGGATTCGGTTCATCTTGGAACACCCAAACAAGCGACTGTTCAAGTTTCGTATCCTATTACGATGTTGTATACGGATTTTGCATGTTCTTGGTCGCATTTTTTGAGCATTTCACTGCACCAGTTGACACGAGCCTGTTTTTGAGTTTCGGTCAAATTGCGCGGGATCCATCGATTATAGATCTTTTCCACAGGTAAACGTTTATGCAAAATCGAATGTACTGCAGTCTTCGCTATATCTAAGGATGCCTCTATCTCACGGTAAGTCACATGCCGATCCTCTTCATTGATATTGCGCACAGCATCGATGTTTTTTGGAACAACAATCGTTTCGGTCGATCTTCACGAAATTCACCGCTTACGGCAGCACGACCGTGACGGGAGTCTGCAAATCAATTGTAATCAGTCTTTTCTGATGGTGATTCATTACCAAAAGTTGTACGAAGCTATTCAAGGCATTGTTGTTGAGTTAGGCCTTTACTAAAATCGTAAAAAATCATTCAACGAAAACTTTCACGTAGAATTTCCATTTGTTCACAAAACTGTTTTTTTTTTAAACTCTCACTGTAAACAAACTACTCGGCCAATTTCTGAGCTGCCACTATTTTAACAATAGCAGATGTCAAATTTTACAACAATGGTAATGTCACATTTCAATAGCGCCATCTAGAGGTCGTTTCTAAAAACTTAAAAGGCGGCCGTCATACATCACTTCCATATGAGATTCAGTTACTCACTTCTAGTACTACCCTTTCCAAGAACTGTTTATATGGAGAACTTTATTTGTAAAAACCATTCGTAACCATTTTCTCACATAAAGACAAAATTTACTCTTTAATCATATAAAGACAAAAAAGCCTTGTATCGATCTCGGATGGTAACTAACTGTGAGTATTCCGTTTCAGAAAAACAAACGTTAAATAAGTTGGTAAATTACAAGGGAGATTGCCACGGGTGATGCTTGACGATGAAGGACCTTGCGCAAGACTACGATTAAAAATTTTTTCTGTAGGCTACAGTGACTTATTTAGTGACTACTACAAAATGATTCACTTAGAAATTATCCTCCATTATACTCCTTTAACCAATAATATATTAACGCCACAATAACGTGTTAATTACAGTTCAAATTTAGTTATCATCATTGGTTAAGTAACATTCGCCAGTCTCATAATTATAAAATTTAATTATTGTTTTTAATAAATTAATTAATCTAATCATTATTACTAATCCTAAAATCTTTATTTCATTTAATTATACTACGCGAAGTTCTAGTCGTTCTATCCCAATTTTGAGGTACCTGAACCTAATTGTGTCAAATTTCGTAAAAACTTCAATTTATAGAACCTACAAATAATGTGGCCCCGAAATCATCGGGCAAAAAATATACCGGAGGACTAGACCAGGAAAGTCTTAGAGGGAAAGATGTAATAATGACATGCGACGTATCTGCGTTCCCAGCCCCAAAATTCAGGTAAAAAATTAAATTTTATCCAAAAATGTATAACACGACAATCCCATTTAGAACCTACCAATAATGTAGCACCAAAATCTTCTGTGAGAAAATATGGTGGAAATATTTTTCAAGAAGTTGCTAGAGGCGATGACATCGTCATGCCTTGCGAAGTGTCTGGTTTTCCAGTGCCAAAATTTAGGTAATTAGTTTTATTGTCCTTTTCCCATTTATATCATTTTTCACATAAAAACTGGCCAAGAGAGAAAAAGAACTACGCTTCTTTGCCCCAAATATGCGAGGACTTTACTTACAGAAATGTTATAAAGCCTACACAACATTTTGGTAAATGATACATGACCAATTAATTAAAGTAGAAAAATTTTTGATGACTTTTCGTACTAGAACCAACCAGTAATGTAGCACCTAAAGCTTCTGGCCGCAGGATAGATGGTAGCATTTTACTGGAGGTGCTTTTACTAAACGATGTTGTAATTCTTTGTGAAGTTACTGGTTACCCAGTTCCAAAATTCAGGTAGGTAGATTTGCAAAGTTTTATGGTTGCTCTTGTGATATTGTTAAGTCTAATTTTCGAAACCTTAAAAATACTTTCGCTATCATAATCTGTATGTAGTTTTACTTGGAATGGTTGTAGGGTGGTTAGCTTGCGCATTTAATAAGAAGATATCAAAGGCAGTAAAAATTTGTTTGATGATGATAATGACATGACAGGTCGGAAATATCTATGATATTACTTAACTATTTGATGATCCTACATATTGAAATCCACTCATATATATATATATATATATATATATATATATATATATATATATATATATATATACAGTGGCGTGCAAAAGTTTCCCGCCAGTGAGATTTCGTACTCTAATTTATTAAAAAAAAAAAGATTTTTAATCATTATGAGATGTGAGAATGAGATATAGGAAACAAAATAATATAGTAAAAGAATATTATTTATGTTTGTGAATATATTTATTATTATTCTTATATTCATATGTGCAAAAGTTTCCGGCCACTTTGTACTACGAGAAAAATTATTAGTCCATATGCTCTAAGACTCTAAGACTTAAATTATATTTTTACGTTAATATTTTGTAGCCATACCCTTTGCAGCGATAACAGCCGTACAACGATGTGGCATTGACTCAATTAATCGATTAATACAAGCAGGTGAAATTTTATCCCATTCTTCCGTCAATGATTTGAATAATGCGGCTTTATTTGAATATGTATGCTTTCGAACTTGACGATCTAGCGTTTCCCATAAGTGTTCTATTGGATTCAAGTCCGGTGATTGAGATGGCCAGCTTAAAACTCTCACATTTGAAGCAGAAAAGCACTGTTTTAACAACTTGGATGTATGTTTGGGGTCATTATCCTGTTGAAATATCCAGTTCTGCGGCAATGTTTCTTTAGCATATGATAACAAATTGTTTTATAAAATGTCCTTGTAAATATCAGCGTTCATATTTCCGTTGCTCTCGATCAATGGGCCGACTCCTTGTGCAGAGAAAATTCCCCAAACCATCACACTTCCTCCAACGTGTTTTACAGTAGGAATTTGGTACCGAACATCATTTCTCGTACCAATAGGACGTCGTACATGTTGTTTACCATCACTTCCAAAAAGATTAAATTTAGATTCGTCTGAGAAAGCTACTTTTTTCCAATCTTTGATTGTCCAATTTAGGTGATCTTTGGTAAATTGTAATCGGGCCTTCTTATTCTTTTTACTAATTAATGATTTTTTAATACCTATACGGCTCAAAAGTCCTACATCATGTAGTCTTTGTGTCACGGTACTACAACTAACATTAGCTAGGTTTTCATCTTTTAGCTCGCGTGCAATTTCGGCAGCAGTTTTCTTGACATCCGCAGTTGATTTGTGTTTAATGATACGATCTACTTTTTTAGACGTTTTTCTTGGTTTTCCACTACGCGGGCGATCTTTTAAACCATATCCACAACGGTATTTTACAATAATATCGTTCACGATTGATTTACCTATCGATAATAATGAAGCAATCTCACGAGAAGACTTTCCTTCTTTTGAAAATTTTATTATTCTCTCACGAATTTGGATTTGCATATGCCGAGCCATGTTTATGCTCCCACGACTTTTTATGAACTAAATGTGAACATTCAACGCGCTATTATTCGTAAGTACGTCTTTGAACGTCCTACTGCGTCAATGTATATTATGTGGCCGGAAACTTTTACACATATAAATATAAGAATAATAATAATAAATATATTCACAAACATAAATAATATTCTTTTACTATATTATTTTGTTTCCTATATCTCATACTCACATCTCATAATGATTAAAAATCATTAGTCTTTTTTCTTTTTGTACATGTTGTTTACCATCGCTTCCAAAAAGATTAAATTTAGATTCGTCTGAGAAAGCTACTTTTTTCCAATCTTTGATTGTCCAATTTAGGTGATCTTTGGCAAATTGTAATCTGGCCTTCTTATTCTTTTTACTGATTAATGGTTTTTTAATACCTATACGGCCAAAAAGTCCCACATCATGTAGTCTTTGTGTCACAGTACTACGACTAACATTAGCTAGGTTTTCATCCTTTAACTCGCGTGCAGTTTCGGCAGCCGTTTTCTTGACATCCGCAGTTGATTTGTGTTTAATGATACGATCTACTTTTTTAGACGTTTTTCTTGGTTTTTTCCACTACGCGGACGATCTTTTAAACCATATCCACAACGGTATTTTACAATAATATCGTTCACGGTTGATTTACCTATCGACAATAATGAAGCAATCTCACGAGAAGACTTTCCTTCTTTTGAAAATTTTATTACTCTCGCACGAATTTGGATTTGCACATGCCGAGCCATGTTTATGCTCCCACGACTTTTTATGAACTAAATGTGAACATTCAACGCGCTATTATTCGTAAATACGTCTTTGAACGTCCTACTGCGTCAATTTATATTATGTGGCCGGAAACTTTTGCACATATAAATATAAGAATAATAATAATAAATATATTCACAAAAATAAATAATATTCTTTACTGTATTATTTTGTTTCCTATATCTCATACTCACATCTCATAATGATTAAAAATCATTAGTCCTTTTTTTAATAAATTATACTGGATAATAAATTAAAGTAAGAAATGTCACTGGCCGGAAACTTTTTCACGCCACTGTGTGGTCGAGCTACGTAAAACAATTTTTTTTTTTGCAAAATTCCACTTTATTTATCAACATAGTCTCCTTCAAGGGCAATACAATCAGTCCAACACTTTTCTAACATTTTTATACCTTTCTTGTAGAAGGATTTGTCTTTGCCTTCAAAATAGGCCTCAGTTTCGGCGATAACTTCTTCTTTGGAGCCAAATCTCTTTCCCGCGAGTATTTTTCTGAGGTCTGCGAATGGATAATAGTCGCTGGGAGC
>CM032456.1:87378623-87472704 GCA_019049505.1 Pachyrhynchus sulphureomaculatus
TGAGATGTTGCGCGGTCTTGTTGAAACCAAAACAGGTTTGGATCATGATTTTAAAAATTTGCAAATAAAGATTCATTAATTATAATTCTGTAATGCATTCCAAGGACTCTAACTTGTTTTTGTACCTCACCCGATAACACCACTAACATGTAATTCGCCCCATACTGTAACTTTTTTGCATGCGGTGGTCCTTTGCGAATGAGTTTGGGATTACTGTTGCCCCAAATCCTATAGCTTGGCTTGTGGACGAAGCCATTTAACCAAAAGTGGTGGTCGCTGAAAACAATTTCTCAATCAATTTTCAATTGCCCTAAAGCCTGATTGGTCAATTAATGACGCAATCGACAGCTCGATTCATGAATAAATTATATCTTGTATGGGTATAAACTCAATAAGTAGATTTTTGCATTTTCGTTCGCTAAACGTCGCATGAAAATTTGTCAAAAACTACCGAACACAAATATAAGTGAGTGCGGTAAAAAAAAACAACAAACATGATCGCCTATCCTTTGCAAGAACTTATATGTATTACAAAAAAAACCGTAGATATGTATATCTTTGGGCAAAAAAATGAATTTTTAATTAGCTAGTTTTCCACATGAGATGGTTCCAGTGCCCAAATACTCCGTACTTTCAATCAGGTATAGTATGTCCTTATTTATTAGAATCATTTGGGATTGAACATACTCCATTTCATTACAAAACATGGTGGCGCATCGATATATTTTAAATGGAAAAGGTAAGCTAGGCAAAGCAATACATTCTCTTAAGAATAATATCGACACTTAAGTCTGTTATGTTATCCCTAGAAGCAGGTGGTACTCCCAATGTTATGTTTTACTTTTCTCCACTAGTTTCGAACTTTTTCTTATAGAACCTACGGGATCAGTAGGTCCACGTCTGAGCTCCAGAATGATAGATATCAAAGACAAGGGTTCGGGTGAAACAGCGATTCTATTGTGTCCTGCTCAAGCGTTTCCCAGTACCAAAATTTAGGTAATGCAATGTTTAAATCCTTTCATACCCTTGCTTATTCCTTTTTATATTGGAATTAAGTTTTATACTCTTCAAACGCCCTCATATTTTTTTCTAATCCTATTAAATTTTGTTATATGACGAAAAATGTACTGCCGTTTTACACTAAAAGAACCTGTAACTACTTAACTAATATCTGTCTCTTTTGTTTCAGGTGGTACAAATTTATCGATGGAACTTCACGCAAACAAGCCGTAACTCTCAACGATCGTGTGAAACAAGTTGCCGGTACACTTATCATACGAGAAGCTAAGGTTGAAGATTCTGGAAAGTACCTCTGTGTTGTTAATAATTCAGTTGGAGGAGAGAGTGTAGAGACTGTTCTTACAGTCACTGCCCCCTTAAAGGCTGCCATCGAACCCAAAGTGCAAACAATTGATTTTGGTAGACCTGCTGTATTTACTTGCAAGTTTGAAGGTATGTTTCTTTTTTAATTCTAATTTTTATTCCTAATATGAAACCAAAATGCCTTTTTATTACTACTCAAAACGAGTTTCTTTAAATATGTTTGCATCTCAAGGGGAGGGTTAATAAGAAATTTTTCACATCTCCAAATTTTAGAGCTCTAAGTAGTTTGATCAATAGTACACCTTATTTTTTAATTTAGGTATTACACTTATTTATTATATTTCTTATATTTTAGTTTCGTGACTAGTCGCCACATTTTCAGAGACAATACTTTTTAAACTAATGACTTTTGGAAAGGTAACAATTAGTCCCCTCACGCAGGGAAAGTTATATAACAGTTGCCCTATTTCTATAATTCAGATTGGTGTAAACAATATAATCAACCACAATAATAAAACTAGGTACTTTAAAAACGGTTTTAAAATTAAATTAGGTGTTCACTTCTTTCTATTCATTCTTTAGGGAACCCAATAAAGACAATCTCATGGATGAAAGACGGTAACAAAATTGAACACACCGACGCCGTACTCAGAATCGAGGCCGTACGCAAAGAAGACAAAGGAATGTACCAATGCTTCATCCGCAACGATCAGGAAAGCGCCGAAGCTACCGCAGAACTCAAACTTGGAGGCAGATTCGAACCCCCTCAAATTCGACACGCCTTCAATGAAGAAAACCGTGCAACCGGGCAACTCAGTGTTCCTCAAGTGTATCGCTAGTGGTAACCCCACTCCTGAAATCACGTGGGAGCTTTACGGGCGTCGGTTATCCAATAGTGATCGTTATCAAATCGGGCAATATGTTACTGTGAATGGTGATGTTGTGTCGCATTTAAATATCACGGGCATTCATACGAATGATGGTGGTTTATACAGGTGTACCGCGAGTTCTAAAGTTGGTAGTGTGGATCATTCAGCGCGTATTAATGTGTACGGATTACCGTTTGTGAGATCGATGGAAAAGCAGGCGATTGTTGCTGGTGGTACTTTGATTGTTCATTGTCCGTTTGCTGGTCATCCTGTGGATACCGTCGTATGGGAAAGGGGTAAGTGGTTTTTTTGTTCTATTCTTGACACGTTTCCCGTAAGATAGGTATCAAGTCATTATAAAATATAATACATTCAGAATTTTGAACGTTTTAATTGATTACACTATGCAACAAAAAAAATATTTTTTCTTTCACTGGGTTTACAGTATGAAATACATCACGTCAGGTTCATAGAGAAAAGCTTTTATTGGTTTATTCAAAAATATGCTAAATTAGTGACAAAAAATTGGATTTTTTCATTAAAAAACTTATCAATTGGTTTTTCTCTTGTAATCAGTCCTTGCAGTATCTCTCTGAAGACACCAACAGAAGTCTTCAAGCATGACTGGTTCCCATTTATTTGCGCTTCTTAAACTCAGCTATTTCTTGGTGAAAGCCCATGTTTTCCGGAAAGAAACTCAAATGGGAGTGTAGAAAATAGATTTTTAATGACATATTGCATCCTAGTTCATGATAGGCATCCAGCATTAATTGTATTTTTGCATGGAAATCTGGTGATTTGTGGTTACCAAGGAAATTTTTTCGTGACATCAATAAAAACCAACTATGCCTTTTTTTTATATGGAACTTAGACTGGATAGAAAAGAGGAATCATCAATTAATGTTCTTATATCAAACCCTATAAAAATTCCTCCTTATATTTCAGCATCACGAAGCCCAGGATAGTTATTTTTGAGAAACTGAAATCCAGATCCATCCTTATGTGATGTTTTGACAAAATTCTTGATTAAACCAAGTTTGATGTGCAGTGGTGGTAAAATGATTTTCTCAGGTGATACTAATGGTTCATTTTAATATTTTTCTGAGTAAAAACTTGAAGGCCCGTTTTGTTTTACGTAATGTTCTGACGCTCTACTGTTTCATACACATAAGAAACAATAATATTTCGTATAGCTGGTTCGCAATCCTAAAAATCAAAGCCACTACTTTTAAATCTGCACATATTTACCATTTGAACGTTGTGTATTTGATATTTTCTAAAATAAGTTTTAAAATATCATAGGTTTCTTTTAAATGAACCCCGTATGCTACAGGCAAAGATGTAAATATGTTGCCGTTATGAAGTAAAACTGCCTTTAGACTTTGTTTTGATCCGTCAATAAATAGTCTCCACTCTGCTGGCGAATGATGATGGCCTAGTGCTGACATTCAACCATCAATATCATTACAAAAAACTAAACTATCCTATTTTGAATAAAAAGTAGCTAAAGAGCTGTGAGGATTTAATAAGCGCTAATTTTAACGCCAGTCTGTAAAAGGTTCCACTGTTTGAATCTCGATCCTAATATTTCAGATTTTACTTTCGTCAAATCCAAATCCCTACTAAGGTCGTTTAGTTCTGATTGACTAATCAAATGGTTCTGATGCAATAGTTGAATCTTGAAATAGCTCTTCACTTGACTGGGTTCGCTTTTTTCTTCTATAGAACTCGATGAACTTTATGGACTCCAAGACCAATGCGGTACAGGAATTTCAGGAAGTTGAGGTAGCGGCATTGACATGGATGGTACATTAACGTATTTCACGGAACTTATTGTTTTTTTTTAGAAAAACCCTTCACACTTGTCAACAGAAGTAACAATCGTCTGTGTGATTCTAGGGTTCACGCCACTACATTTGTACGCCAAAAGGCATTTCTTTTATAGTATAGTACCATTGTACCAACCCGTCAAATATTTATAACATTTCAAACAACACACTCGGGCACCCACGATTTATTTTGATTTTCAATTGCGGTCTTAAAATAAGCTTCATAACACTTTTCAAGCGACGGGAAAATTAGCTTTTTTACTTTTTGGGGTAAATTTACCACAAACGTAACAAAACAGACTTGTTTGTTTTAATCATATTTATACACGAAAAAGTAATATTTTTATGACTAACCTCACACAAGTGACACGAGGAATAAATAAAACAAATTACTGGTTTTCTAGTCTATGTGGTGTGATGTCGACATAAAACCTTTTTTTAGCTAGATATCCCTAATAGGAATCACTTTTCGAGATGTCGGTGAATTTTTTAGTGTTAAACATAGTGTTATCGGATAAGAATACCAAGTTTAAGAGTACTAGTACTGAATTTATGTTTTTACAGATGGAAGATTGCTGCCTATTAATCGCAAACAGAAAGTTTTTCCCAACGGAACTCTCATCATTGAAAACGTAGAAAGAACATCGGATCAAGCCACATATGTTTGCGTAGCCAAAAATTCACAAGGATACAACGCCAGGGGATCACTGGAAGTTCAAGTTATGGGTGAGTTGATATTTTAATTTACTTTTTTCGAGGGTGCTGTCAAAGATAAGAGCGTGTGAGATATTGTCAATATTAGGACACCATGCGTTATTGTTTTTGTGAGAAAAGACGAGGCGTGAAATTATTGTATGGTAAGCTGAGGTGATATACTTGCCTTCAAATCTCAAAAATATCGTATCATCCATCTACAGGGAAATGATTATCAAGTAAAATAAAATTATTTTTGCTCGGGATTTCCACAATATTCAATTAAAATGTCCATGGCATGTTTCACTACAATGTAATTTCTTCAGATGGTAAATGTTAAATTTCATCTCAACATATTATGGACATTTTAATCAAATATAGTGAAAATTTCGAGTAAAAATAGTTTATTTTACTTCTTTCACAAAATAACAGCTGTTGCAATGGTGGACTAGAAGATTTCGTGTACCATAATAGATTATTTGACTAATGCGTTCTGCAAAGAGGTCGTTCAACAAAATGCTGTTTTTCTAAAAGGATCTCTTTTTTACATGTTGTTTAGTGTTCCGTACCGAACACTTATGGGATTACTTCGGTGTCTGTCCGTCTGTGACCCGATTTCCTACGAAACTATTTGACATAGAAAGTTGAAAATTTGTCACAAATATAGGAATTAATGGCCCAATTAGAGCCGTGTACTTTTGAAAGTTAAATTTTGACTTAAGGGGTTAGTTTTGGGGGGTGAAATCGAAAGTGAAAAAAATTTTTTTTTTACCAGGTCATGGAGTAGTAGGGTGTCAAATGAAACCTTGTGAAAACACGAATTCAAAAATATATATAATGTAATACTTGCACACATTTTTATTTGTATTATTTTAAAAAAAAATGACAAAAACAGGTCATGGAGTACGGTGTCAAATGAAAGCTTGTGAAAACACGAATTCAAAAATATATATAATGTAATACTTGCACACATTTTTCTTTGTATTGTTTTAAAAAAAAATGACAAAAACACCTCGCTTATCTGGAAAGGAACCAATGAAAAAATTTTGAAAAAATTCCGGAATAACCTTCATAAAGTGTAACTTGAGTGAAAATTTTCAGGAGTGCATTACGGTGATATTTTATTTGGTATAAAAAAATACTGAAAAAATATTGAGAACTATGTTTCCCTACCAAATGGTGGATTATTTTCCGTAAATTACCGCGGGTCGTTATTTATTCATAATTAAATACTTAGGTAGTAAATATTTGTTTTACACTTTTATTACTAGATACTAGATTGAACCAGATTGATTTATTGACTTTTAGGTAGCTAAGATGCTAGAACTATTTTATATTATTGATTGAGAAAAAACGTGAAAATACATATTAGATCTTAAAACATATACATGTCAGGGGCCTAATTAACTTAGCCTAAGTAAGGATTTTATGTTATTTTAAAAGCAATCAGGGTACGGAATACTAATTAAGAACTTTTAAATAAGGGAAATAATTAAATGGTAGCAACCATTTCATTTCTTACTAATCGTTAGTGTTTTGACTAGGATATCAACTTGTTTTTATTTCGAAAACAGCTTATTTTATAACATATTAATTTTTAAGAATATTTTTAATTTAAAGTTGTTGGCAAACATGAGTTCCGCGTACAAAATGCCAATTAAAATTTCGTTTTTAATTCAAATGGAGTCTTTCTTTATTAAAAAAGAAAGTTGTCTCTTTATACATACCCAATCCAAAAAGAAGGCACACGTTTAATAGAAGTAGCATACACTCCACTTATAATTATTCAGATCATTTACCCCAATCGGCGTTTGGATTTTTTTCAAAATAATGATGAGGGTCGTTGTCACTACGTCTTAAACACTGATCTGTTTCAATTACACAGAAGTCAATCACAGTTATTTGTTGAAACCTCATTTTCTGAATGTTCATCAAAAGATCCAGTCGTTCTTATAAGATTCTTTTTAACTATGATACATTTTTATTTTTGATATGAATCTTGAACTTACCTGTTACCACCTTGCAAAACGGAAGGAATTCTTTTATGCTTGGTGTAGTATATTAGGTGTGATATTAGGTTTATTATAAATCGCACTAATCATTCCTTTACTCACGGCATAGCTTATGATCATCGTGACTACATACAAACAGTCCAGAAAGTCTCCATACACCACCTGCTTTTTATACTATTTTTCTGTTATGTTTAACTAATTAACTATGAAAAACATGTTTAAATTAATATTTGAAACTTAACCAACGAGGATTAGTATTAAAAACAACTACGGAACATTTTATTTAAAAATTACATCATTGTCTCTCAGAATGTTCAGATAAACATGCTGATCCATGGTACCATTAATAAAATGTAAATTTCCAACCCCTCCAGCGGACATGCATCCCCAAAGCAGAAAACTGCCACCCCCTTGTCTCACCGTGGAACAAATGTTTTTAATATCGAAAGCGGTATTCTTCTTTCTCCAAACTTTAGTTCTGCCATCAGACCCAAAAAGGTTCATTTTAGTTTCATCACTAAAGATTACGGATTCTCAAAATTCAGGAGGTTTAGTAACGTATTCCAAAATTAACGGCATTCCTGGCTGCATCCCTTATAGCCTGCGTTGTCTAAACAATTTCTCACTGTTTGTGAACAAACATTTTTCGAAAATAGTTCCCGTACTTATTCTTTTAATTTTTGGTTTACAATGTATGAACAGTAGCACGCGACTTTTTAACAATTTTTCATATATTTCTGTAGGATTTTCCATCTTTCCCCAAATCAATTATGATCTTTCGAACTTGAACTGAAATTTCACAATTTCTCTGGCTCATTTTTAATACTACTTTGAAAACCCACTACAAAATTACTAGCAACAAGTGACAGATTATAAAGTATGACCGAAAATTATTCATTTGTTTTCAGTTTAGCGAGCAATAGATAGCTTGATAAAATTCCGCTGATTATAACGTGTTTTTTTAGTGCAGTTCTTGAGTGTATGGAAACTTTTTTGACATTAATTTTGTTTACATTTTTATAACAATGATGTAACTTCTAAATAAAAATGTTCCGTAGTTGTTTTTTAATACTAATCCTCGTTGGTTCAGTTTCAAATATTAATTTAAACATGTTTTCTCGTAGTTCCAGTTAATTAGTTAAACATAACAGAAAAATAGTACAGAAAGCCGGTGGTGTATGGAGACTTCTTGGACTGACTATATAACTTTCTAATCATTTCAATACGTGGTCTTCCTTTCTGACTGTTCATCAAAAGTTCCAGACATTCTTATCACTATAACTAGGCATCTGATGAAAAAAGCCAATCACAGTTATTTGTTTGAAATTCATTTTCCGACTTTTCATCTAAAAATACAGTCTTTCTTACAACTATAACCAGGCATCTAATGAAGCGGATTTCAAATACCATCTGGCGCAAAACTAATGAAGATTGCCGATTTCGGCCACAAGAAGATACAACAGCTGACATTACTGTTTTTTTTTCTCTTTTCGTAAAATTCGGTTATTTTGGACGGAGGCTGTAATCTAATTTATTAAACTTTTTATATTGAATCAGTTCTACCTTTACTTGGAGAAATTCCATAACTCGTAAGTGTACGGTAAATTAAACACTTGTTTATTAAATTCCACCTTAATAAACTCATCAAAACCTAACACAGTTTCGACATGTTTCGCTATCACTGTAACTTTTTCAAGATCTAAATAATGCAATATCTTTCATGTTGTATCGAATTTTATTTTAAATTGAAAATATTAAACCGACCGCTCATAGAATCAACATAACTTTGACAGCACCCCATTTATTATTTATATTTCTTTCCTTATAGGTTTTACAGGATTGACAAGAATTGACTTGTATTTAAATCATTTAGGGATGTTATTTTTAGCATCAGAAAGGTAGGTTTTGAGATTTTTGCGACGGCGTCTCCATTTAGTCTATGAGAGTATAAACTCTCGTCAAAAGTGAGGTTAAGTCCAGTTATCATCGCAGCAACGAATCACCTATAACCTCCCATTGTTTGTCAGTTGATGAAACTTATTATAGGTGGCGTCAGGGAGAGGCCCATGTGTTAATATATATGGTTGGACGAAACTACTTGGTTTAGATATACAGCTCGATAGAGGATAAAAATTATAATATTAATTGGGGAAACTTTTGATAATATCAAATAACCAATGGGTTTTCAATAAAGAAACTAATATGAACAAAGTGATTATTCAGTAAAAAGTTTCCAAAATTTTTCAGCTTAAGTAGTTAATTAATAGAATAACTAATGTTGCAAAATCTTTAATTTTCACAATGTTTAAGAAAGCTAGTATTAACTTGTAATGTTAAATTAGCAGTCGTCAGATTCTGAATTCACAATTGAGAAAGATGATGTTATTTTATATGTCTAATTCTTCTAAAGTTGTCATGTATCGAAAGAGGGTTGCGGCCAGTTCGAAATCATCCAGCCATCTTCTTCAGAGCTTGTTTCGAAAACTGACTTCTTCGAAATCTGATTGAATTCCGCTTGCACACAGCTTTCATATTAGTAGGCCGGGGTGGGGGGGCAGGGCTTCTTGGATGATATGTTGCTAATCAACCCAAATCGTGACACTGGTCTTAACTTCTCATCAGTCTGGGCAGAGATCATTCTTGAAGCCCCTCCCCTACTCCGATCTACTAATATAAAGGGCATGTGCAAGCAGAATTAAATAAGTTTCGTTCTAAAAGTGGACGAAGTCAGTACTCGGAGCAAAGTTCTAAAGATGACAGGCGAAACATCAACGTCACTTTTTCTAGATTACCTACAAGCTCTTTAACGTGTGGAAGTTTCCTATCAAAAAAAACATGATGTTATTTACTTCTTTTTTTTAATACATTATCATTTTTAAGGAGAAGTAGATTGTCCTAATATTGACAGATGATTTGGAATTACGAATCTAAAACTAAAATCTAATGTTAAAAAAGTAGATTTCTTTTGTAATTTGGAGTACTTTACGAAATTGTATTAAGCTTTTTTTACTTAATCCAGTACTTATAATTTTAGGAATAAAGGATCTATTGCTTCCTTTTTTGACTTCTATCTTAACCATGTAATTTTGTCCAAAATAGTTCCACATTCTCCTTTTACAGTGGCACCTGTAATAAACCCCTTTCAATTCGACGGGCCTCTGAACGCTGGCGATAATTCAGTATTAACCTGCTACGTACCAAAAGGTGATAGGCCACTAAAAATCAAATGGTATCACAATAACAGACATGTTACCCACCATTCAAAGGGTATATCTACCTCTATGTTTGGAAGTCAAGCGAGCCTACTCAACATACCAAGTGTAGAACCACACCATAGGGGAAATTATACTTGTATCGCTACCAACGCTGCCGGGAAGTCGAGCTATGCAGCGCACTTGGATGTAAATGGTAGATTTGTTAATGTCAATCTATCTTGGTGCAAGATTCTTTTTAACTATGATACATTTTTATTTTTGATTTGAACCTTGAACTTACCTGTTATCACCTTGTAGAATGGAAGGATTTCTTTTGCGCTAGGTATAATATAGTAGGTGTGATGTTAGGTTAATTATATATCGCACTAATCATTCCTTTACTCACGGCATAACTTATGGCCATCGTAACTACATATGTAACTACCTGATCATTTCAATAGGTGGTCTTCCTTCTGAAAAAATGGACAGATAGTAAAAAAAGTATAGGTTGTTAACACTCAGTGCATTCTACACATCGTAAGAATTTCAGTCAGTATTAAAAACTAGTCTTAACAAAATTTACTTGAGTCACATGTTTTTTAGTTCCACCGCAAATATCACATTTTACTTTTTCCCGACGAAATTGTAAATTCCGGAGAAATGGTGAGTGCCCAATGTGTAGTTTCGAAAGGAGACCTTCCAATTAAAATATCCTGGTACTTTAATAAGACACCTGTCAATTTGTTCCATGGAATAAGCGTGGGCCAAATGAACAAGAGAAATCAGTACAGTTAGCATTGAATCAGCAGATGCTATTCATGCAGGAGAATATCTTTGTATAGCAGAAAATCCTGCTGGAAAAGACAGCTATTCAACAACCTTAAATGTTAATGGTAGTACTTCTATTGTAGAATGGTGGTTTTTGCACTTTTGTTTTATTCTTTTATTAATTTGTTTCTTTTTTTCCATTTTCTCTCTATATTTTTAATTTATTCCTATTCCTTTCGTCTCTGTTTCAAATTATAAGATTTAAAAAAAAAGTTAAAAATAGTTTATGATAATGATTTAACTTGTCTCCAATGATTTGTATCTGTGTGGTGCCACTGTAAAAGAAAAAATAAACACTACCTTTTCTTTAATTGCTGACAAACATTTTTTAGTTCCACCTCAAATCGCTCACGTTTTCTTTCGCCGATGAGGTGGTTAATTCTGGTGATATGGCTAGTACTCAATGTGCCGTTGCTAAAGGAGACTTTCCTCTAAAAATATCATGGTTTTTCAATAAGAAACCGGTAGATTTGCTTCCCGGAGTAACCGTAACCAAAGTAAATCAACGAATCAGCATGTTAAGTATTGAATCAGTCGACGCGATTCATGCTGGAGAATATTTGTGTGTGGCTGGAAATGCTGCTGGGAAAGACAGTTTTTCCACTGTTTTAAACGTTAATGGTAGATACTATATTTTAGTAGTAGGTCACTTAGGTAGACCATTTCAGTACTTTTATATTTTTTCCTTTAGTACCTCCTCAAATTACCCACTTTACCTTTGGTGAGGAAGTTGTGAACTCAGGAGACATGGCAAGTACTCAGTGTGCCGTCACAAAAGGTGATCTACCCTTAAAAATCAACTGGTTCTTTAATAAAAAGCCAGTTGATGAATTACCTGGAGTAACTGTGGCAAAAATGAATCAGCGGATAAGTACGCTTAGTATTGAGTCTGTAAATGAAATACATATAGGAGCATATATATGTTTAGCAGAAAATCCGGCAGGAAAAGCAAGTTATTCTGCTACATTAAATGTGAACGGTACTTAATTAAATCAAATTAGTTTTTCTATTTTGCGTTGTTTAGTTATGTTGAGATTATTTTCACACTTTCAGTTCCTCCCCAAATACACCCTTTTAATTTTGGCGATGAAAGCATATATGCTGGGGAATTGGTTATAGCTACTTGTACTGTATCAAAAGGAGATTTCCCCATTGAAATATCATGGTTCCATAATGGTCGACCGGTAGACCAAAGTCACGGTATAATGGTGGCTAAAACAAATCGAAGAGCCAGTCAGTTGAGTATCGAGTCGTCTGAAGCAATACATTCAGGAGAATATACATGTATTGCTAAAAATTCTGCTGGAGTTTCTAAGCATTCGACTTATTTAAATATCAACGGTATTTTAAACTTGAATTTAGCCTGAAGCATGCTTTTTATCATCACTAATACTTTCCATACCTACATTCATGTTATCAAATGGTTATACTCAGTACTGCGGCATTGATTAAAATTATTACGTACCTATATACTTATATCAAGTCATGAGATTCGCATGAGGTTAGGTTGATCCTGTTGGGAACTCGCAGATACCCAATGTGGGTATCTTATGGAATGTATTTTGTAGGGTCGTGCATGCTAATTTATTAGGTGTCTCAAAGGCAAAGATGCTTAGGATATATCTGTATTGAACTATTTGCGTTAGAATTCATTAAACAATTCCCTAATGTGGCAATACTGTTTATTACACAGAGGTGAACGTAGTAAAAAATGCGATTTTCAGCAGATCGAAATTTAGAGTAGTTTTAGTATTTGTAATAAACCCTATTAAAATGATACTACAATAAAATTTTTAAATAGTAACCGAAATGGATATTTTCAGAGACAACATGTCTTCAGGTGTCACTGTAGCATTATTTTTTTTATCATTTTAAATGAAACTGACAAACAATATCCTTTTTAGTCCCTCCTCAAATATCTCACTTTACTTTCATCGACGAAGTAGTTAATTCCGGCAACATGGCGAGCACTCAATGTGCTGTTACCCAAGGAGACCTCCCGCTAAAAATCTCCTGGTTTTTTCCACAATAAACCGGTAGACTTACTTCCTGGAGTTACTGTAGCTAAAATGAACCAACGAATCAGCATGTTAAGCATTGAATCAGTTGAAGCGATTCATGCTGGAAAATATTTGTGTATCGTTGAAAATTCTGCAGGGAAAGATATGTTTTCAACTATCCTAAACGTTAATGGTATACTTCTTGCGTTGTTCTTTTTTTAACTTTTAGTAGTAGAATTGCTAGACTCGTTCAATAGGTTTTGTTATTATTTCTACTTTAGTTTTTTCCCCAAAATCTTCCTTTTTTATCTTTAATAAAGAACTCAGGAACTCAGGAGACATGACAGGTATTCAGTGTGGTACTTGAATAAAAGGTCTGCCAAAGAATTAGCTGAGGAAAAACGTATCCACCAAATTAACTCCCTTGCTAGTAAATCTGCTCAATAGGTTGATGCAGGAGAAATCATGTATAGGAAGGTAGTTCCAAAAATTCTCGGCCTAACAAAGAAAACGCAAGATTAAAGAGATTTTTTCATATTTTTCTACATAGTCACCTGTATTGAACATTTAGTCCAACATCTTCCCAACTTTTTAATACCCTCATTAAAATAAACATTCGTCTCAGCTTTAACTTCATCATTCGAAGTGAATCTTCATCCAGCCAGCCATTTTTGCAAACAAAAAGTAATCAGGAGCCAAATCTGGCGAATACGGTGCATGTGGAAGTACTTCGAAGCAAAGATCAGCAACAATCTGAGATGCGTGTGAAGGTACATTATCGTGATAATAGAGCACTTTCTTTTTTGCGAGATGTGGACTTTTCGCCTGAATAGTACCGTTCAATTGGTCCAGTAGTGAAGCATCATACTCCCCTCCCCGGTGATGGTTCGAACTTTCTCCGGCTAGTCTATGAACACAACACCGTGAAAATCCCAAAACACCGTAGCCATGACTTTTCCTGCAGGTGGAACCGGTTTTGCTTTCTTGGGCGCACTTTGATCTGCTCCCACCCATTTCGATTGCTTCTTCATCTCTGGCCTGTAATCATGTTTCACCTCCTGATATGAAATGTCGAAGGAATTCACTGGAATTATGTTTATACAACACTCTTTGGGAATGTTCATTCGAACGCGTTTTTAAGCGTTTGTTATCAAACGCGGCACCTATCGAGTGGAAAGCTTTCTCATACATCGTTAAAATGTGGTGGACACGCCCTATCGCGATGTTTACAATGTCAGTGAGCTCGCGTACCTTTAGGCCGCTCCCTGATTTGTCGGTGCGGTATCGTTTTTCTTGGTGTGCCTGACTTGTGCGCGATGCGCGGGCGCGGAGCAAGGGTTCCATGTAAATATAGGTGTTCGGCATATTTTCGTTACGGAATCGGTACCGAGCACACCGAAAAAAACGATACCGCTCCGACAAATCAGGGAGCGGCCTCAGTCGGCAATCATGTGGTACGCTATTCTAAATTTTTGTTACAATCTCTTCAGTCGTAGGAGTTTCCGGGCGTCCTGAGAGCTTATCATCTTGAATAGATGTATGGCCACGTACAGTGGGCTGCTGCCACTTTTTAATCGTTGTAAACGGAGGGGAAGGATTATTTAATGTGACATTTATAACAGCTGGCACTTCAGTTTGATCCATTTTTAGAAAATATTAAAACTTGTTTATTTACACAACAGCTACAGACAATTAAATACACGTATTTAAAACTTCACAGCACGCCTACTAGTAGATAACACTTAACAAATATCTTAATAATTTGGTCATATTGGCGCAACATCTGTGTCAGGCCGAGAACTTTTGAAAGAACCCTCGTATAATGAAAATGTTGGCAGAAAAATCAAGTTTAAATGTGAAGGATACCTAACTAAATCGAATTATGCTAATGATTTTGCTGAAAATTTTATTTAGATATTTTTATTATGCTTACGCTTCTAGTTCCTCCTCAAATACATCCTTTTACTTTTGGTGACGAGAGTATATACTCAGGTGAACTAGTTACTGCGACTTGTACTGTCTCTAAAGGTGATTTTCCTATTGAAATGCAATGGTTTCTTAATGGTCACCCTATAGAACAAAACTATGGAATAATGGTAGCCCAAACAAATCGAAGAGTGAGTCAGTTGACAATTGAGTCCGCTGAAGCGATACATACTGGAGAATATACATGTATTGCAAGGAACTCTGCTGGAGTTTCTAAGCAATCGACATATTTAAATATTAATGGTATACTTAACTTAGGCTTAGATTCCAGCATGCCTTTTAGTGTCAATAAAATATTATATACAATAAAAATATCATTATATTTGTCAAACTTTTCCTACCAATACTGTATCAGACATTCAAGTGGCATATCATATTTCATTAATAAAACTGTTTTTCAAACTTACTGTAATATCTGCGTTTTTTATAAAGATTTCTTTTTAGGTGATACCGTAGTAGAATTTTAATTTTTTTAGTAAAAGTGGCAAACAATATCCATATTCCAAACAATTTTATTTTACTTTCGGCAAATCCAATGATACTCATATACCGGAAACTCAATATCTGTTTTCCAATAAAGACTTTTAAGAAAATATATATATCTTGTTACTTTAGAAGCCTATTTCTGATCTTGGGGTCACCATAATTCAGACTAATGAAAAAATTCACTCCCTGGGTATTTATTTATAAGATAAAAAATTTTTTTTTAGTTATTTTTTTGTTCCAATTCCTACAGTGTTGACACTTTTTTCAAGAATTCCGGATAATCATAATAATATTTTATGTCCGTGTGTGTCAAATTAATCAAATTATTTTTAGACCTTTATGGCAACTGATTAAGTTAATGTCGTATCTTTCTTAAATCGTAACTTGTGTATTATACTACGGGTAAGAGAAACAAATTCATGGAACACTGGTGGTATTTAGTCCATTGCCTTACTTAAATCCGAGTTTCGTGAGATTTATTTCTCGAGTGCCTCAAACAAATGCTAACTTCCAAGTTTCTTAATCGACCAACATTTTTCTAGTCCCTCCACAGATTTCCCATTTTACTTTCGTTGATGAAATAGTGAATTCTGGTGACATGGCTACGACCCAGTGTGCTGTAACCAAAGGGGATCTCCCTATCAAAATAAGTTGGTATTTTAACAAGAGACCTATTACTGAATTACCTGGAGTTAGTATCGGTCAGCTAAATAAAAGAGTTAGCTCCTTAAATATCGACACTGTAGATGGAATCCATGCAGGAGAATATTTATGTGTAGCAAAAAATGCTGCTGGGAAAGATAGCTATGCGACAGTCCTCAATGTTAATGGTAGTTAATTAGAGACGTTTATGTGAATGTTGTGGATCTTTTTTTAGTTTATTCTTTATTTTTATTTTTCCAACCTCTATCCAATTACTAAACAAAAACTACTTTAAGTGGTTACATATACCTGGGCGCTGCGAAAAGTATGTATATTTAAAAAAAATATATTTCAAAGATTATTAAGTGAATAATGCAAAAGAATGGCGATTATATATTTTTATTGTACTTTAAATTATAAGAGAATTTTTTTTTTTAAATATGTTTTAAATATTAACGTTATTTTTAATCAGATTAAATGGACCACTGACGAAAACTGCAAAAATAAAAATTATTCTTGTAAAATAATGTAGTAATAATAATAATAATAATAATGTGTAATTCTCGAAGGAGTTTTTTTTAACAATAAAACTACTTAATTACTTTGTTAACTGTCACTAAATATATTTCTAAAGATTTTACAATTGCGTTATCCCGATTTCATAGTATAACTACATTGTCAAACGCTTAACTAAGACTAAAACAGATTTTTGGTATTTTATGTTTTTATGATAAACAGATGTGGGTCTATTATATGTTAAAAACAGTTGAAACAAAACAGAATTTGCTACGTCTAATTGACTATTCAGTAAATTTATATTATGGTCCTTTGAATGTCTGTAAATTTCTATGGATTCTAAGAAATTGAGTTTGACCCTTTAGGTGCCATATGGAGTATTTGTAAACAATTGATATTGGGAAAACTATGGTTTGTTTCTAAGAAATGTTTAGCAAAGTGTGATTTTTCATTTTTTAACCTATAAGGGGCATTGTATTCTGCGAATCTTGTTTTGAAATTCCGTCCCGTTTGACCTGCGTAACAGCTATTGCACTCTTGACAATTAATTTAATTAAAAAATATATTGGATAATTTTTGAGCGGGTTTTAAAGCTGTTCTAGTTTTTTTGGTCGTGAGGGCTTGGGATATTTTATCCGAGATGGGACCAAAATATGTCAGTGGTATGAATGTTTTCTTTTTTTTTTCAAAAATAAAAAATTTACGGTGTTTCAAACTTTAGTATGCAATTCTCGACCAGAAAAATTATGTTTAATTATTTATAAAAAATTGTCTATTAGAAAAACCTCTCGACATTTTGTAGAAAAAGTGATTATTAAGATTTAAAAAAAAAAGTTAAAAAATATTAAAAATTAACTGACAATGTCTGAAAACAGGTAGCGGTCCCAATCCGAAGCCAGGTCACATTTAATGCTATAACTTTGTAATGAAATGGAATTCTCTAAAAAAATTGTTTTGAACAATTCCTAGAAGTATAGAGAATAAAAATCCGTAAAAAAAAATCTAATTTTTGAAAATTCGAGGTGTATGTAACCCCTTAAACAACAATTCTTGGCGATGATAAGTTTCAGGAACATAATTTAATTATTATTACGCCTCTAGGTAGGGATATTATTATATCTCAAGTCTACCAGATCAGGGCAAGACAACAATTTTAACACTTAATTACAACCTAAATTATAAATTAAGATATTAAAAATATTATACATCTATTTTAAATAATATTGCCAGTTGTTTAATTTTATTATTACTTGGACCTCCCCTGGCCTTTTTACACTATTGAACTCGACCTTCCTAACTAGGTTATTTGGTGATTCGTTACAGTACCTCCACAGATAGTTCCTTTTGATTTTGGTGAAGATACCGTCAACTCGGGTGAATCTGCTTCAACCATGTGTAGCATAAACAAAGGAGACTTGCCAATAAATATATCGTGGTTGCATAATAATATTAGTATAGGTTATGTTGATGGGATTTTGATAACCAAAGCTGGTAAAAAAGCTAGTACAATAACAATAGACTCAGTTCGTGAAGAGCATGCAGGGAATTACACTTGCCAAGCTGAAAACAAAGCGGGAGTTGCACATTTTGCTGCCAATCTATATGTTAATGGTACCATTAGTTTTAAAGTTGCATCATTTAGGTTTGATTTTAATTTTTTATTTACTTGTGTCCGTTGTTTTATTTTTTTTATCCTTCTTGTCTGATTTTGTTTATTTACAGATTAATTATCCTTCATTGGATCTTTTTGGTTATTGTGGTAAAACTTATTTCCGGTTAATTAGTTGTGTTACATTCAGTACCAAAGGTAACTTTCCCCTAAAATTTTTATATTCTCTTTAATTAAAAATTCGTAGATTTGTTACATGGAGGAGCAGTTAGATGAAAAAAATAAAAAAGTAAAATTTGTGATCATTGGCTCGGTAGACGAAAGTTATTCTAGTGAATACCGCTGTTTAGTAAAAAAAAAACTGCTGCATAGTATTTTGATGTAAAGAGTTCCTACAACCTATTTGTTCTTATTGTTGATGTTCGAGTGTTCTAGTTTTTATTTATTTCAAATAATATTTTAAACCTGATTTACCTTTATTCTTAATCATCTAATTTTACTCTGCCCAAAATAACAACGGGAAAAATGCGGATATAACGTAGAAAAAAATATATAGCCTGTCCCAAAATATAAGATCCTGATTTTTGCCGTTTTAACTGGGCAATATAAAAATTCTGACCTTTTTTATGGTAGATTGCAGAGATGGACTTAAGAATTTTATTCATTAATGCAAATAAATAATATTATAAGTGTTTTTGGAAATGTTTATTTATAGATGCATGTAAACACAAATGGTTAAGAAGTACAAATATGCAGTTAGAATAAATGGGGTTTACAAGAGTATTGTATTGTATAAATAAAAATATATTTTAACTTAAGCCTAATTTGATTTCACTATCACTGTCATCAGTTGAGGTAATTATCAGTGGTTTTATATTATTTACATAAATATATGAATCTTCAACTTTAACAATGTGCTGAATGGAATTCTTCCAGCTTTCACAAGGTATATCATTTATAACTTTTTTTACTAAATCAAACCAATAACGCGCTTAAAGTAGGAGAAACATTTTGTGCCCTTATTTTTGATTTAACTTGATGCCAAATATGTTCAATTGGATTAAACACACAATAATACGGGAGGAAGCCACAAAACAGTGTGTCCCATTTTCTCAGCCTTACTATCACAAACATATTTCTTTTTCAATTTATAGTCTTTCAAAACTTCTAAAAAATCACTTTTTTATAACTAAAGTCAAAATAAATTTCATTTTCTAACATATATTCCTGTATTTCCGATTTGGTGTTGGCTGCATTAGGAACCTTATTTAGTAGGCGACTATGGTAACTTGCATTGTCCATAACTATAACACTGTGTTCGGGAACATTTGGCAAAAGGAAATTTTGAAAATAATTTTCAAAAAGTTCTGCAGTCGTGTCTTCGTGCTAGTCCAAACTAGAATCTTTGGTGTTTTTTGCAGATAATATTAGACAATTTGAAACCCATCCCTTTCCAGATCCAGCATGCAGAATAGTTATTCGTTTACCTTTATTTGAAGGTGCGTTAGTCTGACATTTTGGACTGCTGTCAACCCACCCTTTTTGCACAGTGTCATGGTTATCGAACCATGTTTCGTCAAGGTAAATTATTGGCCAATTCTCTGATTGATACTTTTTAATTTCTTGTAAATAAGTATGTCGTAAGATTCGTAATCTTTGTGACTCCATCACTACTTGCCTATTGTTGATTTTTCGGAACGTGAATCCCATTCTTAAGAGAATTCTGTAAAGGGTTGGTCGGCCACAATGTATATTGGTCCCGTCCTGCACCAGTCTTAATTTTATTTTGTCTAGTGTCGGCACCAACTGCTCTTCATACATAGAATATATTTTTCCTCCTGTTGACGTCTTTTTCACAATCGTCTACATGATGCATTTGAAAATCTTTCCGTTTTTTCCTGTTCCTGAGTGATGGTTTTTCCTACAGTATCTTTAATCGTAGAAATTGGGGTTTTTGTTAGTTCACTGGTTTCTTGCAAAGTACTTTGTTTATTCAAATTTCTTTTTACCAAACTGTCGTAAACATTTTTTTACTATTTATTTAGCGTCAAGTGATAAATGTTTTCTCTTGCGATAGCAACTGTTCCAATTTTCCCACGGACGCCACATAATTAAAATAGAACCGTTACGTTGTAAATTGTAAGTAAAACTAAAAATAAAAATAATAAAAAGTATCTTTCGAATCTTAATGGGGACCTGTGGTCATTAGGCCTATATTATCAAATACTTAAAGGGCTCCAAACCGGGTTGCCAGTTAGTAAATATATAGGTAAAAATAGATTCAATATGATTTCAGGTGCAAGTGGGGGCGGTATACAAAGCAGGTAAAATAAAAAATACGTTTATCGTTTATATACCTGGCAACTATGCACAAAACCCTAATAGGAATCGTTTATTGCCCCATTGAAAAAGCAAAAAGACAGGATCTTATATCTTGGGATTTAACACATGGGCTGAAAAGTCCCGGGCCTAACAAAGAAAACACGTTTTTTTTGGTTCAAAATTAGCTTTATTCATCAACGTAATCTCCATCAAGAGAAACGCAATCATTCCAGCGCCGCTCTAACATTTCAATACCACTTTTGTAGAACGATTTATCTTTTGCCTCAAAATAGGCCTCAGTTTCAGCGATAACCTCTTCATTCGTGCGAAATTTCTTACCGGCGAGCATTTTTTTCAGGTCTGCGAACAGCCAGTAGTCGCTGGGAGCCAAATCTGGCGAATACGGTGGATGTGGGAACAATTCGAAGTTCAATTCATGTAGTTTTGCCATTGTTTTGATTGACTTGTGACACGGTGCGTTTGTCTTGATGAAACAAAATTTTTTTCTTTGCCATATGCGGTCGTTTCTTTGCAATTTCGGCCTTCAAACGCTCCAATAACGCTATATAATATTCACTGTTGATGGTATTTCCTTTCTCAAGATAGTCGATGAATATTACACCACACGCACATCCCAAAATACCAAGGCCATAACCTTTCCAGCCGATTGTTGTGCTTTCGGGCGCTTTGGACGAGTTCACCAGTTGCTGTCCACTCAGATGACGATCGTTTTGATTCCGGAGTGAAGTGATGGATCCATGTTTCATCCATTGTCACATATCGACCGCAAAAATTCCGGTTTGTTACGTTTAAACATGGCCAAACACTGCTCAGAATCATCAACACGTTCTTGTTTTTAATCAACAGTGAGCAAACGCGCACCCACTTTGAACAGAGCTTTCTCATAGTCAAATGCTCATGCAATATAAGCCAACACGTTCTTTTGATATCTTTACGATGTCAGCTAACTCACGCAACTTCACTTTTCGATCATTCAAAACGATTTTATGGATTTTTTTGATGTTTTCTGGTGTTACCCTGCCTCATTTGGACGTCCACTGCGTTCTGCATCATCGGTGTCTCTACGACCACGTTTGAAGTCAGCAAACCAACGTTTTATTGTTGTTTCTGATGGAGCGGAGTCCCCATAACACTTTTCAAGCCATTGCTTCGCTTGAACGGTATTTTTTCCCATCAAGAAGCAGTGTAAAATTAAAACACGAAATTGTTTTTGATCCCTTGTTTTGAAAATAACAAAAGTAGCGTCACTCTTAGCACAATAACTCACAAACTAATGAATAGAATATCATGAAATTTTAACAGCTGTCTTTTGAAGGTTAGTATTAACTGAAAAAAAGGTGACTGCAATAAAACTAGCGCCATCTATGTGTTAGGCCCGGGACTTTTCAGCCCATGTGTTACTTTACACACACACACACACACACACAATCTCGAGCGGGTGCACTTGATATATCCAAGGCATTCGACCGTGTTTGGCATGACGAATTGTTGGGTAAGCTACAGTCTTATAATATGTCTGAAAAACTTTGTATATGAATTTCGTGTTTCCTCAGAGAGCGTTCCTTACGAGTGGCAACTTCACTATCAATGCCGTGTGCCCCAAGGCTTTATACTATCTCCTACTCTCTTTCTCATTTACATTAACCATCTGCTGGAAAGGACCAGGAATCCAATCTACAATTTTACAAATGACAGTACGTTTATTTCTTCATTCTCTTTGAACGCTCGTCCATCGGCTACTCATTAAAATATCCGTTTACAACAGGAAGTCGTTCAACTGGACCTGAAAGAAATTTTATCTTGGGGTAACAGTAACCAAGTAGAATTTAATTCTACCTAAACCCAGGCGGCAGTTTTTCTAAAAAAGTTAATGTTGCTGAACCCGACATAGTTACGTAAGGACACTCCGTTCCTCTAGCATCGTCAATCAATTTACTGGGCGTTAATTTGGCTGAAGTATGTCTTGGCATGAACATGTTACATGCATAGTAAAGGGAGTTTCTTAGCTGGATGTATTATTTCAAACTAGAAAGCTCTATACTCCACAACAACTGGTAATTTTATACACAGCTCAAATTTGACTAACGATAGAATACTGCTACCATGTTTGGGCCTCTGCTTCTAAATATACTCTACATTTGTTAGATTCTATTCAGAGGAGAGCTGTGCGCCTGATTGGAGATACAGAAATCACCAGCAATCTTAATTCCTTGGACCATTAAAGAACGATTAAGCTTGAGTCTCTTCTACCAGTACTTTCATGGAAAGTTTCGATGAGTGTAGCCTGCTTAATTCCTTCCAGAACCGTGCATGCTAGGAATACAGATCGTGCTAGTACTTCATATCCTTAAGACGCTCTGCTTGCCGCTCCTCGTATAACCCTTTCCAAGCAGTCTTTTATATGGAGAACATCTCTTTAGAATGATTTGCCCAAGACCGAGTACGATTTATAGCAATTCGCTACGACCAGACCAACGTGAATCCCCTTTTCCGCACACACTATAACGCTTTAGGGATTTTCCTGCAACACGTTTGCTATGCCTATAAAAAAATCACCGTAATTACAGGAAATTTACTTCGAAATGGTATGTTATAATAACCAATCATCTAAATTAAGAACTATTCATTATAATAATTAAATCACCTACTTACCTTTATTACTCTCCAGTATTTAATTAAAAAGAATGTGACAAGTATCAGTATTGGTTTTTGTTTAGAGTTACATTTAATTAACTAAAAACCTTCTGTGCCACAGATCGTAATTTCAATTTTTTTTACTCCTATGATCTCAGTATATACACCCTTTGTTCATCAAGAAACTAAACTTTAGCAGAAACTAGAACTAAGACCAAATATTGCTCTAAATATTTATTTCAGCCAATATACTTTTCCTCAGCCTGGATTTTACTCAAAAACTAACACAATGGCCGTACGATGTCATAGTCGGAATTCGATTTTCGAAGGCCCAATCTTTTGGTGAAAACGTTGGACATAGTTGATTTATCTCTTTTACTACTCACTTTTGAGTTTAGCACAAGAACTGCACCCAAAAACTGTTAAGTAAGAAGGTTATTATAAGATTTTCCATTATTACTGCATTTAACAAAACTAAAAATATTAAAACCACAATATATCATTACAATTGCCCTTCAAATTGAACGTTTTGACGTTTGCAATTTACCGGTGAATCTATCGTGCTTGCACAACAACATTACTACAGGTTATATCAATGATATACTGCTAACAAAAGCTGATAAAAAGGTCGATGGTGTGAGAGGAACATGCAGGAACTTATACGTGTGTTGCTGGAAACAAAGCGGGAACCGCCCCATTTTCTGCTATATAAATGTTAACGGCACTTCTATGATTAAATTTTTAGTGTTTCGTACGAAACACTTATGGGATCACTTCGATGTCTGTCCGTCTGTCTGTCCGCCAGTCTCGTCACACCCGATTTTCTCCGAAAATATTTGATATAGAAAGTTGAAATTTAGCACAGCTATAGGAATTAATGGCCCGATCGGAGCCGTGTAATTTTGAAAGTTAAATTTAAAGAGTTAGTTTTAGGAAGTTTGGAAAGTGAAATTTTTATTTTGCCGGGTCATCCAGTGGCACGTCAAATGAAATTACCAACCTTTTTATATGAATATGCTAATCATATTTATCTATATCCTATCAAAAAGGCATTAAAAATATAAAACAATCTCTTTTTATTATTAAATCTGTTTTACGCCCCGTTAAAAGATAATGATGAGAAGATCAAATTAGATTTGTGAGGTAACAAAGGATCAAGATTATTGTACCCATTCTGCACTAAAATATATTAAAATGTTTTCCTACTTGATAATAGGGAGAGACTTTAAACATGAAATCGAGAAAGTACACATAACTTGTTGAGGTGTATAACCGCTTTCCCTTAAGTTACTTATTATTTTTAGTTCCTCCCCAAATTCTTCCTTTTGATTTTGGCGAACAGTCAGTTAACTCCGGGAGTTAGCCTCTCTAACTTGTTCAGTACATAAAGGTGATCTTCCGATAAATATTTCTTGGTTACACAATAATATCAGCTTAGGATATGTGGAGGGAGTAATGGTCTCCAAAGCTGGTAAAAAAATCAGCACGCTTTCCATTGATTCCGTTGATGAAAGTCACAGTGGAGTTTATACGTGCACTGCAGAAAATAAAGCTGGAATAGCACAGTATTCTGCTACTTTAAATGTCAATGGTAACTTTTTTGTATAATAGATGTTTACTAGCAGTTTCTTCTTTTTTTTCTTATTACCTTTTTTATTATAGAATCTTTTTTTATTATTTATTTTTTTTGTTCCATCACCGCTTTTAAAATCTACAATATTCCTTTAGATTACCTTCATTTGCCTTAAAAACGTTCACAAGTTATATGAATTTTTTAAATATATTTTTCTTTGTGATGAAAACTTATTACCTCCGGCACATCCCCTCTATAAGCAGCTCCGCTTTTAGTATTTTTTTCCTTAACAAAACACCCATTGTATGCTTATAGTTCCTCCCCTCCACTGCTTGTTAAACTTAGTTACGCCACTGGATTAACCTTAATAGACTTCGGAATTTTCATTTGCAATGAAAAGAACAAAAGGGGTATTAGAACTATTGATTGTGCTGGTGAATAATATATTGGAAATTAACGTGTATCACTTAAATTACACAGCCTTTCTAAATGTAAATCCTAGCAAAACTAACTGTATCATTTCCATATTACTTGAATTGTATATACTATATACCTTTTTGTATACAATCAGTGCAAAAGTGCTGGTACATTAGGAATGAGAAATTAGGTGAAAAAATTTTTAACGTTTTTTTTGTCAAAAAAATTATTCTATAGATAGCATTGTTTTATGATTTTTTAAAATAAAAACTATCGTACTACCGATTGTTACAGTTCCCCCGCAGATATTACCCTTTGATTTTGGCGAAGAATCAGTAAATTCAGGAGATGTAGCCTCATTGACCTGTACAGTTCACAAAGGTGATCTACCCATTAATATATCCTGGCTACATAACAATATTAGTATAGGTTATATTGACGGAGTTCTAATAAGCAAAGCAGGTAAAAAAGTCAGCACCGTTACAATTGATTCAGTACAGGAAAGTAATGCAGGAACCTATATTTGTGTAGCAGAAAATAAAGCAGGAATTACACATCATTCTGCCGTTCTTAACGTTAATGGTAAACCAAAACATAACGAACATATTTTTTTTTGTTTTGTATATTTATATTTTTTTTTTTTTTTCATTTAACCCGTACCTCTCCACCACTATCAAACAGAACTATATGATAATTAAAATTCATCAAAAGTAGAGTATTTTGGGTTGAATAGAGGTTATAGATGATTCGTTGATATATTTGTCTCTAGTTGCACATCAAATATTACTCTTTAATGGGTTGAAGAGAATCAAGAGAAGTGAGCTCAATATTCCGCTGTGACCGCAATGGGGGTGTAATATCGATATTCACAGAAGAGGCAATGTTGTCTTGATTGGATTTGTAGATTCTATTCCCGTTGGAACAATTGGTTCCAGGAAAATATAGGAACATTTATATTTTTTATTATTGTCGTTTTGAATTTAATTGACTTATGTTTTTTTTTACAAGTAATATTTTTGCAGTGCCTCCGCAAATTTTGCCTTTCGATTTTGGTGAAGAATCGGTAAATTCTGGAGATTTAGCGACACTTACTTGTTCAGTTCATAAGGGTGATTTACCAATTAATATATCTTGGTTACATAATAATATTAGCATAGGATATATTGAGGGAATTTTAATAAGCAAAGCGGGAAAAAAAGTCAGTACTGTAACCATTGATTCAGTGCAGGAAAACCATGCTGGGACATACATTTGCTTAGCAGAAAACAAAGCAGGAACTGCGCAGCATTCCGCAATTCTTAACGTTAATGGTAATTTACAATAAATGTCAATTCGAGTTTAATATTTTAAGTAACGTTTATTTGTATAGTATTATTTCAATGATTTTTTTATTCTTGCCTATTCCTATCCAAAAATTATCCAGTACGACTTGAAATAAATAGATTACCTGTAATAAAAATAATATTTTTTGTAATATGAAGACAATACTTCGTTTTCCCCATTTTTTTATAATTCATCGGAGGTTATAGGTGATTCATTTACAATTGTTCCAGTCCCCACCTCAAATTTTACCTTTCGATTTTGGAGAGGTGTCTGTGAACTCAGGAGAGCTTGCCTCAGTATTCTGCTCAGTTCACAAAGGAGACCTACCACTAAATATTACATGGCTTCACAACAATACGACAATAGTGCTGGGTTATGGAATATCGATATTCAAAAACGGCAATAAAGTAAGTTCACTGACTATTGAGTCTACAAATGAAGAACACAGTGGAGAATATACCTGCCTAGCTCAAAATGCTGCTGGTTCAGATAGGTATTCTGCAATGCTAAATGTCAACGGTACTATAACATACTATTTACGTTTTTATGATTCTAATAGCAACGTTACATTGTATCATCCATCTATGAGCAATCGTTTGCATTTTGAACGATTATAGTTACGTTAATAATTTTTTCTTAATTATTTTATTCAAAAAATTTGATTAACATTCAGTGCAGAAATTTAATTTCCTCAATTTTGTGGTTTTTTTGCAGATTGAACCAATATGTTATATATATATATATATATATATATATATATATATATATATATATATATATCATATATATATATATATATATATATATATATATATATATATATATATATATATATACATATATATACATATATATATATATATATATATATATATATATATATATATATATATATAAATATATATATATATATATATATATATATATATATATATATATATATATATATATAATATATATATATATATATATATATATATATATATATATATATATATATATATATATATATATATGTATATATATATATATATATATATATATATATATATATATATATATATATATATATATATATATATACATATATACATATATATATATATATATATATATATATATATATATATATATATATATATATATATGTATATATAAATATATATATATATATATATATATATATATATATATATATATGTATATATATATATATATATATATATATATAGGGTGTTATATAAAATTGTTTATTATATTTAAACAGATAATTCCTTGGGTCAAGAAAACAATCAACAAACTACTTTTTTTTTTGTCTCATTTCCTACATTTTTAAAATTTTGTCAAAGTTCCATTTACCAGCCCTTGTGAGACGCTTATTTCTGCCAAAAGTTCACATTTATTTATTAACATAATTTGTAAAAACATAAAGTAATCGAATTTTTTATTAAAAATTATCAAAAATTATTACTAAATAAGATCATTATGACAAAATATTTTTTTTCATGTAGGAATTGTAAATATTTATCATAAAAGAGTTAAACTTACAGACAAATCAAAATTTTTTGCTATTACCAATAGAAAACCTTACCTGAGTAAACTATTGAGTATTATGCTGTTACAACAAACTACGTCTTAGTAACAAACACTTTTAATTAAAAAAAATCGTTGCTTTTCACACACTCGAATGTATCAAACAATCCGCTGTTATTAAAACCTAAACACTATATTAAAAACTTGTTAAATGAACGTTTTCTTCAAAATATAAAAAATGCGCGCTTTACTACCCAAACATGTGTTTTAAACAGAATTATGTTCGCTTTTATGTACGCACTAGATGAGGATCACTAACTAATAATGGCAACATTGAGATGACCACGCACAGCGCCGCGCAGCATGCATTTAACAACGATTGTGCCAGAAGGAAAGAACCAATCAATCATTCTATATGGAAGTGAATAAAAATTATATTTTGAATCGTTTTCCACTGCTTCGTAAAAAAATTACAGTAAAAGTTAAACAATGTTTTAATTATTAGTGGGTGATTATTTTTGTTAGTATAGTATGTTAGTGCTTTTAAAATACTCATCTTCAGAACGAGGTTATTTCTTCAGTATCAGTATGTGTTTTCAACTGAAAAAGAAAAATTTCTTTAATTTGTAACAAAATAAAATAAGAAATTGTGAATTTAAGCGTGACAATATTGCAACAATCCAGGTTATTATCAAAATTGACCTCAATTGTTTTTAATATGTGTATGACGTACAACCTTTGGCGTACATGCTGAAAAAACATAAATCTTTAGAGTTCATTTTCTCTTAAGTTATAGCGAAGTGCTATTTATCGCAATTTTTCTGCAGTTTCACTTAGCACAAGAGTTTACCGGTTTAAATATATTAAACGATTTTCATAACACCCCCTATATATATATATATATATATATATATATATATATATAGGCTTCTGTCTTGCAGTGATGATGATTTTTTGTCCATCGTGATAATGTGATTTTGGATGTGATCTCTGAGGGTAACGCATAACATTGACCTCTTGTACTTAAGAACTGGTAGTACGCATTTATCAAAAACTTTTTTTTAAAACACATCAGAAGATTAAATTTAAATATATAGCCCAGTTTGCCATATGCCGTCCAGAAGAGACCTATTCTCCGCTGAATTTCATGTGTTTGGTTATCTCGTCCTATACTGACTTCATGTCCTAGGTATTTATATCGGTGTACTTGCTCAATCTCCACGTTATTTAATTTTATAGTGTCAGTTAATACAAGATTTGTCATAAAGTGAGTCTAGGATAGATTGATTTTTAAACCAACCCTTCTTGAAGCATGTGCAGCATAGTTTATGCTTCTTGTATATTGTCTGTTATTAAGACAATATCGTCGCCAAAACAAAGGAGATTTACCTTTTCACCGTCAATATGAAGCGCCATTTTTTTTCCAGCTTATTGATTGTAGCATACTTTCAAGAAGTGTTACAAAAAGTTTAGGAGAGAGCTTATCATCCTGGCGTACTCCTCTTTCGATTTGAAATTTGCTGGGTTACAGGGAAAGTCGTCCTAGATAATTAAGGACGTTATAGTTTAGGTCGTTTTTGACCGATTTGACTCTATGACATGATGTCCTAAACTTAACCGTTTTCGAGATATTGAAGTTTAAAAATTTTCTAAAAAAAAACATGTTTTTTTTTTTGCTTTTATATCGATTTTTTTTATTAGAGGTTCTCTAGTGCGATTTTTTGGTTATTTTTAGTTAGTCTGTATGTCAAGTATCAAAAATCATCAAAAAAAAATTGAACTAGTTACTAACAGTTTCAAATGGCGGCTTGTTAATATTTCTAAATTACGAATTTTTACCAAGTGTTTCCTACTTTAAATCAATAAAGAGAAAACAAAATGTATGGAAGTTATTCTGCAAATTATTTTAAAAACTTTTACGTCTTTTTAGCTATCAAAAAAGGTATAATACTAGGAGTTTAATAGGAAAACTGTACACAGAATGACACCTAAAGCGGGCTCGGGTAGCAAAAGGTAAATTTTTAGTTCTAGGTGAAAATACGAAAAATACACAAATAAAACAAAAAACCTTGCAATTTAATATTTTTTATTAATTATAATTCATGTTCTATATGGTTGCCCCTATTTCTAACACAAATTCTCATTCTTTTTCTTTTCACAACGCTGGTTGTGAGGTGCCGCCTCATTTCGTCAGCCGCATCAATTATTTTTTGTCTTAGGACATCCACGTTTTCGATAGGAGTCATCTGATCGTATACGAGACTTTTCATGTGACCCCACACATAAAAATCCATCGGTGTTAGGTCTGGGCTTCTCGCCGGCCAAGGTATGGGTCCGCCTCTTCCAATCCATTTGTTGGGATAATTGTCATTGAGCCATGCACGAACACTTCCTCTGTAGTGAGCTGGGCAGCCATCGTGTTGAAAGTACATGTTTTGTCTCAAACCAATAGGTAGGTCTTCCATCAAATTAGGTAAATCGTTCCGCAAAAAATTGTCGTATTCCTCGCCATTCAAATTATCTGGCAGGAAGAATGGCCCAACCAAATAATTTGAAATTATACCCATCCACACATTTAAGCTGAATCTTGTTTGTGATCCTTTCGTTCTTTTTTTGTTTGGGTTGCCTTCCTCTTTAGAAGCCCAATAGTGGGCATTGTGGTAGTTTGTAAGACCGTCTTTGTCGAATTTCGACATAGTATTTTCTTAAAAAAAGATGCATCTTCGACATCGGTATTGAGCATAAATCTGCAGAATTCTAATCGTCGCGTCGCAACGGATTCCCTTCTTCAATGACTTGCACGGGCGTATAGTGGTAAGGGTGTTGCCCAACAGTATGCATTACAAACCATACCTTCCACTGCGAAATACCTAGCTGTTGTGCGACAACATTTGTAGATGTGGTTGGGTCCACCTCAAAGAGACGTCGTATTTCGTTTTCTTCGTCAAAGATACGTGGTCGTCCCATGTCAGTCCGCCGTCTTTGTACGGAACCAGTTTCTCGTAGTCTTCGATAAGTTCCATCAAATACGCAAACATCAGGTACACGACGAGTAGGATATCGCAGTATGTATTCATCACGTGCACGCGACGACACTCCTTCGCTAAATCCGTAACACATTAGGATGTCAGCATATTCCTCGTTGGTATACGTTGCCATATTCACAAGCAGAGATCAAAATTCAGTTACGAGCCAATTCACACAGTCAGAAGATGAAACACAGATATTTTTGAAAAGCACGGTATAGCACATCTACCACGGACGAATCGCATGAGCAGACTAAAAGTCATTCAATAATGTTTAGTGAACAGAAAATGTCACTCGCACAGAGAGTACTCCGACCGGAAAAAATGCTTACCCAACCCTTTTTATTGTTTGAAGGTGCAGGTAGTAAACGGAAATTGGTAGTATCTAAATTCTATTATTATGTTACTCTACATTTGGGCCTATTGAAATCTCATTTTCTTAGAATTTTCAATAGATCCAGTAGATATTACACCGTTTTAGATAGTTTTTAAAATAATTTGCAGAATAACTTCCATACATTTTTTTTTCTCTTTATTGATTTAAAGTAAGAAACACTTGGTAAAAATTCGTAATTTAGAAACATAACCAAGCCGCCATTTGAAACTGTTAGTAACTAGTTCAAATTTTTTTGATGATTTTTTGATACTTGACATACAGACTAACCAAAAAATCGCACGTGAGAACCTCTAATAAAAAAAAATCGATATAGAAGCAAAAAAAACATGTTTTTTTTTAGAAAATATTTAAACTTCAATATTTCGAAAACGGTTAAGTTTAGGATATCATGTCATAGAGTCAAATCGGTCAGAAACGACCTAAACTATAACGTCCTTAATTATCTAGGACGACTTTCCCTGTAACCCTGTATATATATATATATATATATATATATATATATATATATATATATATATATATATATATATATATATATATATATATATATATATTATATACTACCTTATTACAGTGCCTCCCCAAATTATACCTTTCAATTTTGGTGAAGAATCTGCCAACTCTGGAGATTTGGCAACTTTAACATGCTCTGTACATAAAGGAGATCTACCACTCAATATTACTTGGCTGCATAATAACCAATCTTTGGAGCTGGATTTTGGAATCTCAGTATTCCAGAATGGCAAGAGGGTTAGCTCTTTGAACATTGACTTAGTGGCTGCTGAGCATAGTGGAGAATATACTTGCGTTTCTCAAAACCAAGCTGGAATAGATAGACATTCTGCAACTTTAAATGTCAACGGTATTAGAAAATCGAACTCTATCATCACCCTACCCCTTTAGGCTTGCCTTTAAATCTAACCCTATCAGTCAAACTACATATTAATTAAAATTAAGTTTTTAATAAACTAATTTACTTTTCCTTTATTGTTGACACTCAGTGTGCGTTGAATAATAATAATACCTTAAGTATTCGTATCAAAACCATCACCCAACGTGATTGTAACTGCTTTAACCATAATTTTCATTTAATCTCATATAGTGAAAAAGCTTCTATATCATAACAGTACTACCCTTGCATATTTCCAATACGTAAAGAATTTGCGACCACTGAGACTTTACTTTAAAGTAAACTATCGTCAGATATAATATACGATTTCCTTTAATCGAAAATATATATACAAACTACAAATGAGACCAAAATAACAATAGCCTTTAATATATCATAGTGCTCTTTAAGGACTAATGTTCTGATTGTTTAAATCATAGCTCGAGCTGCAGCTGCTTTCTTCCTCTTATTAGTTTCCGCAAATCGAAATATTGAGTCCTTGTTTTCGGTTCTTCTCTCAGATTTTTCTGAAGCCTTGTTGAGGCTTTCTTTCAATTAAAAACTCCAACCTGGCTTTCTATTTTGATTTACTTTAGAATACTAGGATCACTTTGTTACTGTAGAGACTAAAGCAGATGGCGCTTTGGCTCATATTGTCGTTTGGGAGTATCCACTTCATTCTCAGAGGTAAGGCAGATCCTGATTCATCATTTTTAATGTTCCGTATCAAAATTGAAAAACAGAACCCTCATGGAATCACTTTAGTGTCTATCTGTCTGTCACAGCCGATTTTTAGTCGAAATTATTTGACGTAGAAAATTCAAATTTGTCACAAATATAGGAAACGATGGGCTAACTATAGCCGTGTAGTTTTAAAAGTTAAATTTTTACTTAAGGGGTTAATTTAGGGGGTGTAATCGAAAGTGAAAAAAAAATGTCAGTCATCGAGTGGGGTGTCAAATAAAAACTTGTAAAAACACGAGTTCAAAAATATATAAGATGTAATACACGCACAAACTTTTATTTTATATTATTTTTAAAAAATTACTAAAAATCGCTGTCCCCCCATCCTATCTCTAAGATTACTAATCAAAAAATTTCGAAAAAATTCTGCAATATTCTCCATAAGGTGTAGATTGAGCGAAAATAATCACGAATGCATGCCCTTTGTTAATTTATCTGGTATATAAAAACAAAGATCGGAAACAAGCGCTGTTTAATAAAAAATGTTATTCACTGTCTAGATAAAAGTATAAACACACATGCATAGCAAGGATCTAAGCTAATTATTGGGGGAGATTTTACCAAAAATTTTTTGGAATTTGTTAATAATAGTCTATCCACCTATTTGACTAGCTTGTGGCTTATGCAAATGATAAGAGATACTAATTCTACTAGAGACAGAACCTTGATAGCCATTGTGTTTTGCAATTTTACTAATGACATAGAAGTTCACATTGTAGAAAGTCTTTGAGCCATCACAAACAAGTTTGTATCCGAATCCTAGATATTTATTTTTGGAAAATCATTTGGATGTATTTTGTGAAGTCACTGATCATTTTATATCTCCGTAGAGTCTGATTTGCACTTGGCCTATTTTTCTATTATAAATAAAAATAAAACTAGGAAATTAAAAGACGAACTGTTGTTCAGAGTTTCACTATATTTTATTTATCAAAGTGAAATAATTAAAATAATACAATTTAAATCAGCCTTGACTTGTTTCGATACACAGTACCTGTCTCAAACGGTAGTTGAACTTCTACTATTTTGTCTAGTAACTAATTTAACACGTAGGCTGACACATAGATGTTGCCATTTTCAAAAAAATCCATATGATATTTAGCAAGTACCAACCTTCAAATGATACATGTCAAAATTTCATGACATTTCGATGATTATTTTACAACTTACAGTGGTTTTAGTGATACTTTTGATATTTACGAAACAATGAAAAAAATCAAATTTTTTTTAAAACACTGTTTTTTTGACGGGAAAAAATACCGTTCAAGCAAAGCAATGGCTTGATAAGTGTTACGGGGACTCTGCCCCTAGAAAATCACTCATCATTTACTGATATGCTGAATTTAAACGCCGTCGTATAGATACAAATGATGCTGAATGCTCTGGATGCCCAAATGATGTGATATGTGACATCCTACATCGGAAAACATCAGAAAAATCCACAAAATTGTTTAGGATGACCGTACAGTGAAATTACGTGAGATAGCTGACACCCTAAAGATATCAAGAGAACGTGTTGGTCATATTTTGCATGAATATTTGAACATGAGAAAGCTTTGTTCCAAATGGATACCGCGTGTGCTCACAGTGGACCAAAAACAACAACGTGTTGATGATTCTGAACGCTGTTTGAACCAGTTTTAGAGCAATAAAAGGGGTTTTTTCATGCGATATGTGACAATTTATGAAACATGGATCCACTACTACACACCTGAATCAAATTGACAGTCAGCTGAGTGGACAGCAGCCGGTGAAAGCCGCCCGAAGCGACCAAAAACACAATAGTCGGCTGGAAAGGTTTTGACCTCTATATTTTGGGATGCGCATGGAATAATTTTCATCGACTATGCTCAGAAGGGAAAAACCATCATAGTTATTGGTGCGTTTGAAGGCAGAAATCGCAAAGAAACTGCCCCAAATGAACAAGAAAAAAGTGCTCTTTCATCAAGACAATGCACCGTGCTACGATGGCAAAATTGCATAAATTGAAGTTCGAATTGCTTCCTCCTCCACCGTATTCTCCAGATTTGGCCCCCCAGCGACTATTATCTATTCGCAGACCTCAAAAAAAATGCTCGCGGGAAATAGATTTGGCTCCAATGAACAAGTTATTGATGGAAACTGAGGCCTATCTTGAAGGCAAAGACAAATCCTTCTACAAGAAAAGTATAGAAATGTTAGAAAAGCGTTGGACTGATCGTATCGCTCTTGAGATATTGATAAATAAAGTCGAATTTTGCAAAAAAAAACGTGTTTTAAGTAGCTAGACCAAAAACTTTTCATCCTTCGTGTTAGGTACGATTATTTAAACCCTATCTTCATTATACGGAAATTCCTAAGAGTATTTTAAGTAAATTAACCGTTAACAAAATTATGTAAAAAAATTTTTTTGAAGGGATTTAATTTAGTACAATTTCCTAAAAATTTATTTTCATCAAGTAAGCGCCAAATCTATCCAGTTCTAGAAATAAAATTGATTCATATTTTTTAAATCAATAAATTACTATTGTCTAGTAGTTTAGAAATTTTGTTTATTTTTGGGCAGAGTTAAGATTTTACTTATTTCGGAAAAAAAGTACCATACTAACTTAGACTCTGCGAATTGTGTGTTTAAAATTTAACACGAGAATAATAGTAAAATAATATAAGAGGTTATAGGTGATTTCGTTGTTTTGTGTGTATAACGATTATTGATCTCGGTTTTTTCCTTCGTGGACCAGAATCAGCCCAGTAAAATCAAGAAAATCAGCGATTAAAAAAGAAATTTCAAGTACTGTTTTTTAGTAGCTACCTCGCCTATTAAACTAGAGTTACAAACGTCAATCAGAAATATGTTTCTTTTTAGTGCCACCACAAATAGCCCCTTTTGATTTTGGATCAGAACCTATCAACGAAGGTGATTTTTCTCCTCAACTCAATGTTCAGTACATAAGGGCGATCTTCCAATAAACATATCGTGGTTACACAATAATATTAGTATAGGTTACGTAGATGGAGTTTTGGTTTCCAAAGTAGGATTAAAAGTTAGTACTATTACCATAGATTCGGTTCAGCATCATCATGCAGGAATGTATACCTGTGTCGCGGAGAATAAAGCTGGTGTCACTATGCATTCTGCTGAATTAAATGTCAATGGTATTGAGAAAAATAAATCCTCTTGGCATGTATTACATAATAATTTGACTTTTTTTAAACAGTATTTTAAATTATATATTTTTATTTAATTTGCTATTTTCTTCTCGCACTTTTCCCCGAAATTTATCCTTTATTTTCTAATTTATCAAAAGTCATTTCTTAATTGAATTTAAAATAGGCAATTTTCCGCTACTAAAGAATTTTTTCTACGATATTAGATTTGAAATTTTGCTAATAGCTGCTGCACAAATTAAAATTAATAATAAAATTTATTTTAAGGTTAACGGCTAATTTTTTGTTGTCTCATTAATGTTATCCAATCTTACAGTTTGTCAAGTAAGAACGCGACCGCTAGTATTCTTAAAAAATGTGTTTCGAGAACATTTTTTGCCATCAATGTATTCTTTGATGTGCTAACGACGGCGCAATTACCTTGGTAAGTTCTCCAATCCGCTCCTGCATCAATAATCGTCTAGCATCTTCCCGAGGCATGCTGTCAACGAGATTTTCTGCATACTCTGCAAATTCTTCAAATCATGCGAGACAACTGAATTAAAGTCCTCAGAATCTTTCCTCAGAGCTTACTCTTTACAAAGCTCAAACGTGTTCAATAGGGTTGGCATCAGGCGATTGTGAGGGCCACTCTATTATCTTATCGTGGGCCCAAGTGAGCCGCTTCGCGACGTGATTTTCACCCAACAAAGGTTTCTTCAACGTGCTTCTGAATTTGTCATCATAAGCACGAAGATGTTGTCCAAGGTTTCATGTGTCTCATTTAAACTCGAGTTTCTTAATTTGGCGTCCCTTGACGCAGCGACAATTTCAAGTCCCATGAAAACACAAATATAATTGGTTTTTTGACTTTCGTAGTAACTTTGCCTACTGAGCCACGTTTTGGCAAGTCGTCGACATTTTTCCTCTCTTTAAAATGATTTACCCACGTCTTCACAAACGATACCGACTTTTAAATATATTTAGCGGCCGCGGAATGTGTCATTTTATGCCCCTATGGACGGGAACAAAGAACTTCTGCCTCGAACCGACGCGCAAACAAGTGACTCATTTTGAATTTCGGGATATCGACGAAAGTTCGGAATCGATTGATACTTTTACCAAAATGTGTCAAAAACAAAGATTCCCTTTACCGATTTTTTGTTGAATCGCCAGAATCGCATCTACCAAAACTGAATTATCGCGGACGCGTTCTTATGTGACAGACTGTATTAGATGTATTGAACTCTTCTAGCTACAGTTTCACGTGAATCCTGGATTTTACATCTTCTTAATTTCTAAAAGTCAAATAGAAACCGACATTTGGCTGTAACTTTTCATTTGATAGAACAATTACAAAAATGCAGATGGATCTACGTAGATTTCATTAATATCAATACATTTTTGTCATTGAATTAGTAATTTTTTTGAGACCCCTGTCGTAGAAAGACCGTGGTTGGTATTTTATCCAGTTTCATGAACCTAACATCGTTACTGTTCCAAAACTTACCCAAACTAATGATAATCGCAGGGTGAGAGAACAGGACTGTTCAGTTCATTATCGCATTTTTGCTACAGTATAAGCGGCCGTATGTGGTTTCTCATTGTCATGTAAAAAACGACGCTACGGATGTATGCAGAGAATTCACTATTTTCTGATGATGAAGAAAATAAACAAGCACAATTAACAGCCTTTTGACCGCAGAAAAACAGTCACGAGCACTTTTTTGAACAAAATCGCACTTCCGCCGTTACTAGTCTTGATTAATCGCTTCTTCACCGCCCCTTAATGGGTCACTTTGTTTCTGAGATAAGCCCACGCCTCATTACAAGTTAGAATACTGTCCAGAAATGTATCTCATTCTGCCTAGTAGCGGTTTAATAACAAATTTAAACACTAGTAATTCGCTGAGCTTCATTCAACAGATGTTCAACTCATCTAACATTGATTTTCCGAAATCCTAACCCACTTCGAATGATGAACACTACCCTTCCATGAATAATTCCAAATTCCGCACAATTCCATCTACATTTACTTACATGGGATGAAAAGTCCCGATACTTTCCGAGAGATTGCAGCACAAACAAAAAAACATATTATTTTCAGTTAGTGTCAACTCTCAGAAGATTCGTGTAAAATTTTCATTACATTTTGTTTATTAGTTTGCGAGTTACAACTGTTTTAGTGACGCTACTTTTGATTTTTGCAAGGAACAAAAAGAGTTTCGTGTGTTGATTAAACATTGCTTTTAGATGAAAAAAATACAGCCAGAACCTAATAATGGGTAAGAAGTGTTATGGTGCATCTGCTCTATCGAAACCTACTATGTGACTATAGTTTAGTGAACTTAAATACTGTCGTACAAGCACGGATAATACACCACGTTCCAAACGTCCAAATGACGCTGTCACTCCAAAAAATACAAAAAAAAAATCCACCATATTGTTCTGAATGACTGCAAAGTGAAAGTGAGAGAGTTAGCTGACATCGTGAAGACATCAGTAGAACGCGTGGGACAACTCCATAAAATCGATGATGAAATTGGACCAACTGGGCTATGAATTGCTTCCTTATTCATTGTATTCACCTTGTATTACCTCTTTCCAAAATTGAAAAGGTGGGTCCAGGAAAGAGATTTTGCTCAAATGAAGAAGTCAAATGGGAAACTGAGGCCTATTTTTGAGAGCTCTTCAAATCGTACTATATGAAAGGTATCCAGTTATTGGAAGATCGCTAGAATAAGTGTATCGCTCTTGAAAGAAACTCTTTTGAAGAATAAAATCGATTTTTTGGCAAAAATATTGTTTTTTCTGCAAAAGCCTTGGGATTTTTCACCCCATATATTATGCGTCAATATTGTTCCATCAGCTGCGGGATTTCCGCGATGTTCATAATCTGGTCAACACTTGTATTTTCAATAAGGTTTCAATACCCAATGACGCAAGATTGCCAGAAACAAAAAGAGACGACTTCTGAACCAGGATCTCCTTATTCTCCCAATTATAGTAAATTGTTGTTTCATAGGTCTATAGTTTTTGCAATAGATATCTAACCACTATCCATTCTCGTCTACTCATATCACATAGTCGATATCTTGAGTTTTAATCATGATTTGCCGTAAATCTAAAATTAAAAACTACTATTACATAACACTTAAAGTTTGGTTTCCATCTTACAAGAGAAGAAACCCTTCGACTCTTTGTAGTATTATCTTATTCAATGCGATAATTAGGAACCTCTATACCTCTATTTTTATTTTGAAACCCTGAATTTAGCATCAGTATAATTAAAATTAAACCGTGAAGGATACAGAAACAAACCACAGGTGATTCGTTGTTGCGTTTTATATGTACTACCTAAAGTATTATCCCAATAACACTTCATTACACGGTTGTCAACGGAGCTTTGCCAGTTGATATCGTAATAAGGCTGGTCAATGCTTGAACAGTCTTACTATTAAATCTACCAATCAGGATCACTGTATGTTTCGAGAAAAACCAGAAAGAAAGTACAAATCATCAGACTTGATAGTGAATGGTACTACTAAATACATATTTTTTCCTTAAATTTATGGTTCGTGTATTAATTTCAGCTTTTCCATTATTCCTAGCATTTTTATCAGTAGATAATTAAGGAAATTATATTGTTTTCCATGTAGTCATTTATTCATTTATGTAAACGTAACTAATGTTGTAAGTAAATGTACTAACAATTACGAATCAATATTTAGACTTAATAAGCACTTAATGGGAGGTTATTGGTGATGTTTATCGAGTTTGTAACTTTTTGTTTAGGTAATTCGTTAATGAAAATTAATTATTAAAAGTTTGGTTTGTAATATAGGAACGCCAGTAATTTATTAAATTTTCTTAGTTCCTCCACAAATCTCTCCGTTTGATTTTGGAGAGGAACCAATCAATTCAGGAGAATATGCTTCGGTCCAATGCTCAGTACACAAAGGCGATCTACCCATTAATATTGCATGGTTACACAATAATATTAGCATAGGCTACATTGAAGGTCTTCAAGTTACCAAAGTTGGTAAAAAAGCTACTTCAATTAGTATTGATTCGGTCGGCGAAGAACATGCTGGAATATATACTTGTTCGGCCGAAAATAAAGCTGGGAAAGTCGAATATTCTACTGAGTTACACGTTAATGGTATCTCTCAGTAGAAAATGCTGTTATTTTATTGTTATTTAGATTTTCTTGCATGTCATGTTATTTTTTTATTTAATTCCCCTTCTCCATATAATGAGGTATACCGTTATTCATTTTATTTTTGACACAATCTACATTAACTAACTCTCTTTAATTCAATTGTAGTAAAGAATTTAAACTCATTCGCTTTTTATTTATCTAAACTAGGCATTTATTGCAGTACCGCCACAAATCATACCTTTCGATTTCGGTGAATCATCGGTAAGTGCAGGAGAAGTAACATCAACAACTTGCACCGTTCACAAAGGTGACTTACCAGTTAATATAACATGGTTGCATAACGGGCTACAAGTAGAAGAAAAGTATGGCATTTTTGTGCAATCTAGGAAAAAGATTAGCTCTTTGTCAATAGACGATGTTAATGAAGAGCACGCTGGGAATTATACTTGCGTTGCTCAGAATATCGCTGGGTTGGACAGTTATACTGCTGAGTTACATATTAACGGTAGTTATTTATCATGAGATCTTGGTGTATAGCATTAGGTTTCCTTATATTGCCCTTTTTTATCCAAAATTAGAAACCCTTACAAGACAAAACTTAGTTAAGATTGTTCGCTAACACAAGAATTATGATATTCTGTATCATGTTTTGCGCACTTTGCCTAATATTGAAAACTAGACATTTTTTTATTATTTTAGTAAACTGTTAGCAATACGTATGTATTTATTAACACATTCTTAATAATGAAGCCATAAAAATTGATATTAAAATGCAAGTACTAATTAAATATTTAAATAATGTATGTGCAGGCCCGCCGCTAGTAGCCTGAACGCCCGCGTGCATAACCTACTATGCTTCCCCCCCAGAAATTTTCTGTGACCGCCCTCATCTTATTTTCCCTGACTGTAATTTGTACAAGAGACTCTGTATTTGCCGCCCCCCCCCCTTGAATGTGCCGCCCGCGTGCGGTGCACGGCCTGCACGACCACTTACGGCGGACCTGTATATGTGAACAGTTTTATTGTTATTTCACCCTGTCATAATAGCAGCAAAAGTGTAGAAACTCAGGACCTAGCAAACAAGCCAGATAAATCCTTTTTAACCACCTCCATCCACACTCACCATCGCGGTCTCCACAGAACGACCCAAGCCTTACTCAACTATTTTACAAAGCTGTCATTTAACATACAGTTTGTATGTGATTGTTTCAATTGGTTGCAAGCTGGAATTACTTTATCTAAATGTATATAATGCTACAAGCATTCACTGTCCGCTCAGGAAGAAAATTAGCAAATACGCCCCCTTTGTGACCCCACAAAATAATTGAAAGCTCCTTTCCGGTCCATAGTTGGCGTTTACCGGTCCTGGCTCACCGCTTTCCCTCTATTCCTTGCTAACTTTCTTCGCTTTTGTGGTGTAATGGTTTAGTTAGAATACCGTCCAGAAATGTATCTCACTCTTACTCGTAACAATTCAACAACCTCCCACAATTTAGGAACTCATTTAGCCGTAATTTTTCGAAACCGTAACTCATTTCGAATGATGGAGACTACACTTTCATAATTAATTCCAAGTTCTGCACAAATTTCGTACACAGTTATAGGTCGATATTGTTCAGCTGCTGGACTTCGTGAATGTGCTCGGCCGTCAGATTGGTTTTAGACCGGACCAATAGGTATGAGTAGTTTTCTGCGTTCGTTTTCGCTCATACAAACACTTGAGTTTTCGATAAAATTTCACTACGAAAGTACTGCCTTAATTTTCAAAATATTGGCAATATTTAACGGAAGAAGACTACTTGCGGGCTCTGTTCAACACTATATTTTTGTCGTTCAGTTTACTCGCTACCTGTTCCCCAACAGAACCACAACACAATTCAGAATGTCATTATTAAAAGTACTTCAAAATGCTACCAGCATATTTATTACTAAAATGGTAGCATTAAACAAACTACAGTTTCTTTTAATTTTTTTTTTACATCAAGTTCATGTTGTTTTGGAAACAGCAGAAGACAACAAAGATTTGTCAGTTTATCTTATATTAATTAAAAGAAATATACAGAATGGTCTTCAAAAAGTAATTAATGACTCTTCGCAACTATTTGTTCCTACAGATAAAATGGTGACAGATGATATTTTAATATCGCCCTTCTATTATCCTAATTTTCTAGTTCCACCTCAAATCCTTCCTTTCGATTTCGGTGAAGCTTCAGTAAACGCTGGTGATGTCGCCTCCGCCATGTGTACAGTCCATAAAGGGGACTTACCAATTAATATCACATGGCTGCATAATAGCAGACCAATAGGAAATAACGATGGCATTTTTGTCCAACATAGGAAGAAAGTTAGCTCTATAACTATTGATGATGTAAACGGAAAACATGCTGGGAATTATACTTGTATTTCGCAAAACAGTGCCGGACTGGATTCCTATATGACTAAATTACATGTTAATGGTAGATTGTAGATGATTATTTGTAGATTTGTAGACTATGTGGATTCTTTTTAAGTTTCTTCTTATTTTCATTTTTTCATCCTTTATTTTATCCAATTAATCTGTAAACCCTACAAAATTATTTTTTCAAAATAAATGGAAAAATGGTTATTTTAAGGCATGAAGGTCGTTACCTTGAAGGTATTTCTATATGACATTTGGTCACAGGTATGCTAGACAACAATGTAGCGAGACTAGTCGATCAGATTTCGTCTCCATAATGACAGCCGTCGAAAAATAACCCCGACAAGTCGTCTCTAATAGTGTCTACGGCATCTGTGGACAAAAAGTTATGAAGAAATACTTTTAAATCAAGACCTACAATCCTAGAAGTCCGGCTAGTCTGTATTTGACATAAAAGCAATGTTATTTTTTTATAAAATTACTATTGGAATTAATTTCGAAAATATTGGGAAAGATGCACTTTAAAGGAACTCATTTTAATCAAATGGATTGAAAACGTAGATAAAAAGTGAGTTAATTTGATATAACCTAAATCAGTTCTGTCTATTTTCGGAAGCTGTGACTTACAACTTAAAGAATTTTTAAGTAATGGGAGGTTATAGGTGATAAAATAAAAAATTGTTGCTGCCCCTAATAAACAATATCTTTTTAAATAGTGTTGCCACATATAACTCCACTTGAATTTGAAGAGGATGTCAACACAGGTGATAGCGTTCAAGTATCATGTTACGTAAATAAAGGTGATATGCCCTTGTCTTTCTCTTGGCATCTCAATGGTCATCCTGTCGACGAGTTTGCTGACATAAACGTCGCACCGTTCGGCAAGAAAAACCTCAGTTTTAAGTGTGGATGCTGTAAGCGAACATCATGCTGGAAATTACACGTGCTTAGCATCGAACAAAGCTGGAATATCTAGCTATACTGCTGAGTTAGTTGTTAAGGGTACTTTATGTTACTACGCTTGCATGGAACTTTTTTTTGATTTTTTAATAATTACCTTACCAAATATCCTTTTAATTTTCCTTTTTGATTGTTCGCCTCAACTCTACACCAGCAAGTCCCAAGTGCGTTACGTTTGCTTTCGTTCGTTCTTTAGGCTAAAAATTCATATAGCATATTATGTTTCTATATGATTTAGGCATCTCTTTTTAATAAACTAATTTAGTACGTTTTATTTTGTTTTGTTAAATCTTAAGTTTATGCTAGCAAACGACAAAAACCAAATTCAAAGGGATCACAAGTGTCCAAACGGAGCTCACTTGACCGACACTTTTAAAACTTAATAGTAAATTTTCTAATTTACAATAAAATTAAAGTAGCATTCTTTTTAGTGTTTCGTACCAAAATCGAAAATCGGAACACTTATTGAATCACTTATTTGTCTGTCTGTCATAACCGATTTTCTCCGAAACTATTTGAGATAGAAAGCTGAAATTTGTCACAAATATGTATAGGAATTGATGGCCTAATCACAGCCGTGTAGTTTTGAATTTAAATTTTGAGTTAAGAGGTTAGTTTTGGGGGATGAAATCGAAAAAAATTCAACGTCGAGTGAGGTGTCAAATCATAGCTAGCAGGAGTTCAAAAATATTGCCACAAATCGCCGTTTCCCACCATATCTCTAAGAGTAAGAATCAAAAAATTTCGCAAAAAATTCTGGAATATTTTTCATAAGGTGTAGATTGAATGAAAATTATCACGATCGATAATTTGTCGGGTATAATTTTTTTGGAATGTGTTAAGGTATTTCTTACTAGAAAACGGGGAGAGCATTATGTTAGAGAAAGACGCGAAATAATTTGGTTTTCAGAGTATAAGCCCGACGAGAAGCAAGCTTCTCGCTTGCTTCCCACCGCACGCAATCACGGGTTATTTATTTGTATTTAGTATCGATGTATATCAATTAATTTAAACGATACTTTGGATTATTTATTGAAAATATATCAATTATTAAGTACTGATAACTGAATAAATGCGCATGCGAGGCACGCGTTTATTCTAGTATCTTTTAAAAAAAAGTCCAATCAGTGCAAAGCATATATATGATTTAAAATTTGAAAGAACGTCCGCGTCCGCAGTCTTCTTCAAGCTACGTTGCCACATCGAAAATTCACTTCATAAAACACATTTAAAAGTAATATTTATCTAATATTTTTATAACAACTAGGAGGTAAACTGCCTTCATATTTTAACAAACGAAAGCAAAGTAATTATTTTTTACTTTTTATTGTACATACGACAAAAAAAATTGTAAACAACGCATGCTTTTGATCGAAGAAAAAGTATGGATTTCTATCTTTTACATGTTAAATATCTAAAACTTTTACAAGTAATTATGGTAATACGGCGTGGTACACCATCTTTATATTAAAGCAATGAATGCATGCTATGGTAAATCCCAAGATATAAGATCTTGCCTTTTTGCTCTTTCAATGGGGCAATAAACGACCCTATTAAGGTTTTGTGCATAGTTGCCAGGTATTACGATAAACGTATTTTTATTTTACCTGCTCTGTATACCGCCGTCGCTTGCATCTGCAATCATATTGGATCTATTTTTACCTATATATTTACTACCTGGCAACCCGGTTTGGAGCTCTTTAAATATTTCATAATATAGGCCTAATGACCTCAGGTCCCCATTAGGATTCGAAAGATACTTTTTATTATTTTTATGTTTAGTTTTACTTACAACTTACAACGTAACGATTCTATTTTAATTATGTGGCGTCCGTGGGAAAATTGCAATAATGGCCATCGCAAGAGAAAATATTTATCACTTGACGCTAAACAAATAGTGAAAAATGTTTAGGACAGTTTGGTAAAAAGAAATTTGAATAAATAAAGAGGTTTGCAAGAAACCAGTGAACTAACAACAATCCCAATTTCTACGATTAAGAGTATTGTAGGTAAACCATCACTCAGGAACAGGAAAAAACGGAAAGATGCAATGCATCATATAGACGATTGTGAAAAAGACGTCATCAGGAGAAAAATATATTCTATGTATGAAGAGCAGTTGGTGCCGACACTAGACAAAATAAAATTAAGACTGGTGCAGGACGGGACCAATATACATTGTGGCCGATCAACCCTTCACAGAATTCTCTTAAAAATGGGATTCACGTTCCGAAAAATCAACAAAAGGCAAGTAGTGATGGAGTCACAAAGATTACGAATCTTGCGACATACTTATTTACAAGAAATTAAAAAGTATCGATCAGAGAATTGGCCAATAATTTATCTCGACGAAACATGGTTCGATACTCATGACACTGTGCAAAAAGGGTGGGTTGACAGTAGTATAAAATGTCAGACAACCTTCAAATAAAGGTAAATGAATAACCATTCTGCATGCTGGATCTGAAAAGGGCTGGGTTTCAAATTCTACTATTATCTGCAAAAAACGTAAAAGATTCTAGTTTGGACTAGCACGAAGACACGACCGCAGAACTTTATGAAAATTGGTTTCAACATTCCCTTTTGTCAAATGTTCCCGAACAGAGTGTTCTAGTTATGGACAATGCAAGTTATCATAGCCGCCTACTAAATAAGATTTCTAATGCAGCCAACACCAAATCGGAAATACAGAAATATATGTTAGAAAATGACATTTATTTTGACTTTAGTTATAAAAAAAGTGATCTTTTGGAAGTTTTGAAAGACTGTAAATTGAAAAAGAAATATGTTTGTGATAGTATGGGCACAAAATGTTTCTCCTATTTTCAGCGTGTCACTGTTTGAATTAGTAAAAAAAGATATAAATGATATACCTTGTGAAAGCTGGAAGAATTCCATTCAGCACGTTGTTATAGTTGAAGATTGATATATTTATGCAAATAATATAACCCCACTGATAATTACCTCAGCTGATGACAGTGATAGTGAAACCGAATTAGGCTTAAGTTAAAATATATTTTTATTTATACAATATGTCCCCTCTTGTAAACCCCATTCATTCGAACTGTATATTTGTACTTCTTATCCATTTGTTTTTACATGCATCTATAAATAAACATCTCCAAAAACACACTAATTTTATTTATTTGCATTAATGAATAAAATTCTTAAGTCCGTCTTTGCAACCTATCATAAACAAAAGGTCATTTTTATATTGCCTACTTAAAACGACAAAAATCAGGATCTTATATTTTGGGACAGGCTATACTAAAAGCTATTATTTCTCAAAATTAACAGTTACTCGTAAGAAATACTTTAAAAAGAGTCTATCCACCTATTTGAATAGCATTGGGCTAATATAAGTGATAAAAGATACTAATTCTACTAGAGATAGAACCTTGATAGACAATATGTTTTGCAGTTTTCCTAATAATGTAGAAGTTCACGTTGTAGAAGGATTTTTTAGCTATCACAAACAAGATTGTGTCCGAATCCTAGATATCGATTTTTGAAAACTCATTTGGGATGTCTTTAAGAAGTCAGTGATCATTTTATATCTCCGTAACAAACATTTTTATTTTAAAAGCAATTACGGTACGAAACACTAATTACGCAAGTCCGACTTATACTTGGCCAGTTTTTTATTTTATATTAAATAAAGATGCATTGCATTTAAAAATTAAATTGTTCGTTCTTAGTAGGAAGCCATTTTTCATTTATGAAAGAGTTTTCTGTTGACTAGAAAATTCCTCAGATCATTTTCAATATTGGGTTGTCATTCTGACACGCCCTATTTATCGGCTGTCACTTACCACTATAACTATAATTCACAGAACAATTGCTGTTGCGATTATTTAGTTCTATTTTTGAAATGTTCGGTCATTTTTGAATAAAGAATGTATAAATATTGACTTATACCTACCATTGTTATAATTTTATTATATGCACATACATATATATGTATGAATTTTTTCCTTTGCTTTCTAGTATCACCAAAAATTCACCCTTTTACTTTTGGAAGTGAACCATCATCATCTGGTGAAACAATAACAGTCCAGTGCACCATTTCAACTGGTGATTTACCGGTTATTTTTTCTTGGATGCTTAACGGCAAACCAATTATTCAAGATCAAAATATTAATATTGCCCCATTCGGAAAGAAAGTTTCTGTTTTAAATATTGATAATATTAACGAAGGACATGCAGGAAATTATACGTGTATTGCCGCGAATAAAGCAGGAATGGCTAGTTTTTCTTCGGAGCTTGTTGTTAAGGGTATTAAAAAATAAATACAATTTGTTTAATTACTTAATTATTGTTTATAAAATATTAATTATTAACATTAACAAAGTAGTTGTAGACTTAGTTTATTTGTTAGTTACCTTATTGTTTAGTTCTCTTCTGTATTTAATAGCTTTTATTTTTTATAAAACATCATCTTTAAATCGCTATATTCCTAAATTTACCCATTTATATCCCAGTCTAAAGGCTGTATGGTCAAATATGTATGTAATTTAAACTATTGGTTAAATATTTTTTATTAGCACATTTTCAGGAATATTACGTATTAACAAAATTATATTTTTTTTCCTAAATTGAGAAAAAACCTCAGTTTGTTAATTTATCTATGGTTGAATTCGAATGACTGCTACACCTAGAGTATCACATTAGGGTTGTATTTCGATGCTTTTATCACTCAGTCTTTATTTCCGTCAGATGAGTGTTTTACAAAATTCGGTAACAGTCTGCTATCTCCAGCAGACATAAGGTGTATCTTTAAACGGTAGTAACCAGGGAAGAGAATGTCGAGAATTTGCAAATGCCAGGGAAGAGGTCTTTGCTGTTTTAAAAATTCTCGCCTTCTTACCTGATATAGTGTTTAGTTCCTAATCGTGATTGCCTCATTCCTGGGAGAACCCAACCTTCAATGCGGTTATTGCGGGAATTAGTTTTGTAAAACATTTTTCCTTCTATTCCGTATGAACGTTTAGGATCAGTTAGGGATTTTTACGCTTTATGAATGTTTAGGGAAATGTCATACGTCATAAATCGTCGCAAATATTTTTAGCTGTACAATAGTATTGACTAAAGATCAGAACATAGTCGTTTGGAAATCTAATAAATATCTATAAATAAATAAAGAAATAATAGGAGCTGGAAAAGGTTTAAATAGGATAGCTCGTTTCAATCCATCGTGCAATTAATAGGATTATGTTGATTATGTTGGATGCTTTCGTTAAGTCTACGTTTTGCAAAGACTTCAATAAGCTAGGATGAGAGGAGGTACTATAAGAAGTTTGTCGCACAGCCAAATTTTGAACACTTCTCTGTCTAAGGTAGATTTACACCCGATATTTGACCACCATAAATTGATAAATGGATGAATAAAGTACACAAAAGAGTCTTGTGTGTGGAGAATATATATTTATATGTATTTTGAACTTACTCCAACTCGCTTATTTAGCAAATTGCTTTTTTGCTGACTTACAGAGAGGTTATAGGTATTCGACTACTAAATCAGGTTAAATTGCAACACAGTAATGTATTTTAGTTTACAGACTTCACTTAAATTGTTAATTTAATTTAAATCTTACAGCTTTACCAAAAATCCACCCCTTTACCTTTGGAGACGAACCCTCATTTGAAGGCGAATCGGTTTCAGTACAGTGTCATATGGCAAGTGGTGACATGCCTGTAACTTTCGCCTGGATGTTAAACGGAAAACCTCTAAATCAGTATAATGATATTAACGTTGGTTCATTTGGAAAGAAAATATCAGTACTGAGTATTGATAATATCAGTAGAGATCATGTTGGCAACTACACGTGTATTGCTACAAATAGAGCAGGTTTTTCGAGTTATACGACCGAACTTGCTGTTAAGGGTATATTTACTTAATTACAAATTGTTTGCATGGTATTTTTCTACAATCCTTTACCCAATTACTCTCCTAGGGTCTGTTATAATTCTGCTTACCTACTATAAATTAAATAGAAAATGCATTTTAATAGTGCTAGTTTTTTTTAAAACTTTTTTATAATCCGTGGTTTTTAAATTGAAAGTAACGCTTTGTTAGAATGTATGGCATGACACAGAATTACAGTGGCAGAACTTGTACTGTAGCGATACTTTCCAAAACTTCTTTTCCAGCAATGTCTAAATTTTTAGGAACAAAAGTTTCCAAACTATCTACACAGGGGTGGATTGATAAGTCTGGTAAATTTCTACGAAATGGCGGGAACTTTTAATAAGCGGAATGCCACAGGTTCAGGATGCCCGACTGACGTTGACGTAAAATTCATTGAATTGTTAGAGAAGATCGTTGCATTAAACTTCCTGAGATTGCTGAGATGGTAGGTACCTTATATAACCAGGTACACAAAATCCTGCATGAAGTTTGGAAAAGTTGCAGCGTGATCTGAAGGACTTCTGGCATCGTTTTGTGGCTGTAGACGAAGTGTGGATCCACCATTATATCCCAGACACAAAGCGGCAGTCAAAACAGTAGATTGGTGAAGGTGAAAGTACACTGAAAAAAGCAAAAGTAGTTTTATCGGCGGAAAAAAGTAATGGCTATTGTTTTTTTTTTTGGACTCACAACTGGCTCTTCTTTCACAACCTTATTAGACCATTTGCATAGTAAATTGAAGCAGAAGCAAGCAAGATTAACGCGCAAAAGAGTCTACCTTCACCAGGATCATGCGCCTGCACGAGCTGGGCTTCGAAATAGTTAACCACCCACCCTATTCCTCAGGCTTGGACCTAAGTGACTTTTTTTTTTGTTTCCTAACCCCAAAAATTGGCTTGGAGGGCAGAAATTTCCGTATATTATTCGAAACGGATTTTTATTCTAAGGAATAAAAAAAATTGAAATGTTACTGAACAAAATGTATTGAGCTCAATGGAGATTATGTTGAAAAATATTTTTTTGTTCTTGTATTTATTATTTTCCTTGTTTTTTACAAGATTTTTCAATCCACCCTCGTATAGCAACAACGCAAATAGTATCCACTCCATAGAACAAGTTATAAATGTTCCAAAGGGATATTTAAAATGGGGCAATACTTGAAAAGTAATTACTGTTGTATATATAATTTCTCTTTAATGTTGCTTATCTCCTAGTTTACCGAGTCTTTTCCAAAATTTATGTAATTATCCAAGGAAGCAACTTTCGTTACAATAAAAAGGTATTTAATTTTCCAGAGGTAATACATCCAAAATGCGGACAAAAAAATAATTTATTTATTTTCCTTAGTTTTGCCCAGAATAACACCATTTTACTTTGAGGACAATCCTGTCCACGCTGGCCAATCCGTCCAAGTGTCTTGCTTTGTGTCTGAAGGGGATCTACCTCTACAACTAACATGGCATTTTAACGGAACTGATATACGGGGTGTTCCAGAAGTATCTACAGCAACAGTAGGGAAACGAATGTCCAGTTTGCTTATAGATTCCGTTTCTTATGTTCATGCTGGAAATTACACATGTGTAGCCCGGAATGATGCGGGAGTCTCTATGGTTTCCGCTGAGCTACAAGTGAATGGTTATTTTCTGATATTTGTTTTTATTTAATATTCACTTTATAATTATGAATTGGCTTTTAATCCGCATTCCTGTTTTATCCATTACTCAAACCTATCGACAAAGTCGAAGCGAGAAACAGTTATTTGTGGGGAAAGTCAAAAAAAATTGTTTTTGTAAAGTTAATTTATTAGCCCAGTCGTCAAGAGGCAAATTTTGAAGAAAAGCTCTCATTAAATGTTAACAGGCTGTATTTTGGCATACAGGTAGTTTTTTTGGACATAGAATACGATAAAAAAAAAAGTTTGCTGCTCTAAAGCCTACAAAATCGAAAATCAAAATTAAAAATTCGTTTTTTTTCGCAAATATCTCGAAAAATAAACAAGATATCGAAAAACTAATAACACCACGTGAAAGAATGGGAAATTTTCCAAAAAAAATAATACATATTTAAAATAAAATGGTTGGTTTAACCCCTTCAGTTGTAGTGGAAATCATGCTTCCAACCTCATTTATGATTAAATTAACGTTTCTGTATAACGCTAAATATTTTGAAATTAGCTATTAAGGGGTTTCTCGGGATGCTAATTAAGAATCCGAGGACAAATTTGAAAAATTCAAAATGGCGAATTCAATATGACGGCCAGAGAGTACGTAATTCATTTAATTTCTTCGAGTAATTTAGAATTTTTGTGTTTTCAGTGACTGTTTTCTCTGTACCTGGATGTTGAAATGGAATATAAATACTTTATACTTAAGGCTTAGAGTTTTATGTTTCATTTCCCACCTTGAAATATATATTTTTTTATTTTAAGTTTAAGTTGTATGATAACTAGGAATAAAAATTTAAACAAATGTTTAAGATCACCACTTATGTTTATTATTGCTGACAATTGTTTCGACACACTGTGTCTTCTTCTGGAGCACGATGTAAATTAACTAACAAAGTATGTTTCAGAATATATAGTTTATCTAATTACAAGGACTAAATTCATTAACAATATTTACCTTAATACCTAGAACGAGTTCAATAAAGGAGACCCTCCCCCATCTAATTGATCGTTGAGTAATAAACCTGAGGATTTTTTTCTGATTAATTTCTACCTGTTTTAAACAATTCAGTAATTTTCCTTTCATTTCGTTATGTAAAATTTTGAAATCTTCATTGAATGTATGATTTTCCTCTGTTAAATATTTTGCGTAATGAGATTTGTTATTTTTCATTCTTCCATAAAAAGGTCTGCCTGTTTGTCCTATATACGTTTTATTGCAAGTGCCACAGCATTTTCTTTTTTTGTTTTATTTTTATTATTTTTAATATGTCGAGATAATGTGTTATTTGTACGGAAAGCGATATTTACATAATTTCTATGGAAAAATTTTGAATTTTATTAGTTAATTTTCTGGTATAAGTGAGTGTATGAAATTTTTCTTTGTTTAGTTGTTTGTACGGGTACACCAGTCCTATTGCTTTTTTAAATTGTTTTTTCATTAAAATATTACCTACGAAATCGCTCCTGTATCCATTGTTTATACTAATTTGTTTTATAATATTTAATTCTTTCTGAAAATTTTCTTCCGTTAATGGTGTATTTATTAGTCTATGGATGAAACTATTATAAGTCGAGATTCTATGTCTGAACGGGTGGTTAGAATTAGCGTGTATCATACATTCAATGAAGATTTCAAAATTTTACATAACGGAAAGAAAGGAAAATTACTGAATTGTTTAGAACAGGTAGAAATTAATCAAAAAAAATCCTCAGGTCTATTACTCAACGATCAATTAGATGGGGGAGGGTCTCCTTATTGAACTTGTTCTAGGTATTAAGGTAAATATTGTTAATGAATTTAGTACTTGTAAATAGATAAACTATATATTCTGAAACATACTTTGTTAGTTAATTTACGTCGTGCTCCAGAAGAAGACACAGTGTGTCCAAACAATTGTCAGCATTAATAAACATAAGTGGTGATCTTAAACATTTGTTTAAATTTTTATTCCTAGTTATTATGGATCTCCACCAAGTAACGGCTAAGTCAGTGCAGTGATAATAATAAGCAAAAAATACGTTTATCATGAACACTTTTTTTAATTACAAAAAAGAGAAAGTTTTTTAAGTTTTTAATGATTTTCTAACATATATATATATATATATATATATATATATATATATATATATATATATATATATATATATATATATATATATATATATATACAGTCTCTGGCCAAATTATTAGACGCACTGCAAGATTTCATGTAAAATATTAATTACCGAGTGATATTGTACCGTTTTATTATTTTAAATTGATTTGTTTTTTATTTTTATATTATCCAATCAATTACCTATTTATTTGACATAAATAAAACAGCATTAATTTAGAAAAGCATAAGTTTATTAAGTTTTAAAGAAAAGTGAAATTAATGTCAATATTTAGTTGAGCCACCTTTAGCCGCTATCAAAGCTTTAATTCTGCGCGGCATGCTATCAATGCAAGATTGTACTGTCTCCTGCATTTGAGGATGATGATTCCACACATGAATAATCTTTTCTAGGAGCTGGGTTTTGTTGGTAATCACATCTTTAGCCACTTCTCTTTTCATCAGCTCCCACACATTTTCAATGGGCTATTACCCGGCCAATCCAACAGAGGGATATTTTTTTCTGCCAAAAAAGCTTTAACAGACCGAGCAGTGTGGCAGGGAGCTCCATCTTGCATGAAAGTGAATGGTTCCCCATTTGGAAACCATTCTCTGAGCTGCGGAATCAACCGATTTTGTAATACTTCTTTGTACTGATGTTGCCTCATTATTCCTTTGACGACGTACAGACGTCCAGTGCCCTTGCCGCTGATGACTGACCAAATCATCACTTTGGTGGGATGTTTAAAACCGTCGGGACGACACAATCAGGATGAAACTTTTCTCCATGACGACGACGCACATACTGAGCTTTATTCTGCAAAATTTCGAATGTGCTTTCGTCACTGAAGCAGACCTGTCAAAAATAGGAAAAATATATAAACTTCCATGTTTATTTGCTTTATTTAACTGAAAATGATAATAATGTATCAATTATTGATTAAATTGCTGTATCTTACCGATCTCCAGAAGTCCACATCTTTGTCTTGCCATTGTTTGGCCCACTTCAGGCGCTTTGCTTTCATTGCAGCTGTTAACTTGGGCTTCCTGGCGGGGCGACAGGCCTTAAAATCTAATTCTTTCAATTTTCTTCGAACAGTGCGCTCAGAAGCATTTACGCTAGCATCCTGGAGTTGTGATTTTATTACCTTTGTGGTAGCAAATCTGTTTTCTACACAAATTTTCTTCAAACATCTCTCTGACCGTGGAGTGAAAATTGGTTTTCTACCGCATCTTTTCTTTCTTTTCGGGCTTAATTCCTTCCCTGACTCAATTTTCTTTTTTACGCGTCGTACACTAGCTTCAGAAACCTCCAATCTTCGTGATATTTCTCGGTTTGTAAATGTTTTCGCAATCACAAGGGCCTTCACTTCAGCTTTTTTACGTGGTGAAAGATCGCCTTTTCTACCCATAATGAAAATAGTCCAATTACTTTTTTAAAACACTGCATACAAAATAAACTAATAACTGAGTAGTATAAAACTGTTAAACAAACAATCACAGTCCATAAAGCCACAGAAACACGTCCGTACCTGACTCGATTCCGATCGCGACTGATACAGGTTTGTACTTATTTACGTTTATGTATCACTTTGTCAACACAGTGTTGCCATATGTTAAAAATAAATACAAATATGTAGTCTACAACAATTCTTTTAAATAAAAATCAATAATATTGTAGTTTAAATATACCATTATTGCATAAAAACTCTTAAGAAACATAAAATTACTAAAAAAAATACAGTGCGTCTAATAATTTGGCCAGGGACTGTATATATATAACTGTAACTAAAAAAAATAAATTGACCATTTCGTACTGCTTTGACCGTAAAATTGCCGGCAGCGCAGAAAAATCTTCATATTTTATTAAAACTCAATTTTTAAATAACACAGAGACGATGTGGATATTTTCAATTCTTCCTATATTGAAATTTATGGTATATTAATGATATATGAACACGGATTTTTTTTTCAATACTATATTTTACTAAATATTTGTAATTTACTGTATGCCCATTAAAATCATGAAAACAAAAATTTCATTTTAAGTTTTACAAATTATAAAGCAATAAAAGTAAAAACTATTAGTATCATCGGAAAGCTGAAAGTCTCCTCTTCAAAAAGCTATCTTTTATTTTTTTTTTACACTCGGAAAACAAGCAATATCAATTAACATTCGAACGGTGCGCGAAGACTTTCAAATTAACCTGTTTGATGCGCTACACTTTTTGAATCACCCATCGGTATTTTTAATAAATTCTCACGCTAATAAAAATAATGAGAAAAAAAAAAAATTTATATGCTATTTTTTTGTAAAATTTCTCGCTCGTAGTGCTATTAGTTTTTCGGTATATTTTTTATTTTTCGAGATATTACCGAAAAACCTAATTTTTTATTTTATTTTGGATTTTGTGAGTCTAGGGTACATCAAACTTTATTAATTTTTTTGATCGTATTCTACCTCCAAAAAACTACCTGTGCACCAAAATGCAGCCTGTTAACATTTAATGAGAGCTTCAAACCCCTGGCGACTGGGCTACTATGCATTACCAATGGCTTAGATGATAGTATTTCAAGACAAATTTTCCAACAAATTTCTAAATCTTAAAATATGGCAAAATCTTAGAGTAAATAAAATTAAATCAAAAATTATACAACAATTAATAGAGTTTAAATCAAGTTCAGATATTATGGAAAATAATTTATAGTATAGATCGTAGACGCAATATTCGAACTTATTCTTGGATATAATTCTTAGAATATAACATTATAACTCTAGCTTACTACACAAAATGTAAATACGAGTATTCCACTTGCATGCATTTAAAATGTATGTGAGTAACCACACTTATTACTTTTCGCATTGAAATTTTCGGCTCTCATGAAGTTTTTTTTTTTATCCACAATGCAAAATCTTGTACTCCAGATAACCTGTGCAACAGATTCACATGTGAAAGGAAGTCAAAAGCCTTCTATAGGTCCAGAAAAAGACACTACACAACAGTTACCGCTACTACACCAAACGCTTTATTTTTGCACTCAAAATGCTCTAGCCATATTGGGCTCATCAGGAGCAATGATGAGTCAATCCACAGACCTGATAATACTAACAAGAATAGTGAAACGGGCATCGAAGGCAAAAATATAGTGTTTGGTGTAGGGGTGATATATACTGAGTACTGTTATTTTGCCAAAGATTCCAAAGTCCCAAAGTAGCCCAGAAAAATGCTAAAGAGCAGTTCTGGAGAAAACCGGACTTTGGTTTTGAAAACAAATTAACTGATATACTCGTAAAATATTGTTTAAGTCGATGAGAAAAAAAAACTTTTTTAAAAATAAAGGGCAATATTAATTTGTTGCAATTTTTAGACAATTACTATCCCTGTTTTTAAACAAATCGATGACATAAGAATTATGTATGTCTGTCACAGACTTTGAGAACATTGTTAAATAGATATCAGTTAACAACGGATACTCCCCAATAATTATTTATTCTCAGTAGCAAAAAAAAATATCATAAAAATATCCGACAACTAAAATTAAACAAACAAACTATAAATCAATTACATATATCGGAAATACTTCTAATAAAATTTCATTTATATTAAAGAAAAATAATCTTAACATTGCATTCAGAACTAACAACACATTAGGGAAACATAAAAAACAACAAAGATAAAATAAGTAAACATCAGTTGAGCGGGGTCTATAAGATACAAAAAATTTACATAGGCCAAACACGAAGGAACTTTAAAAGAACATCAAAGAGATTTTATGAATAACAAAAACAACTCGGCTTATGCCGACCATCTATTAACAAATAATCACATTTTCAATGAAAACTTTAGCATTTTATGTTACACACAAAAAATAAAAGTAAAAAAGTTTACTAGAATCTTTAGAGATTTACAAAGAAAAAAAACAGGTAGTTTACTAAATGATCAATCAGAAATAAACAAATTCCCTTTGTTAAACTTATGGGTTTTACTTAAATCGTTACAATAATAGGCCATATTATAACATCCATTATAATTTAGAAATTCCACAAGATTTTTATATAAAGACCAAATGTGATAACGGTTTATATAACTTTGTATAGTATTTTTCACGATCTAAGAAAGTGACTTAGCTACCTATACCCATTCAAAATTCAACAAGATTCGAAAGTGATTAATTTATGGCTGTTTAATGATAAGGCATTGTGCAGGGCCGCACTATACCTGATTGTATAATCGGTGGGCTTAAAATTTTATTGTGATAAGACAGTTGAAATGTTTTATGTACTGAATAATACACAATATAGTGATTACACAAATATATTAAAACAGCGTACAGTGTCCTCGCGTACAATTTTAGTTATTAATTAATATCTAGTTCAAACGTACTTTGTTCATTTGGCGACTATTATAGGATGCGTTACCATCCCAATACAGCTATTCGGTGGTATATTCGGCATTAATTTGTTTTCAAGCCAATCTTCAAAAACTTCAGCGGTTTTATCACAATGATAATCCAAGCTGGAATCTGAAATATTCTTGGCTGCTACAAATAGACATTCTGGTATCCAGCCTTCTTCTGACCCCGCATGTAAAATAGTTATTCTTTTGCCTTTATTTGATGGAGCTTTGATGTGGCATTTTTTGGATTTATCAATCCATCCTTTACTGGGTGTGTCGTGGATGTCATACCAAGTCTCATCTAGGTAGATTATCGTTCGATTTTCCGATCTAGCTGTATTTATTTTTTCATTTTGAGTTGTTCTAAGTGCCGTGATTCCTTTATAACGTGCCTTTTGTCTATTTTTTTGAACAAAAACCCCAAACGACGTAGAATACGCCATAAAGTTGTAGTAAAACATTTTACGTCACAACTATCCTCGGGCAGACTCCGTGAAAGTGACAATAACGTAGGAACTTTTTGTTCTGCATACATTTCATAAATTTTGTGGCGGATTAAATCTTCTTGACATAAATCAATACATTTCGACACACCTTTGTCTTTTCGGGTTTTTTTAGGCGCTATCGAATTATTTACAATTTTCCAAATTGTACTTTCAGGGATGCTTGTTAAAGCTGATGTCTCCGTCAATGAGAAGTACTTTTCGTGGCCTCACTCCACTAACTTTAAATAAACACTTTTAACTATCACTTTTGCCTCAACGGGCAAATATTTGCGGCTTCTGATGGAAAGGACTTCGGACATTTTAAGACACTATTAAACTTCATAATACACACTATTTCAGTTAATACTGCAGATAAAATGAAGAATATTCTTTATATTTATAAACACGAAGTAGCTAATAAAATGCTAGATTGAAAGGGAGGTGTATATATATATATATATATATATATATATATATATATATATATATATATATATATATATATATATGTATATATATTTATATCTATATCAATTACGACCCTGTTACAGCGTGGTACGTGCGAAGATCCTAACGGTCGTTTAATGTTTTTATTGCGTCAATTTGCCAAATCACTTTCTTAGATCTTGAAAAATACTATACATCAGATGAAGTAGCAAAGCTACGAAACATGTCATGTGATTGCTAACATACAGTACATCAATAAAGTGAAAATCTAAAAACTAAGTGGTTTTTTTACAAATTTTTACATAAGAATTTGTTAAGTCTAAAAGTCACCAATTTAAAATATCGATTAGAGACCTTTCTGTATAGTGACATTTTATCGTCTTCCACACTTTGTTGCTTAAGTTAATTACTATAGTATTTCTCCCACGGACGTTTCAAATACGGTTGCACGGTCGATTTCAGGGACTTTTACTATTAGAGCTTAGAAAACTGAATGACATTCAGTAATTTCTAAAAATAACTCTCGAAACGTAAGAAAGTAACCCCAAATCGACACAGTCTAATCCTAAAAACCACGCTCTCTTAAATTAATCATACCTGTTTTCCCAGAGGCGATTAGAATTTCCAACTAATACAAAAGTATTATTTTTAATTACCAATTAACTAGCAATTAAATTTCTTTGGTGACAATATTTGAGTTAATTGTTTGTTTATTAATTTCCCATGGTAGTTTATTTTAATTAGCGGTTTAATTTCTTGTAATATTCTTTTTAGTATTCCGTACGGAACACTTATAATATCACTTCGGTGTCCGTCTATCTGTCACACCCGATTTTCTCCGAAACTGTTTGACATAGAAATTTGAAATTTGGCACTAATATAGGAATTAATGGCGTCGTCAGAACCGTTTAGTTTTAAAAGTTAAATTTTGACTTAAGTGGGCGGTGAAATCGGAAGTGAAAAAAAAAATTGCCAGGTCTTTGAGTGGGGTGTCAAATGAAAGCTTGTAAAAACACGTGTTCAAAAATATATATAATATAATACTAGCGCACACTTTCCTTTATATTATTTTTAAAAAATTGCGAAAAATCGCTATCTCCCCCTTATCTCGATTGATCAAAAAATTTTTTAAAAAATTCTGGAATGGTGTATTACCCTTGATAATTAAAAAAAAAAAAAAAAAAATTCAAGATCATCAGTTTTCAATAAAGATCGAAAAAAAACTTTGTTGAAAACTCATTTGGAACGTATTTTGTGAAGTCATTGATCATTTTATATCTCTGTAATAAACATTTTTGTTTTAAAAGCAATCTTTGTACGGAACACTAATTGCGCAAGTCCAACTTGCACTTGACCAGTTTTTTATTTTATAATCAGAATAAATATTTGGTATTATCTGTACATATTAATACATTTTATTAGGATTACACTTGCATTTTATCGGAAATTTTATAAGTTTCATTAAATTTGTATTGAGTGCATAAAACTATGACATATTAATATTAGAGTAATTTAATGTTGGATTAGACAAAAGATAAATTATAAAAATAAACACAAATTATCTAAAGCTGAATGTCCTCGATGACAAGAAAATATCATTAAAGTCTAATCTCATGTGATTGATATTTTATGAAGTGTTTCTATTTGCAAACAAGTTTTACGGGTTCACAAACGAATTGCTACGTCCATAACAATCTTGCATTTCTAACCGGAAATGTGCAGAGGTAAACAGGAAAATATAGTAACAATTTAATTAGATGGGATTGTTATTTCGCTCAATTATTTAATTCCCCACCACCACTCTCACGGCCGGATACTACTAAAACAACTGTTAAGAAGGCCTTATTAGCTGAACTCTTTGCTGCTCCTTCTACTATCGATTTCAAAGAAAAAATACCACCCACTATTCCCAATATGCAGTCAAGGGTGCCCGATATTAGATAGATTTTGCAACGCATATTTTGGTAGGCCACTGTCTTCATCTTTATTTAAAGCATGTGCCCACCGTTTGGAGCTTGCACAGTAGTAATTAAATACAAAAGACTCAGCTGTTATCGTTATTTGAAGCATGAGCCCACCATTTGGGGCTTGCGCAGTATTGAAACAAATAAGAGAAACCTTTATTAGAGATAACGATTTCCTTTATTTAGGCACTTATAAGAGAGGTTATTTGAAATTCGTTATTCTTATCGCTATTATGGTAGGACCTGTTCTTTTCCTACTTAGGTATACAACCCACTAAGAAAAAACAGAAAACTGAAATGATAATCTTTTATCGCAAATAACAATGACAACAGTTAATTAGTGTTCAATTATGTTGAGATTTTGCAATCTTTGGCACACCTTATAAATATTGAAGGAAGTGATAGAACCATGCTAGACCCAACTTTAATTTAGTAACTTGTATTGACCCCTCAAATACTAATAACCGGTGTGCTTAACCACGAAATGGATGAAAAACAAATTTTCTAGGTTTATAGAAAATCAATACTAACCTAACCTTGCAATTCCTTCGCGTTAATACTGTGCATGCTTGAGACAACGATAAGTACAAATGCCTGCGTTGCAAAATCTCTCTTTTGTCGTTAGACAGCGTATCATAAAACGTATTTTAATGAAGCTAGAGCCAAAAAGACTTCTGGCACTGATGAAATACTTGCCATAACATTTAAAAAATGGACAAGTGAACTAACACTAGTTTTCTGTAGCCTTTTTAACCTATCCTAGAGAAAGGGAATATTTCCTTTCTGCTGGAAATGCGCTCCAGTTCAGCCGATAATCAAAAAAGGCAAGAAGACCTCTCCAAACTACTACTGACCAGTCGCACTGCTTTCAGTAATATAGGATGTTATAGAGAAAGCTATCAATCAAGATCTTCTAAAATATCTAGAATGATTCAATATTATTATCGGTCGTCAATTTTCGAAGTAAAGATCAACAGGAGATCTTCTAACTTATATCATCCATGTTTAGAATAACGCAATTGAACATTTTTGAGAATATCGAGTGGTTGTACTTGACGTATCTAAGGCATTCAACCATGAGGCGGCAATTTTTCTAAAAAAGTTAATGTTGTACCCGACAGAGTTATGTCGGGACACTTCATTCCTCTAGCATCGCCAGTCAATTTGTTAGGCCTTAACTTGGGAGCCAATATATATCTGGGCACGAACATGTCCCGAAATAAAATTCCCAGCTTCTCAGAAGCTGGAAATTTTATTTCGAACTAGAAAGTTTTATACTCCACAACTACTATTAATTATGTATAAAGCTGTTCGTCTGCCTGGAGACCCAGAACCCACTAGCAACCTACTTTCAGGAAAAGCGCCCGATAGATGGGGCCCGCCTAATCCTCCCCAGAGCGATGTACCACCCTTTTCAAACTGTTTTTTATATGCAGAATTTTATTCCATGCCCATGACTGTGTTTCCCACCAAATACGATTTGCGGAGATTCAAGATCAACGATTTCCCTGCAAACAAAAAAAAAAAACTTCACTTAATTATTTCTTCGCTGATGCGTGCTTATTACTGAGATTTAAGTCCTTTAAGGACGAACCAAATAATTAAACATTGGAATACTTATTAGTAACCTTTTAAACACTAATTTGAGGTCCGATGGATGTTTTAATCTCGAAGAGTCCATAGAGAGGCCATTTGTAAGTTTAGGCGAACGCTCGACAAGCCACTATGATTTTACATGATCTAATCGCAATTATTGATACTTGGTACCACTGCCCCTTGCCTAAATTAATTATTATAGAGAATACAAGTTTAAGTAGTTTCTTCCTCCAGTTTTCTTCCCATCATTGCTCTTCGAATACTCTTATTATGGGTGGTGTTCATTTAAGTCTACCTTAGTGGTGTGACTCGACTATCCTTAACACGTATCTAAACCACTTATTTATTTTTAATTCTATTCTATCTATGACTGTTTCTGTCGTCTTTATTCTTCTTTAATTTCTTCTTTCCCTACTCCTTTCGTTCTGGACACACTTCTTCTTCTTCGACGGTTATTAGTTTAGCCTTTTATCTTCGTTTATTGCCCTTATCTTATTTCCATACGTTGGTACAGTGTCCACCATCGCTTATCAAATATTTTTTTCATAATGAAATATTTTTAACTCACCAATTTGGGTTTAGTGCCCCAACAGCTCTGCCTTATTTCTTGTCTTCCTATACCATTTCTGTCAATAATGCTTCTTAAATACTTAAATTTATTTATCTGTTTTACTTGGCAATACTCATTCAATACAACTTCAAATCTAGTTTCTGAGTTTAGAACCGCAGCTTTCAGCTTTTTGCGTATTTAATATTATTTCCATTTTTTTCATTTCTATCCAAATTTTTTTTATATTTTGAGTGTTATTTTTATATCTTGTGTTAATTACCCTGCACTATAGGCTCAATTTTCATTTTAGCAGCATTTAAATTCCTGACATGCTCTTCTTAATTAGATATTTATATTTTACATAATATTAATTAACTTTTTTCTATTTGTTTTGATAGAAGAGTTCAGTAACTTAAAGTGCATAAAAATAATACGAACTGATGTGTCATAAAAGGCTTATTTGTTGTTACGGAAGGCGATGGTAGGATACAACAAATTGTAATAAGTGCGCATACCTAATATTCCATCGAGGGCTGACAAAGCAGCTTTCAAGTCGACAGAGTGGTTAACACGGTCAACACTTAAAAGCAGGCAGTGCTTTTTCGAGGGATGCCCCTCAGACATATGTGGTTAATGTAAAATAAGTAAAAACGGATAAGTCCATATTTCAGCAGTTTACCCACCGGTCTCTTATTCGTCAAATCCATCTTGAGACGCATTTCGCCGTATCACGGCTCGTCAGTCAGACTAGGATTAACAAACAAGAAAACATAATTTACTAGTACTTATTCAAGAACTTACGGAACACGATGGTAGGATACAACGAATTGTAATAAGTACCACTACATTTTATTTTCTTGTTCGTCAATCTTAGCCTGACTGACGAGCCGTGATACGTCAAAACGCGTCTCAGAATGGATTTGACGAATTGAGAACACTTTCAATTATTTTACATTAACCACATATGCCTGAGGAAGATTCCTCGAAAAAGCACTACCTGCTTTTCAGTGTTGACCATGTCAACCACTCTGTCGGCTTGAAAGCTTCTGTGTCAGCTTTCAATTGAGGATTCGGTAAGCATACTTATCCTACCATCGTGTTCCGTAACGTCTTGGATAAGCACTAGTAAATTATGTTCTCTTGTTTGTCAATCCTAGCCTGACTGATGAGTCGTGATACGCCGAAAACGCGTCTCGGGATGGATTTAACGAATAAGAGAACAGTGGATAAAGTTCTGAAATATGGGCTTTTGTCCGTTTTCAGTTATTTTACAGTAACCTTATTTGTTGTTATTACCTAAGTGCAAAAAGTTGATGTAACGTTTGTTATGATGATGAATCACTGATGTTTTCATGGGAGGTTGGAGAATGATAAGGGACAGCTAATTTTAAGACAAAGCATTGTTTATGTTATACAGTGAATAAACCGTTTTGGTATTTCCTTGATTTTGCAGCGTTACCAAAAATTCACAACCCATTTTCTTTTGGTGAAGAACCATCATTCGAAGGAGAATCAGTATCAGTACAATGTCACATCGCCAGTGGCGATATGCCAGTTTTATTCTCTTGGACTCTAAATCAAGAACCTGTACAAAAATACAATGAAATAAACGTGGCGTCTGTTGGAAAGAAGATATCGGTTTTGAGTATTGATAGTATTAATAAAGAACATGTTGGAAATTATACGTGTATTGCCACTAATAAAGCTGGAATTTCTAGTTATACTTCCGAGTTAACCATAAAGGGTACTAAAAGATATTTGCATGTTTTTTACGCTTGATTTCTTCCCCACATGATTCCTTGTTCCTAAAATTTTACCTTCCATTTCCAAATAACTATTCTATAAGTAATAGGTACAAATACCAATTTTAACTTGGGAACCATGATATAATCTGATCAGAGTCACATAGTTCTTTTTGATATTCTGCTCCATGTTTACTATATGGCATATCAGCACGAAATGAACGGAATTTATAGCAAGTCTACCTATTAATACTTCAGCTAAAGCTTAATAGATTGACCTTATCGTTCAAACATTCACTTCATTTCATTAAACTTTTCGATTAAAGGAGGTTCTAAAGGTGATTCGTTGCTTCCTTATAGTCTTTTAATATAATATTGGGTCTATTAGGGTTGTTGTTTTTTAGCACTTCCAAAAATTCACCCATTTACCTTTGGCGACGAGCCTTCCTTTGAAGGGGACACCATCTCCGTACAGTGCATTATTTCAAGTGGAGATATGCCAGTTTTATTTACTTGGATGTTAAATGAAGAACCCGTACAAAAATACAATGAAATAAACGTGGCATCTGTTGGAAAAAAGATATCGGTTTTAAGTATTGATAATATTAATAAAGAACATGTTGGAAACTACACGTGCATTGCCACTAATAAGGCTGGAATTTCTAGTTTTACGTCCGAGTTAACTGTAAAGGGTACTTAAAGATATTTACATCTTTTTTAAGCTGTGATTTTTCCCCACCTGATTCCTTGTTCCTATAGTATTAAAGTTTTAGCTTCCATCTCCGAATAACCATCCTTCGAGTTATACAAATATCAATTCTAACTTGGGAACCGTGATGTAATCTGATCACATTCACACAGATCTTTTTGATATCTTGCTTCATGTTTACTATGTGGCATAGCGGGACGAGATGGGCGAAATTTATGGCAAGTCTACCTATTAATACTTCAGCTAAAGCTTGACTTTATCATACAAACATGCACTTCAGTTCGTTAACCTTTTTGATTAAAGGAGGTTCTAAAGGTGATTCGTTGCTTCTCTTTTATAGTCTGTTAATATATTGGCTCTATTACGGTTGTTATTTTTTTAGCATTTCCAAAAATTCACCCATTTACGTTTGGCGACGAGCCATCCTTTGAAGGTGATACCATCTCAGTACAGTGCATTATTTCAAGTGGAGATATGCCGGTTTTATTTACTTGGATGCTAAACGGAAAACCTATAAATGGATATAATGATATCACTGTCGCAACAATGGGAAAGAAAATATCTGCTTTAACTATAGATGTTATTAATAGGGATCATGTTGGAAACTATACTTGTGTGGCTACGAATAAAGCAGGAATATCCACTTATACCACAGAACTTACCGTTAAGGGTATTAAGTTAATTCGTACAGAACGTTTCCACTATCTACACTCCAGTCATCTTCTAACATTAAAACCCTTAGCTAATTTAAATTCTAAGTAACATACGAGGGTCGTTCTGAAAGTTCTCCTCCTAACACAGATATGGCGCTAAGCTGGCCAAATTATTATATTTGTTAAGTGTTACCTACTAGATGGCTTACTGTAAAGTTTCAGAAGCATGTGTTCAGTTGTCTTTTTGTAGGGATCGTGTAAACAAACAAGTTTTACATTTTCTAAAAAATGGATAAAACTGAAGTGCCAGGTATTATAAAATACTTCGTTTTGAAAATTAACTCCTATGGACATTAAAAAAGAGTTGAATATCCCATTAAATGGTTCTTTCCTTTAGTTTTCGATAATAAAAAAGTGGGCTGCTGAATTTGGACGTGGTCGTACATTTATGACGATAATCCTGCTTTACAGACGTCTCGGACTGTTGATGCAAAACTGGATGACCTTCGCTTCGAAGTGAATCCACATCCACTGTATTCGCCAGATTTGGCTCCCAACGATTACTTTTTGTTTCCAAACCTCAAAAAATGGCTGGCTGGACGAAGATTCGCTTCAAATGATGTTGAGCTAAGACGAAAGCTTAGGGTATTAAAAAGTTGGAAAGTCGTTGAACTAGATGTATTGATTTAAAAGGTGATCATGCAGAAAAATAAAAAAATCTTTACTCTTGCGTTTTCTTTGTTAAGCCGAAAACTTTTGGATCGACCCACCTAATACAGCCAATTCAAATTCATTTAATTGTCCATTAGATTATATGAATAACATGAGACAAGTGAAGTTTACAACAATTGAGGCACCGGATTGCAGAACTGCCTCTACGCGTGACCCCTGTTTCTCTAGTAGGCAGGAGAAAGGATAATGCTGTAAACGCGTCGATCGACGGACAAAATTAAATTATAATGCAATAATCAACTCGTCGTTTTTCTGTTAATAATTCACAAATCGAGTTGATTTTGGGTAGAAACACTCTTTAGGTTTGTGCACTTCTTATGTTTTATGTTATTCGTTTGATAAAATTGTTTGTTTAATTTGTTATTAACAATGAATAAACTTTACGCTGCAAAATTTCAATATTAATTAAAAAGTGGGCCAAAATGAACAATGTCGGCTTATTTTTCATACATTTACGAGTATTATATCAAAAATTCAGGTCAGTATGCTAATTTTTGCAGCAAAGATGTGGATAAATAAACAAACGCTCACGAGCTCCTACCGCACGCGCGCCTTTTCGTGCAGCTAATAGTAGTGAATATTTGTTTATTGAATGCTTTCAGCTACCGAACTTTCGTTTTCTTATTTGGTTATTTCATATGAAAATGAAATAACCAAATATTAATGTTAATTTGTTAATTTGCCGTAGCAAAGTCAAATAACAAAACTAAATGAGGTAACTGTGTAGATATAAATTTCCAAAGTAAAAATTATAAATAGGTATATGCACGCTTTAAAATCGTTTTTACAATTTTTAACGCCAAAATTCAAAAACCATTTGGTTTTGCAATTTCATTTTTAGAAGAGTTTAAAATAATTTGTAATGATAAATTATTATTGTATGTTTAAGAAACAAATGTCTACACAAAACTTTAAACTGTATTTTAATATATTTTTTCATGATTTCTCTCTCATTACGAATCATTATCAATCCTAAAATATACATTTAATGCATGTTTTAGGATTGATAATGATCTGTGATGAGAGAAAAGCCATGAAAAAATATATTAAAATACAATCTACATTTTTGTGTAGACATTTGTTTTTTAAACATACAATAATAATTTATCATTACATGTTCCTTTAAACTCTTCTAAAAACCAAATTGTAAAACAAAATGGTTTTTTTAATTTTGGGGCGAGAAATTGTTATAACGATTTTAAAGCGTGCAAATATTTTTTTATAATTTTTACTTGAAAAATTTTATATCTACATAAAAAATTCCAAAAAATACGTACCTAATTAAGCATACTTTCGTATACTCAACATGAATTATGAAAAAAAAGCAATAAAGATTTTTTTAATAGAATAACCAAATAAGAAAACAATATGTTTTTTTGGCAGCTAAAAGCATTCAAAAAACAAATTTTCACTGCGATTAGCGTGTGCGCTAAGAGCTCATGCGCGCTTGTTTATTTATCCACAACATCGCTGCAGAAATGAACATACTCACCTAAATTTTTGATATGATACTCATAAATGTATGAAAAATAAGCTGACATTGGTCATTTTGGCCAATTATTTAATGAATATTAAAATTTTTCAGCGTAAAGTTTATTCATTGTTAATAACAAATTAAACAAACAATTTTATCAAACGACTATATCCATAAGAAGCGCACACGCCTAAAGAATGTTTTCCCGCAAGAATTAACTTGATTCGTTAATTATTAACAGAAAAACGACGAGGTGATTATTGCGTTATAAATTGATTTTGTCCGTCGATTGACGCGTTCACAGCGTTGTCCTCTCTCCGGTCTACTAGGGAAACAGGGATCACGCGTAGAAGCAGTTCTGCAGTGCGGTACCTTAATTAAGAATTAGAGATAAAATCCTTAAAATCTTTTCACTCTATCAAGTAAAATACGTTTATAAGAAATATTAAAGTTTGTCCTTAAAAATATTTAAGGATTTTGACTTTTTATTGCTTTCTGGAATCCCATTGAACATCTTCAGTCATAAAAAACAGGCTGAGTACAAGTCGGACTTGCGTAATTAGTGTTCCGTACGTTGATTGCTTTTAAAATAAAAATTTTTGTTACGGAGGTATAAAATGATCAATGACTTCACAAAATACACCCCAAATGAGTTTTCAACAAAGTTTTTTTTCCGATCTTTACTGAAAACTGATGACCTTGAAATTTTTGTTTTTTTATATACCAGATAATTTTCGATCAACCTACATCCTGTGGAGAATATTCCAGAATTTTTTCAAAGTTTTTTGATTAGTACTTTTCGAGATAAGGGAGGGGGACAGCGATATTTCGCAATTTTTCAAAAATAATACAAAGAAAAGTGTGCGCAAGTATTACATTACATATATTTTTAAACTCGTGTTTTTACAAGCTTTCATTTGATACCCCACTCGATGATTTTTTTTTTCACTTCCGATTTCACCCCCAAAGACTAACCCCTTAAATCGAAATTTAACTTTCAAAAGTCCAAGTTTCCATTTTCTATGTCAAATAGTTTCAGGGAAAATCAGGTGTGACAGACATACACTGAAGTGTTCCGTACGGAACACTAAAAATGTGGTGATTTTTCAAAGATTGTTGTTTGGTCGCTTGATATTACAAACAGTTTAGTGGTTGTGATTGTACAGGTTCAGTTTGAATCGACCTTTGTTCCTACAAATATTTTACTATATATAATTAAATTTATTTTATATTTATTATTTTTCTAAATGTCTCCAAACATAATTCAACTTGTGTCATGCCAAATATTTATCTAATTCTATATTTCTGTGATATAAATACTCTCTATGCAGTTATGTCATGATCACACAGCAAGATGTAAGTGAGGTAATGTTAAGCGAGAGCATTGAAGACCCTTAATAATTAAAGTATGTTTACTCAACCAATAGATTCCAGATCGGTTCCTAAAAATTTTACCGTTGTTGTTCTACCATCAACATTTGCTCTGGTACATTTGTACACCACCACCATTTTCTCTTGATTCAAATCTATCTGTTCAATGAGCATTACTACACATAGTTTTGCATACTAATCAAATTTCACCAACCAGTACGACTCCATTCATTGCTATTGAAACTACCGTACTGTCGTCCGCAAACTTAATGGTTTTTACTAACACTAAAGATCAATGATGCCATTACCCTAGTATGTTCCAATATTGGCGTTCTACTCGATTAGACGCTACTCAGTCACTCAAGATTTTTTTTCTTTGTTGTAGAAAGAACGTCATAAGAGAGCATTTTTCCCCTTATTCCTAGATGGTAAAGTTTTAGCTGAACGTAGCTGTGATTTAAGGTATCGAATGCGCTTGACCAATTAAAAAACAGGGCGGCAACAGCATAATCCAACTCAAGCTGCTTATAGATAGATTGTGTCAATTTAACTGCAATTGTTTTGACAGATTTCCCAAATTTGCATTATCAATGTATGTTTCAATATTTAAACTTTACCTTATTAATTATATATTTATAGAAGTTATGCAATTATTCCAAATTACCTTAAATAACGTCCCGGAATATCGACTATGGCAGACAACTGGACATTGGACAGACATACATAATATGTATCTACTAAATTTTCAAGAAAGCCAAGTTCTTCAAGTTCCTAAAAACTGCTGTAAATAAGTATATATTGATAATTAAATCTCTATGTGCTATAAAAAGAGACAAATCAGAGATTTATGTGCCTTTCTAACCACTTTAAATAACGTCAAAATATACTTTGTAAATATTTATTTAAATTAGTAAGAGCCAATCCTGTTTGACTGTCAGAGAGTTCACATTAAAAACAGATGGCCCAACTGGCATATGTTTTTGAAGGTAATAATTACCAACATATAGAACTGTGATATCTGTTTATACGAAAAAGGGAAAGCACGGGGAAAACCTTAATATTTGAAAATACTTTTTTAAAATTAACGTAGATTCTTCTCCAAAGTCAATGGTAATATTTGAGGAGGTAATATTAATTATATGATTACTGGACATCAATAAAAGTCTCATTTCGTTATTGTTATCTTAAGGGTAACCCAGATTTTCTTCAGTTCTACCCAGAATAACTCCATTTTGCTTCGAAGTCAATCCAGTACATGCAGGTCAATCTGTTCAAGTTTCTTGCTTTTTTTCTGAAGGCGATTTTCCTTAAACGTCAAATGTCAATTTAATGGAAGTGCTTTAGTACATTTTTCAGATGTTTCAACATGGGAAAAAGAAGCATTATTTAGTCTATCGACTCAGTGTCATATCAAAATGCGTTGCAAAAAAATGCTGCTGGTCGACTACAAGTTAATGGTTAATTTGTTTTATTTTGTATTATATTCTTTTTTTTCTTTGATACCTTTTGAAATATAATTTTACGGATATTTCCTATGTTAAGATAAGCACTTTGAAATTAACTAAAAACTCATATGAAAACATATATATGAATAAAAAAAATGCAAATTATTTTCCAGTATTACCCAGAATCACACCATTTTACTTCGAAGATAACCCAGTACATGCTGGTCAATCAGTTCAGGTATCTTGTTTCGTATCTGAGGGAGATCTTCCTTTAAAATTCCAATGGAAATTCAATAACAGTGAATTGTCTGATTTCCCAGAAATAGTAACAGCTACTATGGGCAAAAGGATGTCTAGTCTGATGATCGATTCAGTGTCTTATAATAATGCTGGAAACTACACGTGCGTTGCTAGAAATGCTGCTGGCGAGACAACTTTTTCAGCAGAACTACAAGTGAATGGTTATTTTTTTTTTCGTTGTATGCCTATGTTGCTTTTATTTTGCTTAATTTATTATTCATTTCACCTTTTTATTTCCTTTCTTATCCAGAAAACATTTATTTATTGTTAGCTGATTCACTGAACCTTTAAGGTGTATGTATGTATGTATATATATATATATATATATATATATATATATATATATATATATATATATATATATATATATATATATATATATATATACCATATATAAATATATATATATATATATATATATATATATATATATATATATATATATACATATATATACAGGGTTACAGGGAAAGTCGTCCTAGATAATTAAGGACGTTATAGTTTAGGTCGTTTCTGACCGATTTGATTCTATGACATGATGTCCTAAACTTAACCGTTTTCGAGATATTGAAGGTTAAAGATTTTCTAAAAAAAAAAAACATGTTTTTTTTGCTTTTATATCGATTTTTTTTTATTAGAGGTTCTAGAGTGCGATTTTTTGGTTATTTTTAGTTAGTCTGTATGTCAAGTATCAAAATCATCAAAAAAAATTGAATAGTTACTAACAGTTTCAAATGGCGGCTTGTTGATGTTTCTAAATTACGAATTTTTACCAAGTGTTTCCTACTTTAAATCAAATGTATGGAAGTTATTCTGCAAATTATTTTAAAAACTTTTACGTCTTTTTAGCTATCAAAAAAGGTATAATACTAGGAGTTTAATAGGAAAACTGTACACAGAATGACACCTAAAGCGGGCTCTGGTAGCAAAAGGTAAATTTTTAGTTCTAGGTGAAAATACGAAAAATACACAAATAAAACAAAAAACCTTGCAATTTAATATTTTTTATTAATTATAATTCATGTTCTATATGGTCGCCCCTATTTCTAACACAAATTCTTATTCTTTTTCTTAAATTTCTTTTCACAACGCTGGTTGTGAGGTGTCGCCTCATTTCGTCAGCCGCATCAATTATTTTTTGTCTTAGGACATCCACGTTTTCGATAGGAGTCATCTGGTTGTATACGAGACTTTTCATGTGACCCCACACATAAAAATCCATCGGTGTTAGGTCTGGGCTTCTCGCCGGCCAAGGTATGGGTCCGCCTCTTCCAATCCATTTGTTGGGATAATTGTCAGTGAGCCATGCACGAACACTTCCTCTGTAGTGAGCTGGGCAGCCATCGTGTTGAAAGTACATGTTTTGTCTCAAACCAATAGGTAGGTCTTCCATCAAATTAGGTAAATCGTTCCGCAAAAAATTGTCGTATTCCTCGCCATTCAAATTATCTGGCAGGAAGAATGGCCCAACCAAATAATTTGAAATTATACCCATCCACACATTTAAGCTGAATCTTGTTTGTGATCCTTTCGTTCTTTTTTTGTTTGGGTTGCCTTCCTCTTTAGAAGCCCAATAGTGGGCATTGTGGTAGTTTGTAAGACCGTCTTTGTCGAATTTCGACTCGTCAGTCCATAGTATTTTCTTAAAAAAAGATGCATCTTCGACATCGGTATTGAGCATAAATCTGCAGAATTCTAATCGTCGCAACGGATCCCCTTCTTCAATGACTTGCACGGGCGTATAGTGGTAAGGATGTTGTCCAACAGTATGCATTACAAACCATACCTTCCACTGCGAAATACCAAGCTGTTGTGCGACAACATTTGTAGATGTGGTTGGGTCCACCTCAAAGAGACGTCGTATTTCGTTTTCTTCGTCTTCGTCAAAGATACGTGGTCGTCCCATGTCAGTCAGCCGTCTTTGTACGGAACCAGTTTCTCGTATTCTTCGATAAGTTCCATCAAATACGCTATCAGGTACACGACGAGTAGGATATCGCAGTATGTATTCATCACGTGCACGCGACGACACTCCTTCGCAAAATCCGTAACACATTAGAATATCAGCATATTCCTCGTTGGTATACGTTGCCATATTCACAAGGAGAGATCAAAATCCAGTTACGAGCCAATTCACACAGTCAGAAGATGAAACACAGATATTTTTGAAAAGCACGGTATAGCACATCTACCACAGACGAATCGCATGAGCAGACTAAAAATCATTCAATAATGTTTAGTGAACAGAAAATGTCACTCGCACAGAGAGTACCCCGACCGGAAAAAATGCTTACCCAACCCTTTTTATTGTTTGAAGGTGCAGGTAGTAAACCGGTAATTGGTAGTATCTAAATTCTATTATTATGTTACTCTACATTTGGGCCTATTGAAATCTCATTTTCTTAGAATTTTCAATAGATCCAGTAGATATTATACCGTTTTAGATAGCTAAAAAGACGTAAAAGTTTTTAAAATAATTTGCAGAATAACTTCCATACATTTTTTTTTCTCTTTATTGATTTAAAGTAGGAAACACTTGGTAAAAATTCGTAATTTAGAAACATTAACAAGCCGCCATTTGAAACTGTTAGTAACTAGTTCAAATTTTTTTGATGATTTTTGATACTTGACATACAGACTAACTAAAAATAACCAAAACATCGCACTCGAGAACCTCTAATAAAAAAAAATCGATATAAAAGCAAAAAAAAACATGTTTTTTTTAGAAAATCTTTAAACTTCAATATCTCGAAAACGGTTAAGTTTAGGACATCATGTCATAGAGTCAAATCGGTCAGAAACGACCTAAACTATAACGTCCTTAATTATCTAGGACGACTTTCCCTGTAACCCTGTATGTATATATATATATATATATATATATATATATATATATATATATATATATATATAGATAGATAAACAGATAAATAGATAGGTAGGTAGATAGATTACTGTGACGACAAATTACTGGTTATGAATGATGAGAACAAAGATTAGCAAAAGTCTAGGATTAAAGATATTTAAAAAAACACGTAAGAGTGTAAACTACAAATAATATAGTACAAATCATACATAATTATTTAATTTCTAATTTTCTGTAGTTCATCCAAGAATTACACCATTTTACTTTGAAGACAATCCTGTACACGCCGGTCAATCAGTACAAGTAACTTGTTTCGTTCCTGAAGGAGACTTACCGTTAAAACTGAAATGGAAGTTCAACGGAAGCGATCTCTCCGACCTTCTAGATGTTTCTACAGCTTCAGTAGGAAAACGAACATCTCTTTTATCTATAGATTTAGTATCTTATGAACATGCAGGAAATTATAGTTGTGTGGCAGAAAATGATGCAGGAGAGGCTATATTTACTGCTCAACTACAAGTTAATGGTTATTTTAATTGACAGATTTAATGCTTGCTGTTTTTCGTTCATGCTTAAAAGAATTTTTGTGATTTTATGTTGTTCCCATTTTAGCCATATTGAAATAATAAAACACTCAGCGTAATCAATTTTAATTCGACATTGATTCTAGATAGTCCTATTTCCTTCTAACGCAGATGCTCCGATTTCTTATTTGATTAATATTGCTTAAGATATAATTTTTGAAATTGAACAAATAATAAAATTCCAAAATATTTTTTGTAGAAAATATTGAAAAAAGCTGGTTAATATGCGACGAGAGACTCCAAGTTTTTTGTATAGTAGAAAAAATAAGGCTAAACAATCATAATTTTTATTTTATTGTAGTTGCACCACAAATCATTCCTTTTGAATTTGGTGAAAGTCCCGTTCATGCAGATCAATTTATCCAAGCATCATGCACAGTTTCTGAGGGTGACTTGCCATTAAAAATTACTTGGCGTTTTAACGGCAAAACTCTAGCACACTTTTCTGAAATTTCCATCGCCTCAGTTGGGAAAAGAACCTCATTTTTATCAATTGATTCGGTAACATACGATCATGCAGGAAACTATACATGTCGGGCCTCCAATTTTGCAGGCGAGGCTTCGTATACTGCAGAATTACGCGTTAATGGTTGTTATATATATTTTTTATAATGATATATTTTTTGCATGCTTATAACTTTTGAATTCACTTTCCTTTTCCAGTTTCTCCTCAAATAATGCCCTTTGATTTTGGAGTTACTCCTCTAAATGCAGGAGAATATTTGCAAGTGACGTGTACGGCAAAAGAAGGAGACTTACCGATAAACATAGAGTGGTTACTAAATGACAAAAAGCTTGAAGTTTTTTCGGAAATGTCAGCTAGTCCAGCAGGCAAAAGAGGCTCTGTTCTGTCCATCGAATCTATATCTCATGCTCATGCTGGAAAATATACATGTATAGCTACGAATAAGGCTGGCGAGGCGTCATTTTCGGCACAGTTATATGTTAATGGTTATTAATAACGTTCATAAATATTTGCATGGACTTTTTTTTTGTTTATTTTTCTTTTTATTTATAATAAAATTCTTGATGTTTTTCCAAATCTTTTTACAGTTCCTCCTTCAATTAGTCCCTTTGACATTTCCGACACACCCCTAAATGCTGGAGAATTTATTCAAATTGTTTGCACTGTAAAGGAAGGCGATTTACCACTTACGATTAGATGGTTGTTAAACGACAAAAACGTGGAACTATATTCGGACATAGAAATGACAGCAATGACTACTGGAAAGCGTGGATCAATTTTATCAATTGAATCGGTTTCACACGCTCATGCTGGAAAATATACTTGTGTTGCAAAAAATAAGGCAGGAAAAGCGATGTATTCTGCTGAGTTGAATGTGAATGGTTAATAATTTTCTCAGATTTTTTAAATTGTTACGTTGTTTCTTAATTTGAATATTAGTTAGTAGCTTTTTTTGTTATTCTGTATTAACCTTTCTTCCCTTTTCGTTCCCACCTACTGTCTTACAATAATAAAATCTATTCAAAAGCATACTGCCACTATAAAATTTATATTTTACTGCGGTGCAAACAGTGCACATTAAGCTTATAAAGTGAACAATCAAAAATTCATACTAAATACTAGATAACTAACTTTTTTTACAGTTCCACCTCAGATTGTACCCTTCGACTTTGGTGATGCTCCATTAAATGCAGGAGAATTTCTCCAAGTTTACTGTACCGTTAAAGAAGGCGACCTCCCTCTTACTGTAAAATGGCAGCTAAACCGACAGGATATAGCCATTTTTTTCCAGAAATTTCTACCTCTCCAGTGGGCAAAAGAGGGTCTGTTTTATCTATTGAATCAGTGACCCACTCTCATGTAGGAAAATACACTTGTATAGCTAAAAATACCGCAGGGGAAGCATCTTTTATCGCAGAATTAAAAGTCAATGGTTTGACATTAACAATAATTTTGATAATTATCGCATGTGTTAGAGTATTTAGTTTCATATGTTTTTTTTCCTTCTAGTCCCTCCTCAAATTGCTCCATTTGATTTCGGTGATTCCCCATTAAATGCAGGCGATTTTTTACAAGAAATGTGTACAGTCAGGGAGGGTGATCTACCGATTAGTATCGAATGGCAACTAAACGGAAACAAATTGGAAAGTTCTCCTGAAATAACCATATCTTCGGCTGGCAAAAGGGGCTTAACATTATCAGTTGAATCTATAACTCACGCCCATGCTGGGCTATATACTTGTTTAGCTAAGAATAAAGCAGGAGAAGCAACTTTTTCTGCAGGGCTTAAAGTCAATGGTTTGATTTAAAAAAACACTTTGCATGTTCTATGTATTTTTCTTTCTTGTTTATCTAGATAGTTACTCTTTAGTTTTTACAAGTTGCCTACATCCTGCATATCTACAGTGTGATCATTTGTAGACGCCAGGCCCCGATTTATGGAAAATTGTGGGATATTTATTTTTTTTTATAAATGTAGAATGGTATAATGCATGTCAAGGAGTAAACTGACGTATTCAACGTTTGGTAGTGAAAACGACGCTGAACGCCGCGACGCCAAACAACTTTTTTTTTCCATCGACATACATACATAACATTTTTCCTTACACTATTTTTTTCTAATTTGTTTTGCAAAAAAGTTATGCAGCAAAAATCCTCTAAAATATTATTTTTTAGTCATCGCAGTTGCCACGTTTGGCGGTTTTCAAACAATTTATCTAGTAGGCAGCTACCATACTTTGATCTGACAGTAATTATAATAATATTAGTTACTATGCTGTTGAGGTTTTTCCTTTAATAAGATATCTTTGAACTATAAAAAACAAGAATACCCTCACAAGGAAAAATCTAACAGCATGAGATCTGGTGACTTAGGTGTCCATTAAATAACTGGGCTGCGAACCCCTATCCATCCTCGTTGAAACCGTTCAATCAAATACTCTCTAACAGCAGCAGTTGTATGAGGTGGTGCTCCGTCGTTTTCTAATATAACCAAGAAATTAAGGTATCTATTTCTACTTAGTGTACCCTCAAAAAAGTATGGTCTAACCAAATGTCTCCCAATTATCCCACACCATACAGTAACGCCATAATGGTCTCGATTCTGAATTTGCTTAACATTGTATGGATTCTCGTCAGCCCAGTAATGATAATTTTTGCTGCTAGGTTTACCGTTGCTGACAAAATGACTTTCATCTGTCCATAATATATTACTCAGAAAACAACATTCTTAGTCATATTTAATCATCATTTCTGCTACAAAACTTAGATGCCATTCTGAATCAAATTGCGTTAATAACTGAAGATTAAGTATTTTATAGTCATGGTATTTGTTAGCTTTAAGAGATTTCTGAATAGCCCCATAAGATACATTCAATTGCCTGCTTGCTATCCTGATTGAATTATATAATTTCGGCTACTTTTTCATCTCTTAAAACAATTTTTCGTGGGGAAATACCTTTCTGCCCAGAAAATGCATCCATATTGCTCCTCAAATTTCATTCTAATCGATAAAAAATAGTGTCATCCGGGATATACCTGTCGGGGTAAAGTTCTCGAACAGTCTATCGGCTTCCCGGGAACTTCCTCTTGCTGCTCCATAAATAAGAATCATATCCACTTTTTCAGCGTGGGGAACCCCGTCAAGCAGAAGCTATTAACACACTATTTATTTAGTTTGACTCTATTGAATTAAATAGGTGTGCAAACAAGAACTGTCAGATTAAAGTATGACTTTTTTGCAAAACAAATTGGAAAAACACAGTTTAAGGAAAAAATGTTGAAAAAAATTAGGGCTTCTCAGTGTCGTTTTACAAAATATATGTCGTTGAAAAAAAAGAGTTGTTTGGCGTCGCGGCGCTCAACGTCCTTTTCACTAAATGTCAAATATGTCAGTATACTCCTTGACATGCACTATACCATTCTATATTAAAAAAAAAATAAATATCCAACAATTTTACATAAATCGGGGCCGAGAGTCTAAAAATGATCAGCCCGTACTTTTATTTGGAAACCAAACGACATCATAATAACTTTTACTTATAATTAAAATAAGAACTAAAAAAAAAACCGGTGCTAAATTAATAATATATGCTAGAGTAAAGGTTTATATATAGTAATAGTTTTATTTCTATTTATTTTTTACTTATAGTACCTCCTCAAATCGTACCCTTTGATTTTGGTGGCGCGTCCTTAAATGCAGGAGACTTTTTCCAAGTCTACTGTACAGTTAAAGAGGGCGATCTACCACTTACCATTAAGTGGATGCTTAATAATCAACAATTGGAAGCTTATTCGGAATTAGCAATATCGCCAGCAGGAAAAAGAGCATCAATTTTATCAGCTGAATCAGTCAGCCATGCTCATGCAGGAAACTATACTTGTATAGCAAAAAATAAAGCCGGAACGGCCGAATATGTCGCCGAATTACATGTTAATGGTTAGATTAAGCAAATAATAGTCATAGTATTTTTTATTTTCATTTATTTTTTATTTTTCCCCTTTTGCAAACCTTTTGCTTTGGTACTTATAAACTGTAATTTAGTATCAACAGAAAGCAAACAATAAATACCCCTGAGAAGTTTTTATGTGGATTTACTTGCAGCAGTTTAATAATTAGTTCTTTTTTATATTTCCTTTTTTCTTACGCAATTTTATTTTCTCATAGTCCCACCCCAAATCGCTCCTTTTAACTTTGGAGAAGAAGCAGTATATGAAGGCCAGTCCATACAAGTTCAATGTTTTATTTTTGAAGGAGACTTACCCGTAGAGATTACATGGCAACTAAACAATCAAAATTTTGAAGGCTATTTAGACTTAATTCCTCTTTCAGTAGGAAAACGAAGTTCTATAATAATAATTGATTCAGTAACGCATGCATATGCTGGAAAGTACAGTTGCAAAGCAAGAAATCAAGCTGGAGAAAGCGAATACTCTTCAGACCTACAAGTGAATGGTTATTTAATATATCACCTTTTATCTGGGGGCTTTAAATCGTGCTTTAACATGCTTATCATAGTGTGATTGCCGTGTTTAATACTAATTCTATCATTACAGTACCTCCCCAAATCAATCCGTTTGACTTCGGGGATAAGCCAGTTAATAGTGGCGATGTTGTCTCCATATCGTGCGTTATCACCAAAGGAGATCTACCCATCGGCATAAAATGGACATTTAAGGGAAATACGATTGATCCTAGTCAAGGAATTAATATAGTACGTACCAGCAAACGTATTACCCAGTTGAGCATTGACAATGTAAACGATGCTCACAGTGGCGAGTACATTTGTGCAGCAAAAAATCCTGCTGGAATAGCTAAATATTCAGCCTACTTAAGAGTTAATGGTACTAGTGTAGAAATATTAGTGTAGATTTGTGTAAATCATATTTTGTTGTCTCATCATCTAGATTTAACCCCGTTTTGTTTATCATCTGGTTATATCTCTTATACACTATTGTTTAGTTTCTTCAAGCATAAAACCTTTATCCTTTGAAAACAACTACATAAATTTATGTCAATATTGCCAATTTACTTTTGTATCTGAAGGTTATATATCAATCGGGATCGATTGGAAATTACACGGTCAATGCATTGATAAGTGCTGAAATTAGGGTCGCAGAAATGGAAAAGCGAACCTCAATTTTATCAGTTGAAGCTGTTTCTTATGCTATCGTGGGGCATTACGAGGGTGGTTTAATAAGTATCCGTGTTTGAAGACAGATGGCGTTGCTAAAGCAAGTTAATGTTATCTGATAGATGACACCATAGAAAAATTTGACACTAATTCATAGGTTAGTTAGCATTTGGTAGTCATTTCAGTACCTAAGTAGTGTAACGTGTTTGTCGCTAAGATAGAAAAAGTGCAGTATCGTTCGATGATTCACTTTTTGCTTTTGGTGTGAGGAGATAAAAGCGAAATTGGATGCTTCGCCATCAATGACAACAGTCAGATATTAGATCAACGAATTTAAACGTGGTCGAATATCCATGTTTGATAATCGCCCGGGACGCCCTTCAGATGTGGTTACCGAGGAAATCACTGAAAGATTCCACGACATGATTCTCACTGATCGTCAAACGAAATTGCACGAATTAGCAGTGGCCATAAGTATGTCGACGGGAATGGTAATTAATGTTGTACATGATAAGTTGGCTATGAAAAAATTGTCGGCCCGATGGGAGCCGCGATTGCTCAACATAGACAACAAGCGGCTTTCAACTTCGAAGCTGTGGTTGGAGCAATTTAAACGATATCCAGAGGACTTTTTACGTTGAGATGTCACCGTCGATGAGACCTAGATTCATTATTATATACCCGAAACCAAACAACAATCAAAACAATGGGTTTCTTCCGGTGAATCTGCTCCAAACAAGACGAAGAGGGTCCCATCGGCCGGAAAAGTTATGGCGATGATTTTTTGGGATGCAAAGGGCATCATACTCATTGACTTCACACTCCACTATACTAGAGTAAGTTTCGCTTCGACAAGAAATTGAAGGAAACACGGCTATTTAACGAAGAAGAAACTGCTGTTTCACCATGACAATGCTCCAGCACATTCATCCGGAGTTGTCACCGTTAAACTGCATGAATTACCTTTTGAATTGGTGCCGCCTACGACTATGTTAAAAAAAAATTGTTTCTGAAAAAATCCTAACACGGGTACTTATTGAACCACCCTCGAATAGTTGCTAGAAAATCATTCTGTACAATTGAGCTTCAAGTTAACACTTAAATGTATATATTTTAGGTCAGGGTCAGGTCTATCGCGATCAACAAGTCGATCGCGAGTGCTTTTTGAGTCGATCTCGAGAAAAAAATTCCGATATAGAACTATTCACAGATTTTGTTTTAGGTAACTAAAACAAAATGTAATGAATAAACTACTAAAATTTATTCGATCCACAATTAGGCCAGAATAACCCCTCATCACTTTCTTTTATCGTAATAACCCCCTGCTAGCGGCAAAAGGCGGCTTTATCAAAGGAACGCGCGGTACTTGTCAAAGAAAAGCCGCGTTTTTGATTCCCGCCGATTTTTCTAAAAACTTCGGGCGGCGTGTTTGAGGGGAACATTCGAGACTGCGTTCGCGCCGATATAAATGTTGCGCCTGCAGGAATAGGAGTCAGTCTGAGTTATAACTTGAAGGCGATACATCGATACAAAGTTTATAAATAAATAGTCCAAAATGAGTGCGGCGAAGAAAAGTAAAACTTATCATTTTAATAACGATTGGGAGGAAGAATTTTGTTTTGTATGGTAAAGGATAAGTGCATTTGTCTCATTTGCCGTGCGTCAGTTGCAATACCTAAGCGTGGGAGGCATCATAAAACGTTTCATAAAAACTATGAAAAGGATTTTCCGTCACAGAGTGAATTAAGAAAACGAAAAGTACGTGATTTGATAACTTGTTTGAAAAAAGAACAAACCATGTTCACAAGACCAGCCAAACAATCAAAAGCTGCCACGATCGCGTCACTTAAAATATCTCATATATTGGCGAAACACAAGAAACCATTTGCTGATGGATTGGTTGTGAAGGAAGCATTTATTGAAGCGGGTGAGACTTTATTTGGAGATTTTAAAAATAAATAGAGATTATGTCTGCTATTAGAGAACTTCAGTTATCTCGTCCGACTGTCACAAGGCGTGTTGAAGTCATGAGTCAGGACATGGCAGATAAACTAAAACATGATATCATGGAATGTACATACTTTTCTTTACAGTTCGACGAATCCACCGATATGACAGACACTGCCCAGCAGTGTATTTTTATTCGAATGGTATTCAATGACATGTCGGCTAAGGAAGAGTTTTTGACAATGATTCCTCTGAAAGGAAAGACCCGTGGCGAAGATATATATGACGTTTTCTTCAATTTTGTAACAAACTACAAGCTACCAATATATAAACTAGTGTGCATTACAACCGATGGAGCACCAGCAATGACTGGAAACAAAAACGGTTTTGTGGCATTGTGTCGAGCTAATGATGATTTCCCTTCATTTTTCTCCTTCCATTGCATTATACATCAACAAGTTTTGTGTTCAAAAGTTCTAAACATGGAGGAGATTATGGGCATTGCAATAAAAATTGTGAATTCTATCCGTGCACGTAGCTTGCAACGACGGCTCTTTAAATTGCAGTTGGAAGATAGTAAGTCAGCTGAACACACTGATTTAGTTCTTCACACGGACGTCAGGTGGTTGAGTCGCGGAAAATTCCTAGAAAGGTTTCAAGAATTATTACCCGAAATAACAGCTTTTCTGGACGAAAGAGGTGATGACACTCAGATGTTGAAAAACGGAAAATGGCTGACTGTTTTGACATTTTTGACAGACATCACAATACATTTAAACACCATTAATTTGGAGCTTCAAGGTAAAGGAAAAACTATTAGTGAGATGATTAGCGCAATAAACGCATTCAAAAGTAAATTGCAACTTATGATAGATCAACTGAAAAGAAAGGATCTGAAAAATTTTCCGTCTTTGAAAGCAAGGATTCCTCAGTTGAATTATGATATTTAGGAGGCAGAATTATCAAATATTTTGGGCCAATTCGAAATACGTTTTTATGATTTCAGTAAATTGGCAAATATCGCATCATTTATGAGTTATCCTTTTTCGTGTAAAAACATTGAGGAATTAACTACTGAAATAGCAAGTCAGTTTAACATGGACTCATGTTCTGTTGAAAATGAGTTAGTGCAGATTATATCAGATATACATCTCAAAGCCACAGCATCTGATACAGAATTCTGGTGTTTTATATCTGAAGATAAATATCCGAATCTAAGGCAAATCGCCCTTCAACTGACGGCAATGTTTGGGTCAACTTACTTGTGCGAGTCTGCATTTTCTGAAATGAAGATAATTAAGTCAAAATATCGCAATCAACTAACTGACGAACATATGTCATCATGCTTGCGATTAGCACTCGGTAATTACGTACCATCTTATGAAAAGTATGCTGAGGACATGCAGTGCTACGCTTCAACATCCAAAGTTACTCTTTAGTTAAGTTTAGACACTAGAACTCGTTTGTTTTGTAAGAACCAATAAACTCGCAATTTTGAATAATTATGAGTTTTTTCATTGACATTTTAGAGCTGACCTACACTTACCTTGACTAAAAAAATGCATATTTTGCGGAAAACTCATATCTATGCCACAATACACCCTACCTAGACGACAATCCTGCATCACACTTACTTGCAGCTTCTCAGAGTCGATCGATCGTAGTCTAACAATATTGAGGTAGATCGCCAGCAGTTCAAGTTTGAGCACCCCTTTTTAGGTTATATATTTATTTCATACTGGATCCTGGATCCCATTTGATCTTTCAGATTAACTTTCATTGTTTGTTTTATACACTTATCTACCCTAGTCCTTTTTATCAATAAAAGTAATAATGCTAGGGTCGTGCCAAAAGTTTTCGGTCTAACAAAAAAAATGGAAGATTAAACAGAATTTTTGTTTATTATTGCACATAGTCACCTTGCAAATCAATACATTTAAAATGACTTTCCAACTTTTAATACCCTCATTAAAGTAAGATTTATCCAACTCCGCAAAATAAGCGTTCCGCTTAGATTTAACTTCATCATTCTAAGTGAATCTTTGTCCAGCCACCTATTTTTTCAGGTTTAGAATCGGTTGAAGACAAATCTGGCGAATACGGTGGGTGTGAAAGCACTTCGAAGCGAACGTCATGCAGTTTTGCAGCAACAATCCGAGACGTGGGTGAAGGCGCGTTATTGTGATGAAAAAGCACTTTCTTTTTTGCAAAATGTAGATATTTCGTCTGAGTAACACCCTTCAATGGGTCCAGTAGTGAAGCATAATAGTCTTCGTGATGATTCTGCCTTGCTCCAGGAAGTCTAAGAGCAAAAATCCATGGTACTCCCAAAATTCCTAGCCATGACTTTTCCTGCATATGGAACCGTTTTTGTTTACTTGGACTCACGTTCACCTGCTCCCACCCACTGTTCCGTCCGCTCCTTCATCTTTGGCGTGTAATGATGGATCCATATTTCAGCTACTATTATGAAACGTCGAAGAAATTCACTGGAAATATATTGAAACAAGTCTAAACACTCTTGAAAATTGTTCATTCTAATGCATTCACACATCTAATCCCTCGAGCGGAGTGCTTTCTCATACCCAAAACATCGTATAAAAAGTGATGAACACGACCTAACCAGCTGTTTACAATGTCAGCGAGCTCGCGCACCTTCAATCGGCGACCATTTAGTACGCTATTGTGATGTTTTGTCAGAATCCCGTCGGTCGTAGAGGTTTTCGGGCGTCCTGACCGTTTATCATCTTGAATGGATATACGACCTCGTTCAGATTCAGCAACCTACTTTTTGATCATCAAAAACGAAGGCTAAAAATCATTTAATGTGACTTTAACTCTTACTCATAAGAACAATTTACAACAAGGCTCAAATGATGGTGGAAACGGATAGTAAAACAAATCCAACACTTATTAAACGCGGAGTAAGACAGGGAGATTCCAGGACCCCAAAACTATTTATACCAGCATTAGAAGAAGTTTTCAAGGAACTCGAATGGGAAAAAAAAGGAAAAAGTTAAATCATCTGCATTATGCTGATGATGTGCTAATATCAGATAATTTTTATGACATACAGGAAATGATTACTGAATTACAAAACAAATCAGAGATGGTAGGACTACTGCTGAATAAAGATAAGGTAAAGGCTATGACAAGACAGTGCACAAGGTTTGAGAATAGAGGGCAGAACACGTGAATACGTAGATGAATACATCTACCTAGGGCAAGTAATAAAGTGTGGAAAAGCAAATCAAACAACAGAAGTATAGAAAAGAATCAGACTGGCACGGGCAGCATTTGGCAAACAAAGGACCTGATTAACCTGAACTAACCAACAAGAGAATTCCTCTGAAACTAAGATAGATGGTATTCGATCAATGCATTCTACCGGTTCTTACCTACGCGGCCCAGACATGGACATTGGCTAGGAAGATGATGGACCGACTGAGTAAAACACAGAGAGCAATGGAACGCCAGATGCTAAATATCAGCTTACAAGACAGAATCGGAAAGGAAAGTATAAGACAAAAGACCAAAGTGATAGACATGACAGAACAGGTAGCAGGTTTGAAATGGAGTTGAGTAAGTCACACAATGAGACAACAAGATGAGAGATGGAATAAAAGAATTCAAGAATGGAGGCCATGATTGGGACAAAAACCCAGAGGAAAGCCCCAAACAAGATCGAAAGATGACCTGAAAAAAACAGTTTAGGATGGATCAGAAATACGCAGAATCGAGAAGGATGGAAAAAGGAAGGGGAGGTCTATGGCCGACACTGGATGAAAGAAGGCTTATTAGACAGACTCTTGTTGAATGTCCATAGGAGTTAAACTTTTTAAAACTAAATATTTTAGAACAGCTCGCACTTCAATTTTATCCTTTTTTTTTAGAAAATGTTAAAATTTGTTTGATTCCACGATCGCTACAAAAAGACAACTAAACATACGTGTCTGAATCTTCACAGCACACCATCTAGTAGATAACACTTAAAAACAAATATAATAATTTTGAACTACGGAATCTGTCGCGAATGCTATGGCGAGAACTACGCGTGTGAAACTCGGAGACTCTTAAACAACTGAATCATAAGTCAACGGTTAGGCTGATAGACTACAATACAGCAGCTTTTTTGTTTTTTGAGTTCTGTACAAGCTTATTTTTGAGCTACATTTCTTTGTTTCCTTTAAAAGTACCACTCATTTATTTCCTTCGTTTATTATGAAAATTAACTTTTAATTTTTTAAAAAACCACCTTGAACTAATATATCAAGAAATAATCGAAAAATAAACAAGTTCAAACTTCGAAACAGGTGCAGCTTTTTCTCATGTGTTTTAAAGATGTAAAAAAATAAATCAAAAAACAAAATATTTGTTGGATTTTTACAAAATTAATTTATAGCTTTTTTACATTTTTTTTATATTAATTAGTAAATTTTATTCTTCATAGTTCCACCAAGAGTAACTCCATTTTACTTTGAGGATAATCCTCTCCATGAAACTGCTTATGCTCAAATAAATTGTTTAGTATCCGAGGGAGATCTTCCAATAAGAATTGGATGGAAACTAAATGAGCAATACATAGATAATTATGCAGAACTATCTATTGCCAAAGTTGGAAAAAGAAGTTCTATTTTAACTATAGAATCTGTTTCATATGCTGTTAGGGGCAACTACACATGTGAAGCTAAAAATACTGCTGGAAAGTCATCATACACCACTGAACTTTTAGTCAACGGTTATTAATTTTCAAATTTACTAATATATTACACCGTATTATTATTATTTTAAAATATCAATCCTCCATAAAAATCCTATCCGTTACAGTTCCTCCCCAAATAACACCTTTTGAATTTGGAGATGATCCGATCGATTCAGGTGAAATGGTGACTGTTTTTTGTACAGTTAATAAAGGTGACTTGCCCATTGGCATTAAATGGACGTTTAATGGAAAAATAATAGAAATTGGACAGCAAGAGATCAACGTAACCCGTACGAGCAAAAGAATTAGTCAGTTAAGCATTGACAATGCGAAATACTATCATACGGGCGAATATGTTTGTGCGGCCAAAAACAAAGCTGGACTTGACAAACACTCTGCCTATTTGAAAGTTAACGGTATACATTAGAGATGTTAGTTGTAGTTCTATATTCAGCACTCATCTCGATGTGTTTTATTTCTACTGATTTTGGTTTATATGTTTTTTTTTTATTGCGTCATCAATAAAATCACATGTATGTTCCTAGTTGCACTAAGAATAGCATCGTTTCATGTTGAAAACCAAAACCATTGCTTTGTTTTTTTATACACATATTTTTTTATCGTTCACCTCCCCGCCTGAGTAGGGATTTTACCTTTTTTCATATTCTGAGGATATCGGCGGATATGTAATACCCGTCAACGTAGTCCAATTGCCTAAACATACATTTTTGTATTTTAAGGCACCTTTTAGACAACACGGTAGTGCTGCCACGGACGTTACTGTATTTCTGCAAATAACTTATGTACGTGACCAGGCCATATATACTTAAATAAATAACTATACCGACATGCCAGGATTGGAACCCGAGATCTTCTGCACCGCAAGCACGTACTAGGCCACGGAGCCACTGGCCGCCACTTTCCTCTAAAACACTCTCTCGGTAACCAAAAGTTAACAAAACTATAGTTTCAAGACGCTTTGCCTATTTTGATATATAACATAAGATGAGAAGTCCCGGGACTTTTAAAGAAAAACGCAAGGTTTTCGCCAAAAATCGATTTTATTCTTCAACATAGTTTCCTTCAAGAACGATCTTATTCCAGCGATCTTCCAACATTTGGATACCTTTCATACAGTACGATTTGTCGACACTCTAAAATAATCGTCAGTTTCCCATTCGATTTCTTCATTTGACCTAAATCTCCTTCCCTAGAGCCGTCTTTTCAAATTTGGAAAGAGATAATAATCGCTGAGGGCCAAATCTGGTGAATATGGCAGATGAGGACGCAATTCATAGCCCAATTTCACCATCGATTTTATGGTTATGTCAGCATAAGAGTACGCGGCGCCCATCGGGCATATGGGTTTTTCATATGCAAATACTCATGCAAAATATGGCTCACCGGTTCTGTTCATATATTGACGATCTCTCTCACTTTTGCTTTGCGGTCATTCAGAACAATATGATGGTTTTTTTGTGTTTTTTGGAATGACTACCTCATTTGGACGTGCGGAACGTAGTGTATCATTTCACTAAACCATCGACGTATAGTTTACTCAACATACGAAATTAGTTTTGTTCCATCGTTTTACAAAAATCAAAAGCAGCGTCACTCAAACAGCTGTAGCTCGCAAACTAATAGATAAAATATCATGAACACTTTACACGAATCTTCTGAGAGTTGACACTAACTGAACATCATATGTTTTTTTTGTTTGGGCTGCCATCTCTTGGAAAGCCTCGGGACTTTTCACCCCACGTAGTATTATAGCTGTAGTCCTATTTGACTTTTCCATCCCTGATCTGTATTTTTTTCTACCAATTTCTTCTAGTTCCTATATGTTTTTAAGTTTCTTTTTTTCATTATTATTATTATTGTTTAGTTGATCGTTTAGTTGATGTTCTTCCTAGTTCCACCAAAGATAGCAACTTTTAATTTTGACGACAATTTACTCTATGGAGATTAATATGCTTACGTCACATTTCTGGTCAATATGTAAACATATACCCAGAAACATAATTCGGATAAGTAGCAAAACACCTCTATTAACGATAGAGTCTCTGGCGATAAACTATATTATCTAAGTTATTCATTTTAAATACTTTTCTATATTTCTACGGTATTTATTATTATTTTCTGACACCCAAATACGTCAATCTTTTTCTTTTAACTATTGCAGTACCTCCTCAAATAACACCTTTTGATTTTGGCGACAATCCGATCGACTCAGATGAAATGGTATCCGTTTTGTGTACAGTCAATAAGGGAGACCTGCCCATTGGTATCAAATGGACCTTCGACGGTAAAACAATAGAAATTGGGCAACATGAAATAAACATAACAAGAACTAGCAAACGAATTAGTCAGTTAAGCATTGAGAGCGTCAAACATTATCATACCGGAGAATATGTTTGTGCGGCAAAAAACAAAGCGGGGCTTGTAAAACACTCTGCATATTTAAAAGTTAATGGTATACATTAGAGAGATGTTAGTTATAGTTCCATATTTCTTATCACTCATCTCTATGTTTTTTTTTCTGTCGGTTTATTTTGGTTCCTATGTTTCTCTAGTTATTTTTTTCGCTATTATTATTGTTTAGTCTACCAAAACACATGTTCTTTTCTTCCTAGTTCCACCAAGAATAGCACCATTTTATTTTGAAGACAATCCACTTCATGAGGGTCAATTTGCTCAGGTCACGTGTCTGGTTTCTGAAGGAGATTTACCAGTTAGAATAGGTTGGACTTTAAATGGTCGGTATATAGACAAATACCCAGAGATATCGGTTACCCAAGTAGGAAAAAGAACGTCACTGTTAACGATAGAGTCAGTATCACACTCTATAGCGGGGAATTACAGTTGTGAGACAAAAAATGCTGCTGGAAAAACTGCGTATATAACTGAATTACAAGTTAATGGTGATTACTGTAGAACTTACTTTAAATTTTTCTTAGTTTTTGCTCACTTTACCCTTTGTAAGCGGAAAATGCTGAACGAACCTGATCCAGCTAACATGCATTTTCGAAATTCAATTGAACATTATATCCTTTTTTTTAATAGAATATCTTTTAATTAATGGCAATTTTTAGCTAGGACCAAGGAAGAAGAAAATTCCGAACTGAAACTCGTAGAATCGAAATAAAAATATTCTAAACCTAAGAAGTCACATGTTATCTAAAGTAAAGTTGATAACCGAAATAATATAATCAATCGATGAAAATCTGTTATTTTCTCTTTGTAGTTTTACCTCATATAGTACCGTTTAATTTCGGTGAATCCCCCATAAATACCGGTCATACAACTCAAGTTACATGTTTAATATCAGAAGGAGATACACCCTTAAAAAATATCTTGGGCTTTTAACAATAATCCCATAGATTTAAGAAATAGTATAAGCACGATGAAAATTGGTACGAAAGCCAGCTTACTTCTCATCGATGGCGTGACAGAGGAAAACGCTGGAAATTACACATGTCACGTGACAAATATTGCCGGCTCGGTGGATTATACTGCTTCACTGGATGTTTATGGTGAATTTTCCTCTTTGAAAATTGCATCTCTTATTATTATAACATCTTCTGTGGTTAATATTATGATTTTAAATAAATAAATCTGTTTTAGTTTGTAACAGTTACATGATTTTAGTTAAGGGAACGAGGAGTACTAGAAAATGTTTTCATTTTAGCTGTAAATCAAAAAAATATTTTTCGCCTGAAAGCATAAAATTAGGACCATAAAAAATCCTATTCATCTTCAAAAGAAGCTGCGATATATGCTTTAAATGAATCCTCATATATCTGCTTCATGTTCTTTTAAGTGGGAAAAAATCGGCCCAATCTGAACTGATTTAGAATAAAAATAGAAAGACATTTATCATATTTGACAAATGTCTACGTAAGTCGGAGATGAACATGTATTGCAATTTAAATAGTTTAGGAATATGTCCATCGCTTGTTTCCTGGACTAATAGTAAGAAACGGATTGAGTTTTCTGTATATCAATTAACTGAAAACGTCGTATTCAAACGTTTTTATAAAAAGTAAAATATAACTGGACGATTCTGAGGTAAACTTTTTTCGTAATTCGTTGTTATATTTTATTTTACAAAATCGTATGAAGTTATCAGTGTCCTGATCTAGAGAATACTCGGGGTATATTTATCCCTTACTATTTATTGTTCCGAGACGGAAGATGAAGATAGTCCTCAAATATTGCTGTTAACTTAAAAAAGACCCAGTTGACACACGTTAACATTTGACGGTACATATTTAATCTACGACATACAAGCATACATATATGTCTGAAGGACATTTATTACTGTGCAATATCCCTCTGTTACTGACCATTTTTTCTTGGTCTCTTCGTACATGCCGTTTGTTAATATTTGGGATATAATTAAATCTTATAAGGAATTTAAATTAAAATTTAACGTTTTGGGAAGAAAATGCATCTAATGAATAAAAAGACTTAATTAATATTTTCAACTAATATATATAATCAATAAGTTTTTTAAAAAATTAAGTAATAAAAAGACGGGTACGTTTTAATTTGTGAATGTTAAGGAATTTTATTTTATTCACTAACTTGTCTTGTCAATCACGTAAGTGATTTAATCATCCGCAACGTGTTTCGCAAAATACAGATTTATTTAAAACCGTCAGCTGTTCATGATTAATCAACAAAGTACTGACAATATTCTGCAGCACAAATTTCTACTTTTGCACTGAGTGTTAACAAAATTCAGAAATTGGCTTACTAAATTCTCGGCATTCTTTCCCTCCCTCACATTTCCTGGTTACTCTCCTCACTGCTGAGAATAAAATAGGGTATCCTTTTTTCCAACTTCCTCGCACACATTTTTTTTTTCAATTCTTCTTTTTGTTATGACTCTTGCATGCTTTTTTATGTTTTCATCATTTTTGTTTTGTTTTTTTAGTTTTATTTTTAAAGTAAGGTATTACTTTCTATATTTTATAGCTACTACTGTTTTATTTATAAACTCTATAAAATATTATAAAAGAATTATGATGAACGGAGTCAAAGTAAAACCTTACTGTTTTTACATCAAATCATTTTGGTAACAATACAGGTGTGATAGAGTACAAGTGGTAGTTTATACGGTGAAGTAAGAGGTGACCACTTTTTGTTAATTACACAGGTCTGCAACAAAAATGCTGTCTGGATGTTTTCAACTGATTTCTATGTATTTAGGTGTTCTGAAAACTAAAAAAATACTCAAAAAATTCCAGAACGTCAGGTTATTTTGCAAAACGCAAAATTTTATTATAAAAAAAGGTTTTTTTTTTTTTTTTTGGGCTAACTTGAAGTCATAAATTACTAGGTACAATTTTATTTTGATTATTGTTTTTAAATGTATACAGGCCATAACTATCATTACTTTCTAAATAAAGAAAGCCCTGTGTGAGCTAAATTAACAAACATAAACGTTGTAACCAGAACGTGCGCGCTCCGATAGTGTAGAAAGTGGCGCGGTACAATTACGTGTTAACTCGTCATTGTTTTATAGATCTTGGTTCAATATAGTGCAATGTCATCTGTGCGGAAGTGTGTGAATTCGTCTGACAGTTTCTGTTATATTTGTGGCGAATATATGGTATTAAAGCAACAACTTAATGTTACGGACTTTATAAAAAAAGTATACTTCACGTATTTTGGCTTAAAACTTGGAGATCAGGATAAAGTTTGGGCACCTCATAAAGTCTACAAACGATGTGTTGAAAACCTTCGAAATTGGTTTAAGGGCAAGAAAAAAGCTTTCCGATATGTGATTCCTATGGTATGGCGCGAGCAAAAGAACCATAGTGATGATTGTTACTTTTGTTCGTGTAATGTGAAAGGGTATAATTCAAAATGGAAGCAGTCCATTTCATACCCCGATCTGCAATCAGCTATTCGTCCCATCCCTCATGGGACCGAAATACCAGTGCCCAAGGCCCCTGCTACCTTGGAAGAAATTCCAAGTTCTGACGAAGATGGTGCTGTACCTGAACCCGATGACAAGTCAAGTTTTCAATTTGAAGATGACAGCAGTCCGAAATTGTTTTCCCAGGGCGAGCTAAATGATTTGGTAAGAGACTTGAATCTTCCCAAAAACGCTGCTGAGTTGCTTGGATCAAGGCTCAAAAGCAGGAACTTACTTTTGCCGGGAGTGTCTTCCTCCTGGTTTAGATATCGTGAGAAGCAGTTCACTTCCTACTTTGCCCAAGAGGACGAGTTGGTTTATTGTACCAATATTGAAGGTTTGATGGATACATTTAAGATCTCGTACGACCCAGCACAGTGGCGTATTTTCATAGATTCTTCAAAAAGAAGCCTTAAAGCAGTTCTGCTTCACAATGGCGGTTTCTATGCTTCCATTCCTGTCGGTCATTCCGTACACCTCAAGGAAACCTACAAGAACTTGGAATTGGTTCTTTGCAAATTAAAATATAGAGACCACGGTTGGCAAGTGTGCGGTGATTTAAAAATCTTGGAGATGTTGCTCGGACAACAATCTGGGTTTACCAAATTCCCTTGCTTTTTTGTGTCTATGGGATAGTAGAGACCGAGAAAATCACTGGACCAAAAAGTGTTGGCCTCCGAGGGAGCTTAAAGTTGACGAAAAGAACGTCCTGCATGAAATTTTGGTGCCTCTTCATAAAGTTCTTCTACCACCGCTTCACATAAAGCTGGGATTGATGAAGCAATTTGTAAAATCACTTCCAAGAGATGGAAATTGCTTCAAATACTTAGAGTCATAGAGAAATTTTTAGGCAATAACAAAGACCCTAACTACAAACAAATCGTCAAAAGAATGTTAAAAGCATTTCAAGCTTTAGGTTGCCTAATGAGTTTAAAAGTCCATTTTCTTCATTCCCACCTCGACTACTTTCCAGAAAATTTAGGAGATCTGAGTGAAGAGCAAGGTGAACGATTTCACCAAGATATTAAGGAGATGGAAAAAAGATACCAGGGAAGATGGAGCGTCTCAATGATGGCAGACTACTGTTGGGCGCTTCAGAGAGACCTTCCAGATGCTTCCTACAAGCGAAAATGTACCAAAAGGAGTCTCACTGGGAAAAAGAAATGTGTTTAGTGCTTACTAATGAATGTATTTTAGATAAAAACATAAGTTTTGTTACGCAATTATAAATTAAAAAAAAATTTTTTAGTCTTTTATCTTTTATTTTAAGATGATAACTTGTTTAACATAGATACCTACATTGTCAGAAAAACATGACGGATTCAGTACACCCAAAAACATAAGAATTACGCAAAAAAACCAAAACAGCTCTCAATTTTTTTTTTTGCAGACTTGTGTTTATTGAAGAATTTTT
>CM032456.1:87472804-87590304 GCA_019049505.1 Pachyrhynchus sulphureomaculatus
AATCCTAAAATCTTTATTTCATTTAATTATACTACGCGAAGTTCTAGTCGTTCTATCCCAATTTTGAGGTACCTGAACCTAATTGTGTCAAATTTCGTAAAAACTTCAATTTATAGAACCTACAAATAATGTGGCCCCGAAATCATCGGGCAAAAAATATACCGGAGGACTAGACCAGGAAAGTCTTAGAGGGAAAGATGTAATAATGACATGCGACGTATCTGCGTTCCCAGCCCCAAAATTCAGGTAAAAAATTAAATTTTATCCAAAAATGTATAAACACGACAATCCCATTTAGAACCTACCAATAATGTAGCACCAAAATCTTCTGTGAGAAAATATGGTGGAAATATTTTTCAAGAAGTTGCTAGAGGCGATGACATCGTCATGCCTTGCGAAGTGTCTGGTTTTCCAGTGCCAAAATTTAGGTAATTAGTTTTATTGTCCTTTTCCCATTTATATCATTTTTCACATAAAAACTGGCCAAGAGAGAAAAAGAACTACGCTTCTTTGCCCCAAATATGCGAGGACTTTACTTACAGAAATGTTATAAAGCCTACACAACATTTTGGTAAATGATACATGACCAATTAATTAAAGTAGAAAAATTTTTGATGACTTTTCGTACTAGAACCAACCAGTAATGTAGCACCTAAAGCTTCTGGCCGCAGGATAGATGGTAGCATTTTACTGGAGGTGCTTTTACTAAACGATGTTGTAATTCTTTGTGAAGTTACTGGTTACCCAGTTCCAAAATTCAGGTAGGTAGATTTGCAAAGTTTTATGGTTGCTCTTGTGATATTGTTAAGTCTAATTTTCGAAACCTTAAAAATACTTTCGCTATCATAATCTGTATGTAGTTTTACTTGGAATGGTTGTAGGGTGGTTAGCTTGCGCATTTAATAAGAAGATATCAAAGGCAGTAAAAATTTGTTTTGATGATGATAATGACATGACAGGTCGGAAATATCTATGATATTACTTAACTATTTGATGATCCTACATATTGAAATCCACTCATATATATATATATATATATATATATATATGAGTATTATAAAGACCTTACTCCACGTTTGGTTAATGTTTTCAAAGATCACAATATAAAATTTGCAAAGAAACTTCACAACAATCTTAGTTTCCTTTATTCCAAGCAAAAAACTCCTGTTAGAACTGAACAGAAATGCAACGTTGTTTACAGCCTTCCTTGTTCAGACTGTGACCTTTCCTATGTCGGTCAAACCTCTAGAAGCCTCAAAGGACGTATTATTTCACATAAAAGTGATTGTAGAAGAGGCATATCTTCATGCTCTCTTGCAGAGCATGTAATGAAAAAAGGATCACAGAATGAATTACGGAGGGGCTTCAATTTTGTATACTGAACCGAATTACCAAAAAAGAAAATTCCTTGAAATGGTAGCAATCAACAACAATCCGAACAAACATGAATAAAAGATCTGACACTGAAGATCTCTCCACGATTTACTGTTATATTTTAAATTTGACAAAAAACTCCTTGCCAAACAACTCATTAGACTCCCTTTGAATATCCCTATTTCGCTTATATTCGATCGTAATCTTCAAGTTTTTGCAATTTCCATCCTTCAACATTTTCCACCCTCGCAGTTCCTCGTCTTGATTCAGTAGGTCATAATTTCCTGGTACTCTCTTGCTTGTTTACGATTCCATTACCTTCAGCCGCATTGTTGCCGTTAAAACGCGTTTTAGGAACTGATTAAAAGAAACCTCTTCAATCCTGACGCTTGACATTTCTCACATATAACCCTTTTCTTTCGTTCAATACTATCGATTCCCGCCATAATACAGAAACAAAATATTATTCTTCCAGTGGGATTTTTCCTCTTAGTGAACAGGGAAAATAAAGGATGGAAAACAACTTTATATTTTCTTTTCTTTAGTCAGTTGATTAATCAGAAACTAAATAACAAAATGCTGTGCAGTTTTTAGTCTTAAGATTCGAAACCATTGTTTAGGGCGACATGTATTACACGATTGAACTCATCGTTTTGTAAGTTTTGTTTACTTTTTTGATTGTAAAATTATACTTATAGGACAATGTGATTTCAGATATCTTGAGGAAGAATAAAATCCATATTCGAAAGCTTGATATTAAACAAAAGTAGTTAATTTTTTTTTGCCAATCCTCCGCGACTGCAACCTCAAAACTCTCCTTTCTTCTATATATATATATATATATATATATATATATATATATAGATATATATATATATGATATATTTATATATATATATATATATATATATATATATATATATATACAGTGGCGTGCAAAAGTTTCCCGCCAGTGAGATTTCGTACTCTAATTTATTAAAAAAAAAAAAAGATTTTTAATCATTATGAGATGTGAGAATGAGATATAGGAAACAAAATAATATAGTAAAAGAATATTATTTATGTTTGTGAAATATATTTATTATTATTCTTATATTCATATGTGCAAAAGTTTCCGGCCACTTTGTACTACGAGAAAAATTATTAGTCCATATGCTCTAAGACTCTAAGACTTAAATTATATTTTTACGTTAATATTTTGTAGCCATACCCTTTGCAGCGATAACAGCCGTACAACGATGTGGCATTGACTCAATTAATCGATTAATACAAGCAGGTGAAATTTTATCCCATTCTTCCGTCAATGATTTGAATAATGCGGCTTTATTTGAATATGTATGCTTTCGAACTTGACGATCTAGCGTTTCCCATAAGTGTTCTATTGGATTCAAGTCCGGTGATTGAGATGGCCAGCTTAAAACTCTCACATTTGAAGCAGAAAAGCACTGTTTTAACAACTTGGATGTATGTTTGGGGTCATTATCCTGTTGAAATATCCAGTTCTGCGGCAATGTTTCTTCAGCATATGATAACAAATTGTTTTATAAAATGTCCTTGTAATATCAGCGTTCATATTTCCGTTGATCTCGATCAATGGGCCGACTCCTTGTGCAGAGAAAATTCCCCAAACCATCACACTTCCTCCACCGTGTTTTACAGTAGGAATTTGGTACCGAACATCATTTCTCGTACCAATAGGACGTCGTACATGTTGTTTACCATCACTTCCAAAAAGATTAAATTTAGATTCGTCTGAGAAAGCTACTTTTTTCCAATCTTTGATTGTCCAATTTAGGTGATCTTTGGTAAATTGTAATCGGGCCTTCTTATTCTTTTTACCAATTAATGATTTTTTAATACCTATACGGCTCAAAAGTCCTACATCATGTAGTCTTTGTGTCACGGTACTACAACTAACATTAGCTAGGTTTTCATCTTTTAGCTCGCGTGCAATTTCGGCAGCAGTTTTCTTGACATCCGCAGTTGATTTGTGTTTTAATGACACGATCTACTTTTTTAGACGTTTTTCTTGGTTTTCCACTACGCGGCGATCTTTTAAACCATATCCACAACGGTATTTTACAATAATATCGTTCACGATTGATTTACCTATCGATAATAATGAAGCAATCTCACGGGAAGACTTTCCTTCTTTTGAAAATTTTATTATTCTCTCACGAATTTGGATTTGCATATGCCGAGCCATGTTTATGCTCCCACGACTTTTTATGAACTAAATGTGAACATTCAACGCGCTATTATTCGTAAGTACGTCTTTGAACGTCCTACTGCGTCAATGTATATTATGTGGCCGGAAACTTTTGCACATATAAATATAAGAATAATAATAATAAATATATTCACAAACATAAATAATATTCTTTTACTATATTATTTTGTTTCCTATATCTCATACTCACATCTCATAATGATTAAAAATCATTAGTCTTTTTTCTTTTTGTACATGTTGTTTACCATCGCTTCCAAAAAGATTAAATTTAGATTCGTCTGAGAAAGCTACTTTTTTCCAATCTTTGATTGTCCAATTTAGGTGATCTTTGGCAAATTGTAATCTGGCCTTCTTATTCTTTTTACTGATTAATGGTTTTTAATACCTATACGGCCAAAAAGTCCCACATCATGTAGTCTTTGTGTCACAGTACTACGACTAACATTAGCTAGGTTTTCATCCTTTAACTCGCGTGCAGTTTCGGCAGCCGTTTTCTTGACATCCGCAGTTGATTTGTGTTTAATGATACGATCTACTTTTTTAGACGTTTTTCTTGGTTTTCCACTACGCGGACGATCTTTTAAACCATATCCACAACGGTATTTTACAATAATATCGTTCACGGTTGATTTACCTATCGACAAGAATTAAGCAATCTCACGAGAAGACTTTCCTTCTTTTGAAAATTTTATTACTCTCGCACGAATTTGGATTTGCACATGCCGAGCCATGTTTATGCTCCCACGACTTTTTATGAACTAAATGTGAACATTCAACGCGCTATTATTCGTAAATACGTCTTTGAACGTCCTACTGCGTCAATTTATATTATGTGGCCGGAAACTTTTGCACATATAAATATAAGAATAATAATAATAAATATATTCACAAAAATAAATAATATTCTTTTACTGTATTATTTTGTTTCCTATATCTCATACTCACATCTCATAATGATTAAAAATCATTAGTCTTTTTTTTAATAAATTATACTGGATAATAAATTAAAGTAAGAAATGTCACTGGCCGGAAACTTTTTCACGCCACTGTGTGATCGAGCTACGTAAAACAATTTTTTTTTTCCAAAATTCCACTTTATTTATCAACATAGTCTCCTTCAAGGGCAATACAATCAGTCCAACACTTTTCTAACATTTTTATACCTTTCTTGTAGAAGGATTTGTCTTTGCCTTCAAAATAGGCCTCAGTTTCGGCGATAACTTCTTCTTTGGAGCCAAATCTCTTTCCCGCGAGTATTTTTCTGAGGTCTGCGAATGGATAATAGTCGCTGGGAGCCAAATCTGAAGAATACGGTGGATGAGGAAGCAATTTGAAGTTCAATTCATGCAATTTTGCCATCGTAACCATTGACTTGTGACACGGTGCATTGTCTTGATTAAAGAACACTTTTTTCTTGTTCGTTGAGTGCCATTTCTTTGCGATTTCTGACTTCAAACACATCAGTAACTTTATATAATATTTGCTATTGATTCTCAGCATAGTCAACGAAAATTATTCCATGCGCATCCCAAAATACAGAGGCCAAAACCTTCCCAGACTGTTGTGCCTTTGGTCGCTTCGGACGGCTTTCACCGGCTGCTGTCCACTCAGCTGACTGCTAATTTGATTCCGGTGTGTAGTGGTGGATCCATGTTTCTTCCATTGACACATATCTTATGAAAAAATCTTTTTTTTTGCGCTTAAACAGGTCCAAGCAGCACTCAGAATCATCAACACGTTGTTGTTTTTGGGTCTACTATAAGCAAACATGGTACCCATTTCGCAGAGTTTTCTCATGCCCAAATGTTCAAAATATGACCAACATGTTCTTTTGATATCTTTAGGGTGTCAGCTATCTCACGCAATTTCTCTTTACGGTCATCCAAAACAATTTTGTGGATTGTTTTTATATTTTCCGGTGTAACCATCTTATTTGGGCGTCCAGAGCATTCAGCACCATTTGTGTCTGTACGACCGCGTTTAAATTCAGCATACGAGTAAATGATGAGTGATTTTCCAGGTGAAGAATCCTCGTAACACTTATCAAGCTATTGCTTTGCTTGAACGGTATTTTTTCCCATCAAAAAACAGTGTTTAATCAACACACGAAATTCGATTTTTTTCCATTTTTTTGGAAGCATCAAAAGTAGTGTCACTAAAACCACTGTAACTTGTAAACTAATCGTCGAAATATCATGGAATTTTGACACGTATCGTTTGAAGGTTGATACTTCCTAAAAATCATATGGATTTTTTGAAAAGGGCGACATCTATGAGTCAGACTAAAAAGTTTCCAGCCCACGTATATATATATATATATATATATATATATATATATATATATATATATATATATATATACATATGTATATATATATATATATATATATATATATATATATATATATATATGTATATATACATATATATATATATATATATATATATATATATATATATATATATATATATATATGTATATATATATATATATATATATATATATATATATATATATATATATATATATGTATATATATATATAATATATATATATATATATATATATATATATATATATATATATATATATATATACATATATATATATATATATATTATATTATATATATATATATATATATATATATATATATATATGTATATATATATATATATATATATATATATATATATATATATATATATATATATATATATATATATATATTATATATACATATATATATATATATATATATATATATATATATATATATATATATATATATATATATATATATATATATATATATATATATATATATATATATATATATATATATACAGTAATACCCCGCTTAGCGCGACCCCGTTACGCGCGGTTTCACTATAACGCGAATTTCAAATTTCCCGCTCATGTAGTCATTAACTTCTCTATGGTCGCGGGGGGATCCCCGCTTTCTCTGAATATTCTCTTTGAAGAATTGGGAATTTCCTGTCCTTCGACTTTGTTCTATGGGGATTTCCTCGTTCGTTTCGTGTGTTCATTTGTTCCGTAATGTTAGTTCGGTCGGCTGGCAGTTTTGTTTTAATATTTATTGGAGATACATACATACATAATTTAACCCTACGTTAAAAATGCCGCCTGTAAAGAAAAAAGAGCGTAAAAGCGTCACTTTGGAATTGAAGATGAAAGTGTTAAGAAGAATGGAAAATGGAGGCAAAGCAACAATTGTTGGGAGAGATTTTGGACTCTCAGAATCGACTGTGAGAACGATTTATAAAAATCGGGAAAAAATTAAAATCTCCAGCGAAGGTTCAACACCTATAAGTGCAACAAAACTTTCTCGTTCGAGATCATCTATCTTAGAAAGAATGGAGAAATTACTGTCAGTCTGGATCGAAGATTTGAATAAGAAGAACACACCACTAAGTCAAGATCTCATATGCACAAAAGCAAAATCTTTGTATGAGATGCTGAAAACAAAAGAAGGAGAAGGGAGTGCCACTCCGACTTTTGCTGCCAGCAGAGGCTGGTTCCATCGGTTCAAGCAGCGTTCTAATCTTCACAATATCCACATAACAGGCGAGGCGGCCAGCGCGGACATTCAAGCTGCAGCTGAGTTTCCAGACAAGTTTCAAGACTTCGTTAGACGAGAGAAAAATTCCTGCTTGTCTCATCTTCAATGTTGATGAGACCGCACTTTACTGGAAAAAAATGCCATCTCGAACATTCATTTCTAAGGAAGAACGTCAAGCCAGTGGTTTCAAAGCTGCGAAAGATCGACTAACACTTCTGCTGGGTGGTAATGCCACTGGTGATTTCAAACTGAAACCTTTACTAGTGTACCATTCAGAAACACCCCGTGCAATGCGAGGCACAGACAAGACAAGTCTACCAGTTGTGTGGCGATCAAACAGAAAGGCGTGGGTTACACGGGAAATTTTTCAAGAATGGTATTCTAATAGTTTTTGCCCATCAGTCAAATCATACTGTGACAGAAATGGGCTTGAACCTAAAGTTATATTACTCTTAGACAATGCCCCAGGACATCCAACCTCACTTGATACGCCCAGAGACTTAAAAGTGTACGTAAAGTTCCTTCCACCAAACACTACGTCAATATTACAACCTATGGACCAGGGAGCAATAGCAAACTTCAAAGCTTATTACCATCGCCGCACTTTTAGCCAACTAATTCATGAAACTGACGGGGAAGGAAGACAGTCTATGCGAGAGTGGTGGAAGTCATACAACATTATGAAGTCTATTCACAACACAGAAGAGGCTTGGAAGGAAGTTAAAATGAGTTGTATGAATGGGGTGTGGCGTAATCTTTGGCCAGATGTAGTGGAAGCACCTAGAAGAATTGTCCAGATGCAGAGACAAGTGCTTGAAGACATTGCTGCAATGATTGAGGGGTCTGAACTTGAAGATGTCACGGTAGAAGATCTCGTAGAACTTGTAGCAACGCACGACGATCCTATTAGCAATGAAGATCTGATCGAGTTACAGAATAATCCTATCTACGATGAGGAAGAACAAGTAGAAGAGAAAGTTTTATCTTCAGGGGAAATACAAAATGCACTTTCAAAAATTTATTCAGGTTTGGACATATTGCAGAGTATAGACAATAATGATGACCGTGTCTTGACCGTGTGTCAAACAATTAAAAACAGTGTTGGGTGTTATGAACGTATTTTACAAGAACGTAAAACAAAACGTTACCCAAAAGACAATAGATGTATTTTTCCGTAAAAAATAAGAGTATGTATTGCATAAAGTGTTCTTAGAATTAAAGTGATTGATTAAAATGATTTGTATTTTTTTGTATTAAATTTTGACTATGTTTAATCATAAACCTCGATATACGCGAATTTCAGTTAACGCGATTTTTTTTCGGAACGTATCCCTCGCGTAAAGCGGGGTATTACTGTATATATTATATATACATATATATATATACATATATATATATATATATATATAATATATATATATATATATATATATATATATACATATATATATATATATATTATATATACATATATATATTATATATATATATATATATATATATATATATATATATATATATATATATATATATATATGTATATATATATATATATATATTATATATATATATATATATATATATATATATACATATATATATATATATATATATACATATATATATTATATATATATATATATATATATATATATATATATATATATATATATATATATATATATGTATATATATATCTATATATATATATATATATATATATATATATATATATATATATATATATATATATATATATATATATATATAATATATATATATATATATATATATATTAAATATATATATAAATATATATATATTATGTATACATAATAATATATATATATATATATATATATATATATATATATATATTTATATATATATATATATATATATATATATATATATATATACATAATATATATATATATATATATATATATATATAGGGTTTAGCAAAACTTGAATTTGATTTAAAATGTACGCTGATTGCTTTAAAAAAAAATTGTTTCCCTAAATGGGTTTTCAACAAAGTTTATTTCCGATCTTTGCCTTAAAATTTTTGTCTTTTTTATAAATCAGATAAATTATCAAAGATAATGCACTCATGATAATTTTGGTTCAATCTACGCAGACACCGAAGTATTTTTATAAATTTTCCGTAACACTAATAAAACGACAACTATTAGCAATTTTAAAGAATTTATTTTTGCATACAGAGGAAAAACTTATCATGTTATTTATAAAACACTTTGACATAAATGTGTCAGCAATGGCATGAACATTCTTTATTTTAAATATTTCAAGAGGTCATAGTCTGCTGCTGCAGACAACTAACCCTACATCTCCCAACAGAAAATAATCTAATGGTTTGCTATGACAAAATTTTGGAAGACAATTCACAGGTCCAGTTCTAGAAAGAATCACAACATAGAATTTATTTTTCAATAAATGAGATGTTGCGCGGTCTTGTTGAAACCAAAACAGGTTTGGATCATGATTTTAAAAATTTGCAAATAAAGATTCATTAATTATAATTCTGTAATGCATTCCAAGGACTCTAACTTGTTTTTGTACCTCACCCGATAACACCACTAACATGTAATTCGCCCCATACTGTAACTTTTTTGCATGCGGTGGTCCTTTGCGAATGAGTTTGGGATTACTGTTGCCCCAAATCCTATAGCTTGGCTTGTAAACGAAGCCATTTAACCAAAAGTGGTGGTCGCTGAAAACAATTTCTCAATCAATTTTCAATTGCCCTAAAGCCTGATTGGTCAATTAATGACGCAATCGACAGCTCGATTCATGAATAAATTATATCTTGTATGGGTGTAAACTCAATAAGTAGATTTTTGCATTTTCGTTCGCTAAACGTCGCATGAAAATTTGTCAAAAACTACCGAACACAAATATAAGTGAGTGCGGTAAAAAAAACAACAAACATGATCGCCTATCCTTTGCAAGAACTTATATGTATTACAAAAAAAACCTTAGATATGTATATCTTTGGGCAAAAAAATGAATTTTTAATTAGCTAGTTTTCCACATGAGATGGTTCCAGTGCCCAAATACTCCGTACTTTCAATCAGGTATAGTATGTCCTTATTTATTAGAATCATTTGGGATTGAACATACTCCATTTCATTACAAAACATGGTGGCGCATCGATATATTTTAAATGGAAAAGGTAAGCTAGGCAAAGCAATACATTCTCTTAAGAATAATATCGACACTTAAGTCTGTTGATGTTATCCCTAGAAGCAGGTGGTACTCCCAATGTTATGTTTTACTTTTCTCCACTAGTTTCGAACTTTTTCTTATAGAACCTACGGGATCAGTAGGTCCACGTCTGAGCTCCAGAATGATAGATATCAAAGACAAGGGTTCGGGTGAAACAGCGATTCTATTGTGTCCTGCTCAAGCGTTTCCAGTACCAAAATTTAGGTAATGCAATGTTTAAATCCTTTCATACCCTTGCTTATTCCTTTTTATATTGGAATTAAGTTTTATACTCTTCAAACGCCCTCATATTTTTTTCTAATCCTATTAAATTTTGTTATATGACGAAAAATGTACTGCCGTTTTACACTAAAAGAACCTGTAACTACTTAACTATATCTGTCTCTTTTTGTTTCAGGTGGTACAAATTTATCGATGGAACTTCACGCAAACAAGCCGTAACTCTCAACGATCGTGTGAAACAAGTTGCCGGTACACTTATCATACGAGAAGCTAAGGTTGAAGATTCTGGAAAGTACCTCTGTGTTGTTAATAATTCAGTTGGAGGAGAGAGTGTAGAGACTGTTCTTACAGTCACTGCCCCCTTAAAGGCTGCCATCGAACCCAAAGTGCAAACAATTGATTTTGGTAGACCTGCTGTATTTACTTGCAAGTTTGAAGGTATGTTTCTTTTTTAATTCTAATTTTTATTCCTAATATGAAACCAAAATGCCTTTTTATTACTACTCAAAACGAGTTTCTTTAAATATGTTTGCATCTCAAGGGGAGGGTTAATAAGAAATTTTTCACATCTCCAAATTTTAGAGCTCTAAGTAGTTTTGATCAATAGTACACCTTATTTTTTAATTTACGTATTACACTTATTTATTATATTTCTTATATTTTAGTTTCGTGACTAGTCGCCACATTTTCAGAGACAATACTTTTTAAACTAATGACTTTTGGAAAGGTAACAATTAGTCCCCTCACGCAGGGAAAGTTATATAACAGTTGCACTATTTCTATAATTCAGATTGGTGTAAACAATATAATCAACCACAATAATAAAACTAGGTACTTTAAAAACGGTTTTAAAATTAAATTAGGTGTTCACTTCTTTCTATTCATTCTTTAGGGAACCCAATAAAGACAATCTCATGGATGAAAGACGGTAACAAAATTGAACACAACCGACGCCGTACTCAGAATCGAGGCCGTACGCAAAGAAGACAAAGGAATGTACCAATGCTTTATCCGCAACGATCAGGAAAGCGCCGAAGCTACCGCAGAACTCAAACTTGGAGGCAGATTCGAACCCCCTCAAATTCGACACGCCTTCAATGAAGAAAACCGTGCAACCGGGCAACTCAGTGTTCCTCAAGTGTATCGCTAGTGGTAACCCCACTCCTGAAATCACGTGGGAGCTTTACGGGCGTCGGTTATCCAATAGTGATCGTTATCAAATCGGGCAATATGTTACTGTGAATGGTGATGTTGTGTCGCATTTAAATATCACGGGCATTCATACGAATGATGGTGGTTTATACAGGTGTACCGCGAGTTCTAAAGTTGGTAGTGTGGATCATTCAGCGCGTATTAATGTGTACGGATTACCGTTTGTGAGATCGATGGAAAAGCAGGCGATTGTTGCTGGTGGTACTTTGATTGTTCATTGTCCATTTGCTGGTCATCCTGTGGATACCGTCGTATGGGAAAGGGGTAAGTGGTTTTTTTTGTTCTATTCTTGACACGTTTCCCATAAGATAGGTATCAAGTCATTATAAAATATAATACATTCAGAATTTTGAACGTTTTAATTGATTACACTATGCAACAAAAAAAAATATTTTTTCTTTCACTGGGTTTACAGTATGAAATACATCACGTCAGGTTCATAGAGAAAAGCTTTTATTGGTTTATTCAAAAATATGCTAAATTAGTGACAAAAAATTGGATTTTTTCATTAAAAAACTTATCAATTGGTTTTTCTCTTGTAATCAGTCCTTGCAGTACCTCTCTGAAGACACCAACAGAAGTCTTCAAGCATGACTGGTTCTCATTTATTTGCGCTTCTTAAACTCAGCTATTTCTTGGTGAAAGCCCATGTTTTCCGGAAAGAAACTCAAATGGGAGTGTAGAAAATAGATTTTTAATGACATATTGCATCCTAGTTCATGATAGGCATCCAGCATTAAGTGTATTTTTGCATGGAAATCTGGTGATTTGTGGTTACCAAGGAAATATTTCGTGACATCAATAAAAGCCAACTATGCCTTTTTTTCTATGGAACTTAGACTGGATAGAAAAGAGGAATCATCAATTAATGTTCTTATATCAAACCCTGTAAAAATTCCTTCTTATATTTTAGCATCACGAAGCCCAGGATAGTTATTTTTGAGAAACTGAAATCCAGATCCATCTTTATGTAATGTTTTGACAAAATTCTTGATTAAACCAAGTTTGATGTGCAGTGGTGGTAAAATGATTTTCTCAGGTGATACTAATGGTTCATTTTAATGTTTTTCTGAGTAAAAACTTAAAGGCCCGTTTTGTTTTACGTAATGTTCTGAACGCGCTCTACTGTCCCATACACATAAGAAACAATAATATTTCGTATAGCTGGTTCGCAATCCTAAAAATCAAAGCCACTACTTTTTTTTAAATCTGCACATATTTACCATTTGAACGTTGTGTATTTGATATTTTCTAAAATAAGTTTTAAAATATCATAGGTTTCTTTTAAATGAACCCCGTATGCTACAGGCAAAGATGGAAATATGTTGCCGTTATGAAGTAAAACTGCCTTTAGACTTTGTTTTGATCCGTCAATAAATAGTCTCCACTCTTCTGGCGAATGATGATGGCCTAGTGCTGACATTAAACCATCAATATCATTACAAAAAACTAAACTATCCTATTTTGAATAAAAAGTAGCTAAAGAGCTGTGAGGATTTAATAAGCCCTAATTTTAACGCCAGTCTGTAAAAGGTTCCACTGTTTGAATCTCGATCCTAATATTTCAGATTTTACTTTCGTCAAATCCAAATCCCTACTAAGGTCGTTTAGTTCTGATTGACTAATCAAATGGTTCTGATGCAATAGTTGAATCTTGAAATAGCTCTTCACTTGACTGGGTTCGCTTTTTTCTTCTATAGAACTCGATGAACTTTATGGACTCCAAGACCAATGCCGTACAGGAATTTCAGGAAGTTGAGGTAGCGGCATTGACATAGATGGTACATTAACGTATTTCACGGAACTTATTGTTTTTTTTTAGAAAAACCCTTCACACTTGTCAAACAGAAGTAACAATCGTCGGTGTGATTCTAGGGTTCACGCCACTACATTTGTACGCCAAAAGGCATTTCTTTTATAGTACCATTGTACCAACCCGTCAAATATTTATAACATTTCAAACAATACACTCGGGCACCCACAATTTATTTTGATTTTCAATTGCGGTCTTAAAATAAGCTTCATAACACTTTTCAAGCGACGGGAAAATTAGCTTTTTTACTTTTAGGGGTAAATTTACCACAAACGTAACAAAACAGACTAGGCGAATTAACACAAACGCATGACATTTTGTATATTTAGCACTAATCTAAATGTTTTAATCATATTTATACACGAAAAAGTAATATTTTTATGACTAACCTCACACAAGTGACACGAGGAATAAATAAAACAAATTACTGGTTTTCTAGTCTATGTGGTATGATGTCGACATAAAATCTTTTTTTAGCTAGATATCCCTAATAGGAATCACTTTTCGAGATGTCGGTGAATTTTTTAGTGTTAAACATAGTGTTATCGGATAAGAATACCAAGTTTAAGAGTACTAGTACTGAATTTATGTTTTTACAGATGGAAGATTGCTGCCTATTAATCGCAAACAGAAAGTTTTTCCCAACGGAACTCTCATCATTGAAAACGTAGAAAGAACATCGGATCAAGCCACATATGTTTTGCGTAGCCAAAAAATTCACAAGGATACAACGCCAGGGGATCACTGGAAGTTCAAGTTATGGGTGAGTTGATGTTTTAATTTACTTTTTTCGAGGGTGCTGTCAAAGATAAGAGCGTGTGAGATATTGTCAATATTAGGACACCATGCGTTATTGTTTTTGTGAGAAAAGACGAGGCGTGAAATTATTGTATGGTAAGCTGAGGTGATATACTTGCCTTCAAATCTCAAAAATATCGTGTCATCCATCTACAGGGAAATGATTATCAAGTAAAATAAAATTGTTTTTGCTCGAGATTTCCACAATATTCAATTAAAATGTCCATGGCATGTTTCACTACAATGTAATTTCTTCAGATGGTAAATTTCATCTCAACATATTATGGACATTTTAATCAAATATAGTGAAAATTTCGAGTAAAAATAGTTTATTTTACTTCTTTACAAAATATCCGCTGTTGCAATGGTGGACTAGAAGATTTCTTGTACCATAATAGATTATTTGACTAATGCGTTCTGCAAAGAGGTCGTTCAACAAAATGCTGTTTTTTTAAAAGGATATCTTTTTACATGTTGTTTAGTGTTCCGTACCGAACACTTATGAAATTACTTCGGTGTCTGTCCGTCTGTCACCCCCCGATTTCTTACGAAACTATTTGACATAGAAAGTTGAAAATTTGTCACAAGTATAGGAATTAATGGCCTAATTAGAGCCGTATAGTTTTGAAAGTTAAATTTGACTTGAGGGGTGAAATCGAAAGTGAAAAAATTTTTTTTACCGGCTCATGGAGTAGGGTGTCAAATGAAACCTTGTGAAAACACGAATTCAAAAATATATATAATGTAATACTTGCATACACTTTTCTTTGTATTGTTTTAAAAAAAATGACAAAAACACCCCGGTCCGCCCAGCTTATCTCGAAAAGTACCAATGAAAAAATTTTGAAGAAATTCTGGAATAACCTTCATAAAGTGTAGATTGAGCGAAAATTTTCAGGAATGCATTACGTTTGATATTTTATTTGGTATAAAAAAATACTGAAAAAATATTGAGAACTATGTTTCCCTACAAAATAGTGGATTATTTTCCGTAAATTACCGCGGGTCGCTATTTATTCATAATTAAATATTTAGGTAGTAAATATTTGTTCTACACTTTTATTACTAGATACTAGATTGAACCATATTGATTTATTGACTTTTAGATAGCTAAGATGCTAGAACTATTTTATATTGTTAATTAACGACCCAGAAAAAACGTGTAAATACATATTGGATCTTAAAACATATACATGTCAGGGACCTAATTAACTTAGCCTAAGTAAGGATTTTATGTTATTTTAAAAGCAATCAGGGTACGGAATACTAATTAAGAGCTTTTAAATAAGGGAAATAATTAAATGGTAGCAACCATTTCATTTTCTTACTAATCGTTTAGAGTGTTTTGACTAGGATATCAACTTGTTTTTATTTCGCAAACAGCTTATTTTATAACATATTAATTTTTAAGAATATTTTTAATTTAAAGTTGTTGGCAAACACGGGTTCCGCGTACAAAACGCCAGTTAAAATTTCGTTTTTAATTCAAATGAAGTCTTTCTTTATTAAAAAAAAAAGTTGTCTCTTTATACATACTCAATCCAAAAAGAAGGCACACGTTTAATAGAAGTAGCATACACTCCACTTATAATTATTCAGATCATTTACTCCAATCGGCGTTTGGATTTTTTTTCAAAATAATGATGAGGGTCGTTGTCACTACGTCTTAAACATTGATCTGTTTCAATTACACAGAAGTCAATCACAGTTATTTGTTGAAACCTCATTTTCTGAATGTTCATCAAAAGATCCAGTCGTTCTTACAAGATTCTTTTTAACTATGATACATTTTTATTTTTGATATGAATCTTGAACTTACCTGTTACCACCTTGTAGAACGGAAGGAGTTATTTTATGCTTGGTGTAGTATATTAGGTGTGATATTAGGTTTATTATAAATCGCACTAATCATTCCTTTACTCACGGCATAGCTTATGATCATCGTGACTACATACAAACAGTCCAAAAAGTCTCCATACACCACCTGCTTTTTATACTATTTTTCTGTTATGTTTAACTAATTAACTATGAAAAAACATGTTTAAATTAATATTTGAAACTTAACCAACGAGGATTAGTATTAAAAACAACTCCAGAACATTTTATTTAAAAATTACATCATTGGTATAAAAATATAAACAAAATTAATATCAAAAAAGTCTCCATACACTTAACAATTACCAATAATAGTTTGACTGAGTTTAACAGAAAATAACAACTTCGTTTAATATTTAGTGGGACCGCCATTGGCCTTGATGATCTCCTGTAACCTTTTTGTCATGCCTGCAACCAACTTTCTAGTAACTTCTGCTGGCCTGTTCTTCCATTCTTTCAATATTCTATTTTTTAATTCTTCTCTTTTTGAAACATTATGTTTGCGAACGCGCCGTTTAAGTTCCTCCCATAAATGCTCGATGCGGAGGTGTATGAAGCTGCTGTCGTACATTATGGATCATCCATTCTAGCACCAAGTTTGCGGTATGTTTCGGATTATTGTCCTGTTGGAAAATGTTTTTTTTTTTTGCAATAGCTAATTTTTGGACACTTTCTCTTAAATTGTCTCTCAGAATGTTCAGATAAACATGCTGATCCATGGTACCATTAATAAAATGTAAATTTCCAACCCCTCCAGCGGACATGCATCCCCAAAGCAGAAAACTGCCACCCCCTTGCCTCACCGTGGAACAAATGTTTGTAATATCGAATGCGGTATTCTTCTTTCTCCAAACTTTAGTTCTGCCATCAGGCCCAAAAAGGTTCATTTTAGTTTCATCACTAAAGATTACGGATTCTCAAAATTCAGGAGGTTTAGTAACGTATTCCAAAATTAACGGCATTCCTGGCTGCACATCCCTTATAGCCTGCGTTGTCTAAACAATTTCTCACTGTTTGTGAACAAACATTTTTCGAAAATAGTTCCCGTACTTATTCTTTTAATTTTGGTGCACTTTTCCTGGGATCTATAATTATTTGTCTAACAATACTGGCCTTTTCACGTGGAGTCAGTTTCTTGCGACGGCGTGGTCGAATTTTATAGGGACCCGTTGATTTATACTGGTTTACAATGTATGAACAGTAGCACGCGACTTTTTAACAATTTTTCCTATATTTCTGTAGGATTTTCCATCTTTCCTCAAATCAATTATGATCTTTCGAACTTGAAATGAAATTTCACAAATTTCTCTCGCCCATTTTTAATAGTACTTTGAAAACCCACTACAAAATTACTAGCAACAAGTGACAGATTATAAAGTATGGCCGAAAATTATTCATTTGTTTTCAGTTTAGCGAGCAATAGCTAGTTTGATAAAATTCTGCTGATTATAACGTGTTTTTTCAGTGCAGTTCTTGAGTGTATGAAAACTTTTTTGACATTAATTTTGTTTACATTTTTATAACAATGATGTAACTTCTAAATAAAATGTTCCGTAGTTGTTTTTAATACTAATCCTCGTTGGTTCAGTTTCAAATATTAATTTAAACATGTTTTCTCGTAGTTTCAGTTAATTAGTTAAACATAACAGAAAAATGGTACAGAAAGCCGGTGGTGTATGGAAACTTCTTGGACTGACTATATAACTATCTGATCATTTCAATACGTGGTCTTCCTTTCTGACTGTTCATCAAAAGTTCCAGACATTCTTATCACTATAACTAGGCATCTGATGAAAAAAGCCAATCACAGTTATTTGTTTGAAATTCATTTTCCGACTTTTCATCTAAAAATACAGTCATTCTTACAACATAACCAGGCATCTAATGAAGCGGATTTCAAATACCAGCTGGCACAAAACTAATGAAGATTGCCGATTTCGGCCACAAGAAGATACAACAGCTGACACTACTGTTTTTTTTTTCTCTTCTCGTAAAATTCGGTTATTTTGGACGGAGGCTGTAATCTAATTTATTAAACTTTTTATATTGAATCAGTTCTACCTTTACTTGGAGAAATTCCATAACTCGTAAGTTTACGGTAAATTAAACACTTGTTTATTAAATTCCACCCTAATAAACTCATCAAAACTTAACACAGTTTCGACATGTTTCGCTATCACTGTAACTTTTTCAAGATCTAAATAATGCAATATCTTTCATGTTGTATCGAATTTTATTTTAAATTGAAAATATTAAACCGACCGTTCATAGAAAACATAACTTTGACAGCACCCCATTTATTATTTATATTTCTTTCCTTATAGGTTTTACAGGATTGACAAGAATTGACAAGAATTGACTTGTATTTAAATAATTTAGGGATGTTATTTTTAGCATCAGAAAGGTAGGTTTTTGAGATTTTTGCGACGGCGTCTCCATTTAGTCTATGAGAGTATAAACTCTCGTCAAAAGTGAGGTTAAGTCCAGTTATCATCGCAGCAACGAATCACCTATAACCTCCCATTGTTTGTCAGTTGATGAAACTTACTATAGGTGGCGTCAGGGAGAGGCCCATGTGTTAATATATATGGTTGGACGAAACTACTTGGTTTAGATATACAGCTCGATAGAGGATAAAAATTATAATATTAATTGGGGAAACTTTTGATAATATCAAATAACCAAACTAATGGGTTTTCAATAAAGAAACTAATATGAACAAAGTGATTATTCAGTAAAAAGTTCCCAAAATTTTCAGCTTAAGTAGTTAATTAATAGAATAACTAATGTTGCAAAATCTTTAATTTTCACAATGTTTAAGAAAGCTAGTATTAACTTGTAATGTTAAATTAGCAGTCGTCAGATTCTGAATTCACAATTGAGAAAGATGATGTTATTTTATATGTCTAATTCTTCTAAAGTTGTCATGTATCGAAAGAGGGTTGCAGCCAGTTCGAAATCATCCAGCCATCTTCTTCAGAGCTTGTTTCGAAAACTGACTTCTTCGAAATCTGATTGAATTCCGCTTGCACACAGCTTTCATATTAGTAGGCCGGGGTGGGGGGCAGGGCTTCTTGGATGATATGTTGCTAATCAACCCAAATCGTGACACTGGTCTTAACTTCTCATCAATCTGGGCAGAGATCATTCTTGAAGCCCCTCCCCTACTCCGATCTACTAATATAAAGGGCATGTGCAAGCAGAATTAAATAAGTTTCGTTCTAAAAGTGGACGAAGTCAGTACTCGGAGCAAGTTCTAAAGATGATAGGCGAAACATCAACGTCACTTTTTCTAGATTACCTACAAGCTCTTTAACGTGTGGAAGTTTCCTATAAAAAAAAACATGATGTTATTTACTTCTTTTTTTTAATACATTATCATTTTTAAGGAGAAGTAGATTGTCGTAATATTGACAGATGATTTGGAATTACGAATCTAAAACTAAAATCTAATGTTAAAAAGTAGATTTCTTTTGTAATTTGGAGTACTTACGAAATTGTATTAAGCTTCTTTTACTTAATCCAGTACTTATAATTTTAGGAATAAAGGATCTATTGCTTCCTTTTTTGACTTCTATCTTAACCATGTAATTTTGTCCACAATAGTTCCACATTCTCCTTTTACAGTGGCACCTGTAATAAACCCCTTTCAATTCGACGGGCCTCTGAACGCTGGCGATAATTCAGTATTAACCTGCTACGTACCAAAAGGTGATAGGCCACTAAAAATCAAATGGTATCACAATAACAGACATGTTACCCACCATTCAAAGGGTATATCTACCTCTATGTTTGGAAGTCAAGCGAGCCTACTCAACATACCAAGTGTAGAACCACACCATAGGGGAAATTATACTTGTATCGCTACCAACGCTGCCGGGAAGTCGAGCTATGCAGCGCACTTGGATGTAAATGGTAGATTTGTTTATGTCAATCTATCTTGGTGCAAGATTCTTTTTAACTATGATACATTTTTATTTTTGATTTGAACCTTGAACTTACCTGTTATCACCTTGTAGAATGGAAGGATTTCTTTTGCGCTAGGTATAATATAGTAGGTGTGATGTTAGGTTAATTATATATCGCACTAATCATTCCTTTACTCACGGCATAACTTATGGTCATCGTAACTACATATGTAACTACCTGATCATTTCAATAGGTGGTCTTCCTTCTGAAAAAATGGACAGATAGTAAAAAAAGTATAGGTTGTTAACACTCAGTGCATTCTACACATCGTAAGAATTTCAGTCAGTATTAAAAACTAGTCTTAACAAAATTTACTTGAGTCACATGTTTTTTAGTTCCACCGCAAATATCACATTTTACTTTTTCCGACGAAATTGTAAATTCCGGAGAAATGGTGAGTGCCCAATGTGTAGTTTCGAAAGGAGACCTTCCAATTAAAATATCCTGGTACTTTAATAAGACACCTGTCAATTTGTTCCATGGAATAAGCGTGGGCCAAATGAACAAGAGAATCAGTACAGTTAGCATTGAATCAGCAGATGCTATTCATGCAGGAGAATATCTTTGTATAGCAGAAAATCCGGCTGGAAAAGACAGCTATTCAACAACCTTAAATGTTAATGGTAGTACTTCTATTGTAGAATGGTGGTTTTTTGCACTTTTGTTTTATTCTTTTATTAATTTGTTTCTTTTTTTCCATTTTCTCTCTATATTTTTAATTTATTCCTATTCCTTTCGTCTCTGTTTCAAATTATAAGATTTAAAAAAAAAGTTAAAAATAGTTTATGATAATGATTTAACTTGTCTCCAATGATTTGTATCTGTGTGGTGCCACTGTAAAAGAAAAAAAAAAACACTACCTTTTCTTTAATTGCTGACAAACATTTTTTAGTTCCACCTCAAATCGCTCACGTTTCTTTCGCCGATGAGGTGGTTAATTCTGGTGATATGGCTAGTACTCAATGTGCCGTTGCTAAAGGAGACTTTCCTCTAAAAATATCATGGTTTTTCAATAAGAAACCGGTAGATTTGCTTCCCGGAGTAACCGTAACCAAAGTAAATCAACGAATCAGCATGTTAAGTATTGAATCAGTCGACGCGATTCATGCTGGAGAATATTTGTGTGTGGCTGGAAATGCTGCTGGGAAAGACAGTTTTTCCACTGTTTTAAACGTTAATGGTAGATACTATATTTTAGTAGTAGGTCACTTAGGTAGACCATTCAGTACTTTTATATTTTTTCCTTTAGTACCTCCTCAAATTACCCACTTTACCTTTGGTGAGGAAGTTGTGAACTCAGGAGACATGGCAAGTACTCAGTGTGCCGTCACAAAAGGTGATCTACCCTTAAAAATCAACTGGTTCTTTAATAAAAAGCCAGTTGATGAATTACCTGGAGTAACTGTGGCAAAAATGAATCAGCGGATAAGTATGCTTAGTATTGAGTCTGTAAATGAAATACATATAGGAGCATATATATGTTTAGCAGAAAATCCGGCAGGAAAAGCAAGTTATTCTGCTACGTTAAATGTGAACGGTACTTAATTAAATCAAATTAGTTTTTCTATTTTGCGTTGTTTAGTTATGTTGAGATTATTTTCACACTTTCAGTTCCTCCCCAAATACACCCTTTTAATTTTGGCGATGAAAGCATATATGCTGGGGAATTGGTTATAGCTACTTGTACTGTATCAAAAGGAGATTTCCCCATTGAAATATCATGGTTCCATAATGGTCGACCGGTAGACCAAAGTCACGGTATAATGGTGGCTAAAACAAATCGAAGAGCCAGTCAGTTGAGTATCGAGTCGTCTGAAGCAATACATTCAGGAGAATATACATGTATTGCTAAAAATTCTGCTGGAGTTTCTAAGCATTCGACTTATTTAAATATCAACGGTATTTTAAACTTGAATTTAGCCTGAAGCATGCTTTTTATCATCACTAATACTTTCCATACCTACATTCATGTTATCAAATGGTTATACTCAGTACTGCGGCATTGATTAAAATTATTACGTACCTATATACTTGTATCAAGTCATGAGATTCGCATGAGGTTAGGTTGATCCTGTTGGGAACTCGCAGATACCCAATGTGGGTATCTTATGGAATGTATTTTGTAGGGTCGTGCATGCTAATTTATTAGGTGTCTCAAAGGCAAAGATGCTTAGGATATATCTGTATTGAACTATTTGCGTTAGAATTCATTAAACAAATCCCTAATGTGGCAATACTGTTTATTACACAGAGGTGAACGTAGTAAAAAATGCGATTTTCAGCAGATCGAAATTTAGAGTAGTTTTAGTATTTGTAATAAACCCTATTAAAATGATACTACAATAAAATTTTTAAATAGTAACCGAAATGGATATTTTCAGAGACAACATGTCTTCAGGTGTCACTGTAGCATTATTTTTTTTATCATTTTAAATGAAACTGACAAACAATATCCTTTTTAGTCCCTCCTCAAATATCTCACTTTACTTTCATCGACGAAGTAGTTAATTCCGGCAACATGGCGAGCACTCAATGTGCTGTTACCCAAGGAGACCTCCCGCTAAAAATCTCCTGGTTTTTCCACAATAAACCGGTAGACTTACTTCCTGGAGTTACTGTAGCTAAAAAATGAACCAACGAATCAGCATGTTAAGCATTGAATCAGTTGAAGCGATTCATGCTGGAAAATATTTGTGTATCGCTGAAAATTCTGCAGGGAAAGATATGTTTTCAACTATCCTAAACGTTAATGGTATACTTCTTGCGTTGTTCTTTTTTTAACCTTTAGTAGTAGAATTGCTAGACTCGTTCTGTAGGTGTTGTTATTATTTCTACTTTAGTTTTTCCCCAAAATCGTCCTTTTTATCTTTGATACCGAGTTCAGGAACTCAGGAGAAATGACAGGTATTCAGTGTGGTACTTGAATAAAAGGTCTGCCAAAGAATTAGCTGAGGAAAAACGTATCCAGCAAATTAACTCTCTTGCTAGTAAATCTGCTCAATAGGTTGATGCAGGAGAAATCATGTATAGGAAGGTAGTTCCAAAAATTCTCGGCCTAACAAAGAAAACGCAAAATTAAAAGATTTTTTCATATTTTTCTACATAGTCACCTGTATTGAACATTTAGTCCAACATCTTCCCAACTTTTTAATACCATCATTAAAATAAACATTCGTCTCAGCTTTAACTTCATCATTCGAAGTGAATCTTCATCCAGCCAGCCATTTTCGCAAACAAAAAGGAGGAGCCAAATCTGGCGAATACGGTGCATGTGGAAGTACTTCGAAGCAAAGATCAGCAACAATCCGAGATGTGTGTGAAGGTGCATTATCGTGATAATAGAGCACTTTCTTTTTTGCGAGATGTGGACTTTTCGCCTGAATAGTACCGTTCAATTGGTCCAGTAGTGAAGCATCATACTCCCCGGTGATGGTTCGAACTTTCTCCGGCTAGTCTATGAACACAACACCGTGAAAATCCCAAAACATCGTAGCCATGACTTTTCCTGCAGGTGGAACCGGTTTTGCTTTCTTGGGCGCACTTTGATCTGCTCCCACCCATTTCGATTGCTTCTTCATCTCTGGCCTGTAATCATGTTTCACCTCCTGATATGAAATGTCGGAGGAATTCACTGGAATTATGTTTATACAACACTCTTTGGGAATGTTCATTCGAACGCGTTTTTAAGCGTTTGTTATCAAACGCGGCACCTATCGAGTGGAAAGCTTTCTCATACATCGTTAAAATGTGGTGGTGATTTGTCGATGCGGTATCGTTTTTCTTGGTGTGCCTGACTTGTGCGGGATGCGCGGGCGCGGAGCAAGTCAGGTGAGTTCCATGTAAATATAGGTGTTCGGCATATTTTCGTTACGGAATCGGTACCGAGCACACCGAAAAAAAAACGATACCGCTCCGACAAATCAGGGAGCGGCCTCAGTCGGCAATCATGTGGTACGCTATTCTAAATTTTTGTTACAATCTCTTCAGTCGTAGGAGTTTCCGGGCGTCCTGAGAGCTTATCATCTTGAATGGATGTACGGCCACGTACAGTGGGCTGCTGCCACTTTTTAATCGTTGAAAACGGAGGGGAAGGATTATTTAATGTGACATTTATAATAGCTGGCACTTCAATTTGATCCATTTTTAGAAAATATTAAAACTTGTTTATTTACACAACAGCTACAGACAATTAAATACACGTATTTAAAACTTCACAGCACGCCTACCAGTAGATAACACTTAACAAATATCTTAATAATTTGGTCATATTGGCGCAACATCTGTGTCAGGCCGAGAACTTTTGAAAGAACCCTCATATAACGAAAATTTTGGCAGAAAAATCAAATTTAAATGTGAAGGATACCTAACTAAATCGAATTATGCTAATGATTTTGCTGAAAATTTTATTTAGATATTTTTATTATGCTTACTCTTCTAGTTCCTCCTCAAATACATCCTTTTACTTTTGGTGACGAGAGTATATACTCAGGTGAACTAGTTACTGCGACTTGTACTGTCTCTAAAGGTGATTTTCCTATTGAAATGCAATGGTTTCTTAATGGTCACCCTATAGAACAAAACTATGGAATATTGGTAGCCCAAACAAATCGAAGAGTGAGTCAGTTGACAATTGAGTCCGCTGAAGCGATACATACTGGAGAATATACATGTATTGCAAGGAACTCTGCTGGAGTTTCTAAGCAATCGACATATTTAAATATTAATGGTATATTTAACTTAGGCTTAGATTCCAGCATGCCTTTTAGTATCAGTAAAATATTATATACAATAAAAATATCATTATATTTGTCAAACTTTTCCTACCAATACTGTATCAGACATTCAAGTAGCATATCATATTTCATTAATAAAACTATTTGTCAAACTTGCTGTAATATCTGCGTTTTTTATAAAGATTTCTTTTTAGGTGATACGTATTAGAATTTTAATTTTTTTAGTAAAAGTGGCAAACAATATCCATATTTCAAACAATTTTATTTTACTTTCGGCAAATCCAATGATACTCATATACCGGAAACTCAATATCTGTTTTCCAATAAAGACTTTTAAGAAAATATATATATCTTGTTACTTTAGAAGCCTATTTCTGATCTTGGTGTCACCATAATTCAGACTAATGAAAAAGTTCACTCCCTAGGTATTTATTTATAAGATAAAAAAAAATTTTTAGTTATTTTTTTATTCCAATTCCTACAGTGTAGTCACTTTTTTTCAAGAATTCCGGATAATCGTAATAATATTTTATGTCTGTGTGTGTCAAATTAATCAAATTATTTTTAGACCTTTATGGGAACTGATTAAGTTAATGTCGTATCTTTCTTAAATCGTAACTTGTGTAATATACTACGGGTAAGAGAAACAAATTCATGGAACACTGGTGGTATTTAGTCCATCGCCTTACTTAAATCCGAGTTTCGTGAGATTTATTTCTCGAGTGCCTCAAACAAGTGCTAACTTCCAAGTTTCCTAATCGACCAACATTTTTCTAGTCCCTCCACAGATTTCCCATTTTACTTTCGTTGATGAAATAGTGAATTCTGGTGACATGGCTACGACCCAGTGTGCTGTAACCAAAGGGGATCTCCCTATCAAAATAAGTTGGTATTTTAACAAGAGACCTATTACTGAATTACCTGGAGTTAGTATCGGTCAGCTAAATAAAAGAGTTAGCTCCTTAAATATCGACACTGTAGATGGAATCCATGCAGGAGAAATATTTATGTGTAGCAAAAAATGCTGCTGGGAAAGATAGCTATGCGACAGTCTTCAATGTTAATGGTAGTTAATTAGAGACGTTTATGTGAATGTTGTGGATCTTTTTTAGTTTATTCTTTATTTTTATTTTTCCAACCTCTATCCAATTACTAAACAAAAACTACTTTAAGTGATTACATATACCTGGGCGCTACGAAAAGTATGTATATTTTAAAAAAATATATTTCAAAGATTATTAAGTGAATAATGCAAAAGAATGGCGATTATATATTTTTATTGTACTTTAAATTATAAGAGAATTTTGTTTTAAAAATGTTTTAAATATTAACGTTATTTTTAATCAGATTAAATGGACCACTGACGAAAACTGCAAAAATAAAAATTAATCTTGTGAAATAATGTAGTAGTTAAAAATTCTCGAAGGGGTTTTTTTTTTCAAAAATAAAAAATTTACGGTGTTTCAAACTTTAGTATGCAATTTTCGACCAAAAAATTTTATGTTTAATTATTTATAAAAAAAATTGTCTATTAGAAAAACCTCTCAACATTTTGTAGAAAAAAATTGATTATTAGGATTTAAAAAAAAAAGTTAAAAAATATTAAAAACTGACAGTGTCTGAAAACAGGTAGCGGTCCCAATCCGACGCCAGGTCACATTTAATGCTATAACTTTTTAATGAAATGGAATTCTCTTAAAAAAATTGTTTTGAACAATTCTTAGAAGTATAGAGATTAAAAATCCGTAAAAAAATCTAATTTTTGAAAATTCGAGGTGTATGTAACCCCTTAAACAATGATAAGTTTCAGGAACATAATTTAATTATTACTACGCCTCTAGGTAGGGATATTATTATATCTCAAGTCTACCAGATCAGGGCAAGACAACAATTTTAACATTTAATTATAACCTAAATTATAAATAAAGGTATTATTAAAAATATTATACATCTATTTTAAATAATATTGCCAGTTGTTTAAGTTTATTATTACTTGGACCTCCCCTGGCATTTTTACACTATTGAACTCAACCTTCCTAACTAGGTTATTTGGTGATTCGTTACAGTACCTCCACAGATAGTTCCTTTTGATTTTGGCGAAGATACTGTCAACTCGGGTGAATCTGCTTCAACCATGTGTAGCATAAACAAAGGAGACTTGCCAATAAATATATCGTGGTTGCATAACAATATTAGTATAGGTTATGTTGATGGAATTTTAATAACCAAAGCTGGTAAAAAAGCTAGTACAATAACAATAGACTCAGTTCGTGAAGAGCATGCAGGGAATTACACTTGCCAAGCTGAGAACAAAGCGGGAGTAGCACATTTTGCTGCCAATCTATATGTTAATGGTACCATTAGTTTTAACGTTGCATCATTTAGGTTTGATTTTAATTTTTTATTTACTTGTGTCCGTTATTTTATTTTTTTCACCCTTCTTGTCCGATTTTGTTTATTTACTGATTAATTATCCTTCATTAAATCTTTTTGGTTATAGTGGTAAAACTTATTTCCAGTAAATTAGTTGTCGTGTTACATTCAGTACCAAAGGCAGCTTTCCCCTAAAATTTTTATATTTTCTTTGATTAAAAACATGGAGGAGCAGTTAGATGAACAAATAAAAAAGTAAAGTTTGTGATCATTCGCTCGGTAGGCGAAAGTTATTCCAGTGAATACCGACGTGTTGTAAAAAAAACTGCTGCATAGCATTTTGATGTAAAGAGTTCCTACAACCTATTTGTTCTTATTGTTAATGTTCGGGTATTCTAGTTTTTATTTATTTCAAATAATATTTTAAACCTGATTTACCTTTATTCTTAATCATCTAATTTTACTGTACCTAAAATAAAAACAGAAAAAGTGCGGATTTAGCGTAGAAAATAAATACACATACACAATCTCGAGCGGGCGCACTTAATATATCCAAGGCATTCGACCGTGTTTGGCATGACGAATTGTTGGGTAAGCTACAGTCCTATGATATGTCTGAAAAACTTCTTAGCTAGGAATATTATTTCAAAGTAGAAAGCTGTACACTCCACAACAGCTGGCAATTTTGTACACAGCTCAGATTCCACTAATGATAGAATACTGCTACCATGTTTGGGCCTCTGCTCCTAAATATACGCTGCATTTGTTACATTCTATTCAGAAGAGAGCTGTGCGCCTGATTGGAGATCCAGAAATCACCAGCAGTTTTAATTGCTTGGGTCATTAAAGAACGGTTGGACTTGAGTCTATTCTACAAGTACTTTCATGAAAAGTGTTCGATGAATTCGCTTAATTCCTTCCAGAACCGTGCATGCTAGGATTACAGGTCGCGCTAATACTTCATATCCTTATGACGCGCAGCTTGCCGCTCCTCGTATAATTCTTTTCAAGCAATCTTTTATATGGAGAACATCTCTTTAGAATGATTTGCACAAGACCGAGTACGATTTACAGCAATTCAAGACCAACGTGAATACCTTTTTCATTTTCCTGCAACACGTGTGCTCTGCCTATAAAAAAATCACCGTAATTACAGGAAATTTACTTCGAAATAGTGTGTTACAATAACCAATCATCTAAATTAAGAACTATTCATTATAATAATTAAATCACCTACTTACCTTTATTACTTCCCATTATTTAATTAAAAAGAATGTGACAAGTATCAGTATTGGTCTTTGTTTAGAGTTACATTTAATTAACTAAAAACCTTCTGTGCCACAGATCTTAATTTCAATTTTTTTTACTCCTATGATCTCAGTATATACACCCTTTGTTCATCAAGAAACTTAACTTTAGCAAAAACTAAAACTAAGACCAAATATTACCCTAAATATTTATTTCAGCCAATATACTTTTCCTCAGCCTGGTTTTTGCTCAGAAACTAACACAATGGCCGTATGATGTCATAGTCGGAATTCGATTTTCGAAGGCCCAGTCTCTTGGTGAAAACGTTGGACATAGTTGATTTATCTTTTTCACTACTCACTTTTGAGTTTAGCACAAGAACTGCACCCAAAAACAGTTTAGTAAGAAGGTTACTATAAGATTTACCATTATCACTGCATTTAACAAAACAAAAAACATTAAAACCACAATATATCATTGCAATTACCCTTCAAATTGAACCTTTTGACTTTTGCAATTTACCGGTGAATCTATTGTGGTTGCACTACAACATCAGTATAGGTTATATCAGTGGTATACTGCTAACAAAAGCTGATAAAAAGGTCAATACGGGTGTTGCTGGAAACAAAGCGGGAACCGCCTCATTTTCTGCTATATAAATGTTAACGGTACTTCTATGATTTAATTTTTAGTGTTTCGTACGAAACACTTATGGGATCACTTCAGTGTCTGACCGTCTGTCTGTTCGTCCGTCTGTCACACCCGAGTTTCTCCGAAACTATTATATCATAGAAAGTTGAAATTTGGCACAAATATAGGAATTAGTGGCCCGATCACAGCCGTGTAGTTTTGAAAGTTAAATTTAAAGGGTTAGTTTTGGGGAGTGAAATCGAAAGTGACATTTTTATTTTACCGGGTCATCGAGTGGCATGTCAAATGTGAAAATACGAGTTCAAAAATGTATAAGATGTAATACTTTCGCGCACTTTTCTTTGTGTTATTTTTAAAAAATTGCCAAAAATCGATGTTCCCCCCTTATCTCGAAAAGTACTGATCATAAAATTTTGAAAAAAATTCTGAAATATTCTGCATAAAGTGTAGATTCAGTGAAAATTATCATTAGTGCATTACCTTTGATAATTTATCTGGTATAAAAAAAATATATGAAAACTATATTTCTTGACGTATGGTGGAGGTAACTGTAACCGAGTGGCGAGTCGCTCTTGTACAGAGATATTATTTTATTTTATTTTAAAGGCGATCACCGTGCGGAACACTAATTGCGCAAGTCCGACTTGCACTTGGCCGATTTTTTATATTATAATCTCCTTATTTCGTTGTATTCCTTTATTTCAAATTTCTAACTCCTTTTGTGTAATTTTTACCAACCTTTTTATATGAATATGCTAATCATATTTATCTATATCCTATCAAAAAGGCATTAAAAATATAAAGCAATCTGTTTTTATTATTAAATGTATTTTACGCCCCGTTAAAAGATAATGATAAGAAGATTAAATTATATTTGTGAGGTAACAAAGGATCAAGATTATTGTACCCATTCTGCACTAAAATATATTAAAATGTTTTCCTACTTAATAATAGGGAGATACTTTAAACATGTAATCGAGAAAGTACACATAACTTGTTGAGGTGTATAACCGCTTTCCCTTAAGTTACTTATTATTTTTAGTTCCTCCCCAAATTCTTCCTTTTGATTTTGGTGAACAGTCGGTTAACTCCGGGGAGTTAGCCTCTCTAACTTGTTCAGTACATAAAGGTGATCTTCCGATAAATATTTCTTGGTTACACAATAATATCAGCTTAGGATATGTGGAGGGAGTAATGGTCTCTAAAGCTGGTAAAAAAATCAGCACGCTTTCCATTGATTCCGTTGATGAAAGTCACAGTGGTGTTTATACGTGCACTGCAGAAAATAAAGCTGGAATAGCACAGTATTCTGCTACTTTAAATGTCAATGGTAACTTTTTTGCATAATAAATGTTTAGTAGCAATTTCTTCTTTTTTTTCTTATTACCTTTTTTATTGTAGGATCTTTTTTTATTATTTATTTTTTTGTTCCATCACTGCTTTTAAAATCTACAATATTCCTTTAGATTACCTTCATTTGCCTTAAAAACGTTGACAAATTATATGAATTTTTTAAAATATATTTTTCTTTGTGATGAAAACTTATTACCTTCGGCACTTCCCCTCTATAAGCAGCTCCGCTTTTAGTATTTTTTCCTTTAACAAAACACCCATTGTATGCTTATAGTTCCTCCCCTCCCCCGCTTGTTAAATTTGGCTACGCCACTGTATTAACCTTAATAGACTTCGGAATTTTTATTTGTAATGAAAAGAACAAAAGGGGTATTAAAACTATTGATTGTGTTGGTGAATAATATATTGGAATTTAACGTGTATCAGTCAAATTACGCAGCCTTTCTAAATGTAAATCCTAGCAAAACTAACTGTATCATTTCCATATTATTTGAACTGTATATACTATATACCTCTTTGTATACAATCAGTGCAAAAGTGCTGGTACATTAGGAATGAGAAATTAGTTGAAAAAATTTTTAACGTTTTTTCTTTGACAAAAAAATTATTCTATAGATAGCATTGTTTTATGATTTTTTTAAAATAAAAACTATCGTACTACCGATTGTTACAGTTCCCCCGCAGATATTACCCTTTGATTTTGGCGAAGAATCAGTAAATTCAGGAGATGTAGCCTCATTGACCTGTACCGTTCACAAAGGTGATCTACCCATTAATATATCCTGGCTACATAAAAATATTAGTATAGGTTATATTGACGGAGTTCTAATAAGCAAAGCAGGTAAAAAAGTCAGCACCGTCACAATTGATTCCGTACAGGAAAGTAATGCAGGAACCTATACTTGTGTTGCAGAAAATAAAGCAGGAATTACACGTCATTTTGCCGTTCTTAACGTTAATGGTAAACCAAAATAAGTTTCAAACATATTTTTTTTTTATTTTTTTTATATTTATAATTTTACTTTCTTTTCATTTAACCCGTACCTCTCCACCATTATCAAACAGAACTATATGATAAATAAAATTTATCAAAAGTAGAGTATTTTGGCTTGAATAGAGGTTATAGATGATTCGTTGATATAGTTGTCTCTAGTTGCACATCAAATATTACTCTTTAATGAGTTGAAGAGAATCAGGAGAAGTGAGCTCAATATTCCGCTATGACCGCAATGGGGGTGTAATATCGATATTCACAGAAGAATCAATGTTGTCTTGATTGGATTTGTAGATTCTATTCCCGTTGGAACAATTGGTTCCAGGAAAATATAGGAACATTTATATTTTTTATTATTGTCGTTCTGAATTTAATTGACTTATGTTTTTTTTTTCTTACAAGTAATGTTTTTCCAGTGCCTCCGCAAATTTTGCCTTTCGATCTTGGTGAAGAATCGGTAAATTCTGGAGATTTAGCCACACTTACTTGTTCAGTGCATAAGGGAGATTTACCAATTAATATATCTTGGTTACATAATAATATTAGCATAGGATATATTGAGGGAATTTTAGTAAGTAAAGTGGGGAAAAAAGTCAGTACTGTAACTATTGATTCAGTGCAGGAAAACCATGCTGGGACATACACTTGCGTAGCAGAAAACAAAGCAGGAACTGCGCAGCATTCCGCAATTCTTAACGTTAATGGTAATTTACAGTAAATGTCAATTCGAGTGCAATATTTTAAGTAACGTTTATTTATATAGTATTATTTTAATGATTTTTTTTATTCTTACCTATTCCTATCCAGAAATTACCCAGTACGACTTATAGGATAAATAGGATATCTGCAATAAAAATAATATTTTTTGTAATATGAAGACAATATTTCGTTTTCCCATTTTTTTTTTTTTTTATTCATCGGAGGTTATAGGTGATTCATTTACAATTGTTCCAGTCCCACCTCAAATTTTACCTTTCGATTTTGGAGAGGTGTCTGTGAACTCAGGAGAGCTTGCCTCAGTATTCTGCTCAGTTCACAAAGGAGACCTACCACTAAATATTACATGGCTTCACAACAATACGACTATAGTGCTGGGTTATGGAATATCGATATTCAAAAACGGCAATAAAGTAAGTTCACTGACTATTGAGTCTACAAATGAAGAACACAGTGGAGAATATACCTGCCTAGCTCAAAATGCTGCTGTTCAGATAGGTATTCTGCAATGCTAAATGTCAACGGTACTATAACATACTATTTACGTTTTTATGATTCTAATAGCAACGTTACATTGTATCATCCATCTATGAGCAATCGTTTTGCATTTTGAACGATTATAGTTGCGTTAATAATTTTTTCTTAATTATTTTATTTAAAAGATTTGATTAACATTCAGTGCAGAAATTTAATTTCCTCAATTTTCTGGTTTTTTTTGCAGATTGAACCAATATGTTATATATATATATATATATATATATATATATATATATATATATATATATATATATATATATATATATATATATACCATATATATATATATATATATATATATATATATATATATATATATATACATATACATACATATATAGGGTGTTATATAAAATTTTTTATTATATTTAAACAGATAATTCCTTGGGTCAAGAAAACAATCAATAAACTACTTTTTTTTTTGTCTCATTTCCTACATTTTAAAAATTTTGTCAAAGTTCCATTTACCAGCCCTTGTGAGACGTTTATTTCTGCCAAAAGTTCACATTTATTTATTAACATAATTTGTAAAAACATAAAGTAATCGAATTTTTTATTAAAAATTATCAAAAATTGTTGCTAAATAAGATCATTATGACAAAATATTTTTTTCATGTAGGAATTGTAAATATTTATCATAAAAGAGTTAAACTTACAGACAAATCAAAAATTTTTGCTATTACCAATAGAAAACCTTACCTGAGTAAACTATTGAGTATTATGCTGTTACAACAACATAGTCTTAGTAACAAACACTAAATACTGTACTTTTAATTAAAAAAAATCGTTGCTTTTCACACACTCGAATTTATCAAACAATCCGCTGTTATTAAAACCGAAACACTATATTAAAAACTTGTTAAATGAACGTTTTCTTCAAAATATAGAAAATGCGCGCTTTACTACCCAAACATGTGTTTTAAACAGAATTATGTTTGCTTTTATGTACGCACTAGATGAGGATCACTAACTAATAATAGCAACATTGAGATGACTACGCACAGCGCCGCGCAGCATGCATTTAACAACGATTGTGCCAGAAGGAAAGAACCAATCAGTCATTCTATATGGAAGTGAATAAAAATTATATTTTGAATCGTTTTACACTGCTTCGTAAAGAAATTACAGTAAAAGTTAAACAATGTTTTAATTATTAGTAGGTGATTATTTTTGTTAGTATAGTATGTTAGTGCGTTTAAAATACTCATCTTCAGAACGAGGTTATTTCTTCAGTATCAGTATGTGTTTTCAACTCAAAAAGAAAAATTTCTTTAATTCGTAATAAAATAAAATAAGAAATTGTGAATTTAAGCGTGACAATATTGCAACAATCCAGGTTATTATCAAAATTGACCTCAATTGTTTTTAATATGTGTATGACGTACAACCTTTGGCGTACATGCTGAAAAAACATAAATCTTCAGAGTTCATTTTCTCTTAAGTTATAGCAAAGTGCTATTTATCGCAATTTTTCTGCAGTTTCACTTAGCACAAGAGTTTACCGGTTTAAACATATTAGACGATTTTCATAACACCCCCTATATATATATATATATATATATATATATATATATATATATATATATATATATATATATATATATAGGCTTCTGTCTTGCAGTGATGATGATTTTTTTGTCCATCGTGATAATGTGATTTGGGATGGGATCTCTGAGGGTAACGCCTAACATTGACCTCTTGTACTTAAGAACTGGTAGTACGCATTTATCAAAAACTTTTTTTTTAAACACAGCAGAAGATTAGATTTAAATATATAGCCCAATTTGCCATATGCCGTCCAGAAGAGACCTATTCTCCGCTGAATTTCATGTGTTTGGTTATCTCGTCCTATACTGACTTCATGTCCTAGGTTTTTATATCGGTGTACTTGCTCGATCTCCACGTTATTTAATTTTATAGTGTCAGTTAATACAAGATTTCTTATAAAGTGAGTCTAGGATAGATTGATTTTTAAAACCAACCCTTCTTGAAGATTCTTGAAGCATGTGCAGCATAGTTTATGCTTCTTGTATATTGTCTGTTATTAAGACAATGTCGTCGCCAAAACAAAGGAGATTTACCTTTTCACCGTCAATATGAAGCGCCATTTTTTTTTCCAGTTTATTGATTGTAGCATACTTTCAAGAAGTGTTACAAAAAGTTTAGGAGAGAGCTTATCATCCTGGCTTACTCCTCTTTTGATTTAAAATTTGCTGGCGGATTGGTATATATATATATATATATATATATATATATATATATATATATATATATATATATATATATAATACATTAAAATTCCGGGTTTCAATCTGTTCATTGTTAGACGAACCCGGAATTTTAATGTATTACATTCCACCATCCATGAAAACCTCAATAGTAACACACACAAATATATATATATATATATATATATATATATATATATATATATATATATATATATATATATATATATATATATATACATGATTTAAGTTTCAGTCACACTTGCACTTTTTAATTTTATACTCTTATATATATATATATATATATATATATATATATATATATATATATATATGTTATATACTACATTATTACAGTGCCTCCCCAAATTATACCTTTCAATTTTGGTGAAGAATCTGCCAACTCTGGAGATTTGGCAACTTTAACATGCTCTGTACATAAAGGAGATCTACCACTCAATATTACTTGGCTGCATAATAACCAATCTATATATATATATGTATATATATATATATATATATATATATATATATATATATATATATATATATATACATGATTTAAGTTTCAGTCACACTTGCACTTTTTAATTTTATACTCTTATATATATATATATATATATATATATATATATATATATATATATATATATATATGTTATATACTACATTATTACAGTGCCTCCCCAAATTATACCTTTCAATTTTGGTGAAGAATCTGCCAACTCTGGAGATTTGGCAACTTTAACATGCTCTGTACATAAAGGAGATCTACCACTCAATATTACTTGGCTGCATAATAACCAATCTTTGGAGCTGGATTTTGGAATCTCAGTATTCCAGAATGGCAAGAGGGTTAGCTCTTTGAACATTGACTCAGTGGCTGCTGAGCATAGTGGAGAATATACTTGCGTTTCTCAAAACCAAGCTGGAATAGACAGACATTCTGCAACTTTAAATGTCAACGGTATTAGAAAATCCAATTGTATCATCACCCTGCCCCTTTAGTCCCTATCAGTAAAACTACATATTAATTAAAATTAAGTTATTAATAAACTAATTTACATTGTCTTTATTGTTGACACTCAGTGCGTTGAATAATAATAATACCTTAAGTATTCGTATCAAAACCACCACCCAACGTGATTGTAACACTTTTAACCATAATTTTCATTTAATCTCATATAGAGAATAAGCTTCTTTATCATAATAGACCTACCCTTACATATTTGCAATACTTAACTAATTTGCAACCACTGAGACTTTACGTTAAAGTAAACTATCGTCAGATATAATATACAATTTCCTTTAATCGAATATATATATATACGAACTACAGATGAGAGCAAAATAACAATAGCTTTTAATATATTATAGTGCTCTTTAAGGACTAATGTTCTGATTGTTTAAATCATAACTCGAGCTGCAGCTGCTTTCTTCCTCTTATTAGTTTCCGCAAATCGAAATATTGAGTCCTTGTTTTCGGTTCTTCTCTCAGATTTTTCTGAAGCCTTGTTGAGGCTTTCTTTCAATTAAAAACTCCAACCTGGCTTTCTATTTTGATTTACTTTAGAATACTAGGATCACTTTCTTACTGTAGAGACTAAAGCAGATGGCGCTTTGGCTCATATTGTCGTTTGAGAGTATCCGCTTCAGGCAGATTCTGATTCATCATTTTTAATGTTCCGTATCAAAATTGAAAAACGGAACCCTCATGGAATCACTTTAATGTCTATCTGTCTGTCCCAGCCGATTTTCAGTCGAAAATTATTTGACGTCGAAAATTGAAATTTGTCACAAATATAGGAAATGATGGCCTAACTACAGCCGTGTAGTTTTAAAAGTTAAATTTTTACTTACGGAGTTAATTTAGGGGGGTGTAATCGAAAGTGAAAAAAAATGTCAAAGTCATCCAGTGGGGGTGTCAAATAAAAGCTTGTAAAAACACGAATTCAAAAATATATAAGATGTAATACTCGCGTAAACTTTTATTTTATATTATTTTTAAAAAATTGCTAAAAATCACTGTCTCCCCATCCTATCTCTAAGATTACTAATCAAAAAATTTCGAAAAAATTCTGCAATATTCTCCATAAGGTGTAGATTGAGCGAAAATAATCACGAATGCATTCCCTTTGATAATACAGGTCTGCAACAAAAATGCTGTCTGGATGTTTTCAACTGATTTCTATGTATTTAGGTGTTCTGAAAACTAAAAAAAATACTCAATAAATTCCAGAACGTCAGGTTATTTTGCAAAACGCAAAATTTTATTATAAAAAAGGGTTTTTTTTGGGCTAACTTGAAGTCATAAATAAATAGGTACAATTTTATTTTGATTACTGTTTTTAAATGTATACAGGCCATAACTATCATTACTTTCTAAATAAAGAACGCCCTGTGTGAGCTAAATTAACAAACATAAACGTTGTAACCAGAACGTGCGCGCTCCGATAGTGTAGAAAGTGGCGCGGTACAATTACGTGTTAACTCGTCATTGTTTTATAGATCTTGGTTCAATATAGTGCAATGTCATCTGTGCGGAAGTGTGTGATTCGTCTGACAGTTTCTCTTATATTTGTGGCGAATATATGGTATTAAAGCAACAACTTAATATTACGGACTTCGTAAAAAAAATATACTTTTTTGGCTTAAAACTTGGAGATCAGGATAAAGTTTGGGCTCCTCATAAAGTCTGCAAACGATGTGTTGAAGACCTTCGAAATTGGTTTAAGGGCAAGAAAAAAGCTTTCCGATATGCGATTCCTATGGTATGGCGCGAGCAAAAGAACCGTAGTGATGATTGTTGCTTTTGTTCGTGTAATGTGAAAGGGTATAATTCAAAATGGAAGCAGTCCATTTCATACCCCAATCTGCAATCAGCTATTCGTCCCATCCCTCATGGGACCGAAATACCAGTGCCCAAGGCCCCTGCTACCTTGGAAGAGATTCCAAGTTCTGACGAAGATTGTGCTATACCTGAACCCGATGGCAAGTCAAGTTTTCAATTTGAAGATGACAGCAGTCCGAAATTGTTTTCCCAGGGCGACCTAAATGATTTGGTAAGACTTGAATCTTCCCAAAAAACGCTGCTGAGTTGCTTGGATCAAGGCTCAAAAGCAGGAACTTACTTTTGCCGGGAGTGTCTTCCTCCTGGTTTAGATATCGTGAGAAGCAGTTCACTTCCTACTTTGCCCAAGAGGACGAGTTGGTTTATTATACCAATATTGAAGGTTTGATGTATACATTTAAGATCTCATACGACCCAGCACAGTGGCGTATTTTCATAGATTCTTCAAAAAGAAGCCTTAAAGCAGTTCTGCTTCACAATGGCGGTTTCTATGCTTCCATTCCTGTCGATCATTCCGTACACCTCAAGGAAACCTACAAGAACTTGGAATTGGTTCTTTGCAAATTAAAATATAAAGACCACGGTTGGCAAGTGTGCGGTGATTTAAAAATCTTGGGCATGTTGCCCGGACAACAATCTGGGTTTACCAAATTCCCTTGCTTTTTGTGTCTATGGGATAGTAGAGACCGAGCAAATCACTGGACCAAAAAGTGTTAGCCTCCGAGGGAGCTTAAAGTTGACGAAAAGAACGTCCTGCATGAAACTTTGGTGCCTCCTCATAAAGTTCTTCTACCACCGCTTCACATAAAGCTGGGATTGATGAAGCAATTTGTAAAGTCACTTCCAAGAGATGGAAATTGCTTCAAATACTTAATATCAAAGTTTCCAGGCCTCTCGGAGGCAAAGTTGAAGGAAGGTGGATTGTCTTTAAAGAGGTCAGGAAATTTTTAGGCAATAACAAAGACCCTAACTACAAACAAATCGTCAAAAGAATGTTAAAAGCATTTCAAGCTTTAGGTTGTCTAATGAGTTTAAAAGTACATTTTCTTCATTCCCACCTCGACTACTTTCCAGAAAATTTAGGAGATCTGAGTGAAGAGCAAGGTGAACGATTTCACCAAGATATTAAGGAGATGCGAAAAAGATACCAGGGAAGATGGAGCGTCTCAATGATGGCAGACTACTGTTGGACGCTTCAGAGAGTCCTTCCAGATGCTTCCTACAAGCGAAATGTACCAAAAAGAGTCTCACTGGGAAAAAGGAATGTGTTTAGTGCTTACTAATGAATGTATTTTAGATAAAAAAAAATAAGTTTTGTTACGCAATTATAAATTTAAAAAAAAAATGTTGGTCCTTTATCTTTTATTTTAAGATGATAACTTGTTTAACATAGATACCTACATTGTCAGAAAACGTGACGTTCTATGACAAAATGAAAGTCATTTTCGGATTCAGTACACCCAAAAACATAAGAATTACGCAAAAAAAAAAACCAAAACAGCTCTCAATTTTTTTTTGCAGACTTGTGTAATTTATCTGGTATATAAAAAAAACAAAATCGGAAACAAACGTTTTATATAAGTTTCGTACTTGTATACAAGTACCCCAACGCTGTTTAATAAAAAATATTATTCACTGTCTAGATAAAAGTAAAAACACACATGCACAGCAAGGATCTAAGCTAATTAGTGTGGGAGATTGTACCATAAATTTTTTGGAATGTGTTAATAATAGTCTATCCACCTATTTGAATAGCATGTAGCTTATGCAAATGATATGAGATACTAATTCTACTAGAGACAGAACCTTGATAGCCAATGTGTTTACTAATGACATAGAAGTTCACATTGTAGAAAGTTTTGGAGCCATCACAAACAAGTTTATATCCGAATCCTAGATATTCATTTTTGAAAACTCATTTGGGATGTGTTTTGTGAAGTCACTGATCATTTTATACCTCCGTAAAAAATGTTTATTTTAAATAGAAATAAAATCAGGTAATTAAAAGACGAACTGTTGTTCAGATTTTCACTACATTTTATTTATCAAAGTGAAATAAATAAAATAATACAACTTAAATCAGCCGTGATATGTTTCGGTAGACAGTACCTTTCTCAAACGGTAATTAAACGGTCTACTATTTTGTCTAATAACTAATTTAACACGTAAGCTGAAATGGTTTTGGTCTGACACATAGATGTCGCCCTTTTCAAAAAAAATCCATATGATTTTTAGGAAGTACCAACCTTCAAACGATACGTGTCAAAATTTCATGACATTCGGACGATTAGTTTACAAGGTACAGTGGTTTTAGTGACGCTACTTTTGATATTTTCAAAACAATGGAAAAAATTTCGTGTGTTGATTAAACACTGTTTTTTTTTATGGAAAAAAATATTGTTCAAGCAAAGCAATGGCTTGATAAGTGTTACGGGGACTCATCACTCATCATTTACTGGTATGCTGAATTTAAATGCGGTCGTACAGATACAAATGATGTTGAACACTCTGGATGCCCAAATGAGGTGGTTAATCGGATTCTGAGCGCTGTTTGGACCTGTTTAAGCGCAATAAAAAGGATTTTTTCGTGCGATATGTGACAATGGATGAAACATGGATCCACCACTACACATCGGAATCAAATCGACAGTCAGCTGAGTGGACACCAGCCGTTGAAAGCCGCCCTAAGCGACCAAAGACACAGCAGTCGGCTGGGAAGATTTTGGCCTCTGTATTTTGGGATGCGCATGGAATAATGTTCATCGACTATGCTGAGAAGGGAAAAACCATCAATAGCGAATATTATATAAAGTTATTGGTGCGTTTGAAGGCAGAAATCGCAAAGAAACGGCCCCAAATGAACAAGAAAAAAGTGCTCTTTTATCAAGACAATGTACCGAGTCACAAGTCAATGGTTACGATGGCAAAATTGCATGAATTAAAGTTCGAATTCCTTCCTCCTTCACCGTATTCTCCAGATTTGGCCCCTAGCGACTATTATCTATTCGCAGACCTCAAAAAAATGCTCGCGAGAAGTAGATTTGGCTCCAATGAAGAAGTTATCGCCGAAACTGAGGCCTATCTTGCAGGCAAAGACAAATCCTTCTACAAGAAAAAGGTATAGAAATGTTAGAAAAGCGTTGGACTGATTGTATCGCTCTTGGAGGAGACTATATTGATGAATAAAGTTGCATTTTGGAAAAAAAAAATGTGTTTTAAGTAGCTAGACCAAAAACTTTTCATCCTTTGTGTTAGGTACGATTATTTAAACCCTATCATAATTATACGGAAATTCCTAAAAGTGTTATAAGTAAATTGACTGTTAACAAAAGTATGTAAAAAAAAAATTTTAATAATTTAATTTAGTACAATAGGAAGATAATTATCTGAACTTAAGATTTAACAAGGGAGTGTTGTATAAATCTAGTTGATTATTTAGCAATACTCTGGAATCCTTTAATTTGTTAATTTCCAACAACTCGAACAAATTCAACTTTTTTTTTAAACCACTTATCCGATTTACTTGTTTTTTTTTTTAATTCATACATATGTTCTCTGGCCAGGTTACAGGATATATTTTATTACGTTAGGTAACATAAGGAATAAGCTGTGACGATAATAGTGAATCAAGTCCACGTGAGTGGAGCCACGAGCACGGCTAGTGGATAAATAAAATATAGTAAAAATCTAAACAACAGTTCATCTTTTAATGTCCTAAAAATGAATTTTCATCAAGTAATCGCCAAATCTATCCAGTTCTAAAAATAAAATTTATTCATATTTTTTTATCAATAAATTACTACTGTCTATTTTGGAAATTGGTTTATTTTTGGGCAGAGTTAAGATTTTCCTTATTTCGGAAAAAAGTACCATAAGAACTTATACTTTACGAATTGTGTGTTTAAAATTTAACACGAGAATAATAGTAAAATAATATAAGAGGTTACAGGTGATTTCGTTGTTTTGTGTGTATAACGATGATTGATTTCGGTTTTTTTCTTCGTGTACCAGAATCAGCACAGTAGAATCAAGAAAATCAGCGATTAAAAAAATTTCAAACACTGTTTTTTAGTAGCTATCTCGCCTATTAAGTTATAGTTACAAAGATTAATCAAAAATATGTCCCTTTTTAGTGCCACCACAAATAGCACCTTTTGATTTTGGATCAGAACCTATCAACGAAGGTGATTTCTCCTCAACTCAATGTTCAGTACATAAGGGCGATCTTCCAATAAACATATCGTGGTTACACAATAATATTAGTATAGGTTACGTAGATGGAGTTTTGGTTTCCAAAGTGGGATTAAAAGTTAGTACTATTACCATAGATTCGGTTCAGCATCATCATGCAGGAATGTATACCTGTGTCGCGGAGAATAAAGCTGGTGTCACTATGCATTCTGCTGAATTAAATGTCAATGGTATTGAGAAAAATAAATCCTCTTGGCATGTATTACATAATAATTTGACTTTTTTTAAACAGTATTTTAAATTATATATTTTTATTTAATTTGCTATTTTCTTCTCGCACTTTTCCCCGAAATTTATCCTTTATTTTCTAATTTATCAAAAGTCATTTCTTAATTGAATTTAAAATAGGCAATTTTCCGCTACTAAAGAATTTTTCTACGATATAGATTTGAAATTGTGCTAATAGCTGCTGCACAAATTAAAATTAATAATAAAATTTATTTTAAGGTTAACGGCTACTTTTTTGTTGTCTCATTAATGTTATCGAATATTACAGTTTGTCAAGTAAGAACGCGACCGCTAGTATTCTTAAAAAATGTGTTTCGAGAACATTTTTTGCCATCAATGTATTCTTTGATGTGCTAACGACGGCGCAATTACCTTGGTAAGTTGTCCAATCCGCTACTGCATCAATAATCGTCTAGCATCTTCGAGGCATGCTGTCAACGAGATTTTCTGCATACTCTGCAAATTCTTCAAATCATGCGAGACAACTGAATTAAAGTCCTCAGAATCTTTCCTCAGAGCTTAGTCTTTACAAAGCCCAAACGTTTTCAATAGGGTTGGCGTCAGGCGATTGTGAGGGCCACTCTATTATCTTATCGTAGGCCCAAGTGAGCCGCTTCGCGACGTGATTTTCACCCAACAAAGGTTTCTTCAACGTGCTTCTGAATTTGTCATCATAAGCACGAAGATGTTGTCCAATGGTCTCATGGGTCTCATTTAAACTCGAGTTTCTTAATTTTGCCGTCCCTTGACGCAGCAACAATTTCGAGTCCCATGAAAACAAAAATACAATTGGTTTTTTGACTTTCGTAGTAACTTTGCCTACTGAGCCACGTTTTGGCAAGTCGTCGACATTTTTCGTCTCTTTAAAATGATTTACCCACGTCTTCACAAACGACACCGACTTTTAAATATATTTAGCGGCCGCGGAATGTGTCATTTTATGCCCCTATGGACGGGAACAAAGAAATTCTGTCTCGAACCGACGCGCAAACAAGTGACTCATTTTGAATTTCGGGATATCGACGAAAGTTCGGAATCGATTGATACTTTTACCAAAATGTGTCAAAAACAAAGATTCCCTTTACCGATTTTTTGTTGAATCGCTAGAATCGCATCTACTAAAACTGAATTATCGCGGACGCGTTCTTATGTATTAGATGTATTGAACTCTTCTAGCTACAGTTTCACGTGAATCCTGGATTTTACATCTTCTTAATTTCTAAAAGTCAAATAGAAACCGACATTTGGCTGTAACTTTTCATTTGATAGAACAATTACAAAAATGCAGATGGATCTACGTAGATTTCATTAATATCAATACATTTTTGTCATTGAATTAGTAATTTTTTTGAGACCCCTGTCGTAGAAAGACCATGGTTGGTATTTTATCCAGTTTCATGAACCTAACATCGGTACTGTTCCAAAACTTACCCAAACTAATGATAATCACAGGGTGAGAGAACAGGACTGTTTAGTTCATTATCGCATTTTTGCTACAGTATAAGCGGCAGTATGTGGTTTCTCATTGTCATGTAAAAAACGACGCTACGGATGTATGCAGAGAATTCACTATTTTCTGATGATGAAGAAAATAAACAAGCACAATTAACAGCCTTTTGACCGCAGAAAACAGTCACGAGCACTTTTTTGAACAAAATCGCACTTCCGCCGTTACTAGTCTTGATTAATCGCTTCTTCACCGCCCCTTAATGGGTCACTTTGTTTCTGAGATAAGCCCACGCCTCATTACAAGTTAAAATACTGTCCAGAAATGCATCTCATTCTGCCTAGTAGCGGTTTAATAACAAATTTAAACACTAGTAATTCGCTGAGCTCATTCAACAGATGTTCAACTCATCTAACATTGATTTTCCGAAATCCTAACCCACTTCGAATGATGAACACTACCCTTCCATGAATAATTCCAAATTCCGCACAATTCCATCTACATTTACTTACATGGGATGAAAAGTCCCGATACTTTCCGAGAGATTGCAGCACAAACAAAAAAAACATATTATTTTCAGTTAGTGTCAACTCTCAGAAGATTCGTGTAAAGTTTTCATTACATTTTGTTTATTAGTTTGCGAGTTACAACTGTTTTAGTGACGCTACTTTTGATTTTTGCAAGACGTTGGAACAAAAAGAGTTTCGTGTGTTGATTAAACATTGCTTTTAGATGAAAAAAATACAGCCAGAACCTAAGAATGGCGTGAGAAGTGTTACTATGTGACTATAGTTTAGTGAACTTAAATACTGTCGTACAAGCACGAATAATACACCACGTTCCAAACGTCCAAATGACGCTGTCACTCCAAAAAATACAAAAAAAAAATCCACCATATTGTTCTGAATGACTGCAAAGTGAAAGTGAGAGAGTTAGCTGACATCGTGAAGATATCAGTAGAACGCGTGAGACAACTCCATAAAATCGATGATGAAATTGGACCAACTGGGCTATGAATTGCTTCCTTATTCATTGTATTCACCTTGTATTACCTCTTTCCAAAATTGAAAAGGTGGGTCCAGGAAAAGAGATTTTGCTCAAATGAAGAAGTCAAATGGGAAACTGAGGCCTATTTTTGAGAGCTCTTCAAATCGTACTATATGAAAGGTATCCAGTTATTGGAAGATCGCTAGAATAAGTGTATCACTCTTGAAGGAAACTCTTTTGAAGAATAAAATCGATTTTGGGCAAAAATATTGTTTTTTCTGCAAAAGCCTTGGGATTTTTCACCCCATATATTATGCGTCAATATTGTTCCATCAGCTGCGGGATTTCCGCGATGTTCATAATCTGGTCAACACTTGTATTTTCAATAAGGTTTCAATACCCAATGACGCAAGATTGCCAGAAACAAAAAGAGACGACTTCTGAACCAGGATCTCCTTATTCTCCCAATTATAGTAAATTGTTGTTTTATAGGTCTATAGTTTTTGCAATAGATATCTAACCACTATCCATTCTCGTCTACTCATATCACATAGTCGATATCTTGAGTTTTAATCATGATTTGCCGTAAATCTAAAATTAAAAAACTACTGTTACATAACACTTAAAGTTTGGTTTCCATCTTACAAGAGAAGAAACCCTTCGACTCTTTGTAGTATTATCTTATTCAATGCGATAATTAGGAACCTCTATACCCTCTATTTTTATTTTGAAACCCTGAATTTAGCATCAGTATAATTAAAATTAAACCGTGAAGGATACAGAAACAAACCACAGGTGATTCGTTGTTGCGTTTTATATGTACTACCTAAAGTATTATCCCAATAACACTTCATTACACGGTTGTCAACGGAGCTTTGCCAGTTGATATCGTAATAAGGCTGGTCAATGCTTGAACAGTCTTACTATTAAATCTACCAATCAGGATCACTGTATGTTTCGAGAAAAACCAGAAAGAAAGTACAAATCATCAGACTTGATAGTGAATGGTACTACTAAATACATATTTTTTCCTTAAATTTATGGTTCGTGTATTAATTTCAGCTTTTCCATTATTCCTAGCATTTTTATCAGTAGATAATTAAGGAAATTATATTGTTTTCCATGTAGTCATTTATTCATTTATGTAAACGTAACTAATGTTGTAAGTAAATGTACTAACAATTACGAATCAATATTTAGACTTAATAAGCACTTAATGGGAGGTTATTGGTGATGTTTATCGAGTTTGTAACTTTTTGTTTAGGTAATTCGTTAATGAAAATTAATTATTAAAAGTTTGGTTTGTAATATAGGAACGCCAGTAATTTATTAAATTTTCTTAGTTCCTCCACAAATCTCTCCGTTTGATTTTGGAGATGAACCAATCAATTCAGGAGAATATGCTTCGGTCCAATGCTCAGTACACAAAGGCGATCTACCCATTAATATTGCATGGTTACACAATAATATTAGCATAGGCTACATTGAAGGTCTTCAAGTTACCAAAGTTGGTAAAAAAGCTACTTCAATTAGTATTGATTCGGTCGGCGAAGAACATGCTGGAATATATACTTGTTCGGCCGAAAATAAAGCTGGGAAAGTCGAATATTCTACTGAGTTACACGTTAATGGTATCTCTCAGTAGAAAATGCTGTTATTTTATTGTTATTTAGATTTTTTTGCATGTCATGTTATTTTTTTATTTAATTCCCCTTCTCCATATAATGAGGTATACCGTTATTCATTTTATTTTTGACACAATCTACATTAACTAACTCTCTTTAATTCAATTGTAGTAAAGAATTTAAACTCATTCGCCTTTTATTTATCTAAACTAGGCATTTATTGCAGTACCGCCACAAATCTTACCTTTCGATTTCGGTGAATCATCGGTAAGTGCAGGAGAAGTAACATCAACAACTTGCACCGTTCACAAAGGTGACTTACCAGTTAATATAACATGGTTGCATAACGGGCTACAAGTAGAAGAAAAGTATGGCATTTTTGTGCAATCTAGGAAAAAGATTAGCTCTTTGTCAATAGACGATGTTAATGAAGAGCACGCTGGGAATTATACTTGCGTTGCTCAGAATATCGCTGGGTTGGACAGTTATACTGCTGAGTTACATATTAACGGTAGTTATTTATCATGAGATCTTGGTGTATAGCATTAGGTTTCCTTATATTGCCCTTTTTTATCCAAAATTAGAAACCCTTACAAGACAAAACTTAGTTAAGATTGTTCGCTAACACAAGAATTATGATATTCTGTATCATGTTTTGCGCACTTTGCCTAATATTGAAAACTAGACATTTTTTTATTATTTTAGTAAACATCTAAGAATAGATATCATAAATTAAGGATAACAAACCTTGTAAATTGTTAGCAATACGTATGTATTTATTAACACATTCTTAATAATGAAGCCATAAAAATTGATATTAAAATGCAAGTACTAATTAAATATTTAAATAATGTATGTGCAGGCCCGCCGCTAGTAGCCTGAACGCCCGCGTGCATAACCTACTATGCCTCCCCCCCAGAAATTTTCTGTGACCGCCCTCATCTTATTTTCCCTGACTGTAATTTGTACAAGAGACTCTGTATTTGCCGCCCCCCCCCCCCCTGAATGTGCCGCCCGCGTGCGGTGCACGGCCTGCACGACCACTTACGAAAGACCTGTATAGTGAACAGTTTTATTGTTATTTCACCCTGTCGTAATAGCAGCAAAAGTGCAGAAACTCAGGACCTAGCAAACAAGCCAGATAAATCCTTTTTAACCACCTCCATCCACACTCACCATCGCGGTCTCCACAGAACGACCCAAGCCTTACTCAACTATTTTACAAAGCTGTCATTTAACATACAGTTTGTATGTGATTGTTTCAATTGGTTGCAAGCTGGAATTACTTTATCTAAATGTATATAATGCTACAAGCATTCACTGTCCGCTCAGGAAGAAAATTAGCAAATACGCCCCCTTTGTGACCCCACAAAATAATTGAAAGCTCCTTTCCGGTCCATAGTTGGCGTTTACCGGTCCTGGCTCACCGCTTTCCCTCTATTCCTTGCTAACTTTCTTCGCTTTTGTGGTGTAATGGTTTAGTTAGAATACCGTCCAGAAATGTATCTCACTCTTACTCGTAACAATTCAACAACCTCCCACAATTTAGGAACTCATTTAGCTGTAATTTTTCGAAACCGTAACTCATTTCGAATGATGGAGACTACACTTTCATAATTAATTCCAAGTTCTGCACAAATTTCGTACACAGTTATAGGTCGATATTGTTCAGCTGCTGGACTTCGTGAATGTGCTCGGCCGTCAGATTGGTTTTAGACCGGACCAATAGGTATGAGTAGTTTTCTGCGTTCGTTTTCGCTCATACAAACACCTGAGTTTTCGATAAAATTTCACTACGAAAGTACTGCCTTAATTTTCAAAATATTGGCAATATTTAACGGAAGAAGACTACTTGCGGGCTCTGTTCAACACTATATTTTTGTCGTTCAGTTTACTCGCTACCTGTTCCCCAACAGAACCACAACACAATTCAGAATGTCATTATTAAAAGTACTTCAAAATGCTACCAGCATATTTATTACTAAAATGGTAGCATTAAACAAACTACAGTTTCTTTTAATTATTTTTTTTACATCAAGTTCATGTTGTTTTGGAAACAGCAGAAGACAACAAAGATTTGTCAGTTTATCTTATATTAATTAAAAGAAATATACAGAATGGTCTTCAAAAAGTAATTAATGACTCTTCTCAACTATTTGTTCCTACAGATAAAATGGTAACAGATGATATTTTAATATCGCCCTTCTATTATCCTTATTTTCTAGTTCCACCTCAAATCCTTCCTTTTGATTTCGGTGAAGCTTCAGTAAACGCTGGTGACGTCGCCTCCGCCATGTGTACAGTCCATAAAGGGGACTTACCAATTAATATCACATGGCTGCATAATAGCAGACCAATAGGAAATAACGATGGCATTTTTGTCCAACATAGGAAGAAAGTTAGCTCTATAACTATTGATGATGTAAACGGAAAACATGCTGGGAATTATACTTGTATTTCGCAAAACAGTGCCGGACTGGATTCCTATATGACTAAATTACATGTTAATGGTAGATTGTAGATGATTATTTGTAGATTTGTAGACTATGTGGATTCTTTTTAAGTTTCTTCCTATTTTCATTTTTTCATCCTTTATTTGATCCAATTAATCTGTAAACCCTACAAAATTATTTTTTCAAAATAAATGGAAAAATGGTTATTTTAAGGCATGCAGGTCGTTACTTTGAAGGTATTTCTATATGACATTTGGTCACAGGTATGCTAGACAACAATGTAGCGAGACTAGTCGATCAGATTTCGTCTCCATAATGACAGCTGTCGAAAAATAACCCCGACAAGTCGTCTCTAATAGTGTCTACGGCATCTGTGGACAAAAAGTTATGAAGAAATACTTTTAAATCAAGACCTACAATCCTAGAAGTCCGGCTAGTCTGTATTTGACATAAAAGCAATGTTATTTTTTTATAAAAATTACTATTGGAATTAATTTCGAAAATATTGGGAAAGATGCACTTTAAAGGAACTTATTTTAATCAAATGGATTGAAAACGTAGATAAAAAGTGAGTTAATTTGATATAACCTAAATCAGTTCGGTCTATTTTCGGAAGCTGTGACTTACAATTTAAAGAATTTTTACGTAATGAGAGGTTATAGGTGATAAAATAAAAATTGTTGCTGCCCCTAATAAACAATATCTTTTTAAATAGTGTTGCCACATATAACTCCGCTTGAATTTGAAGAGGATGTCAACACAGGTGATAGCGTTCAAGTATCATGTTACGTAAATAAAGGTGATATGCCCTTGTCTTTCACTTGGCATCTCAATGGTCATCCTGTCGACGAGTTTGCTGACATAAACGTCGCACCGTTCGGCAAGAAAACCTCAGTTTTAAGTGTGGATGCTGTAAGCGAACATCATGCTGGAAACTACACGTGCTTAGCATCGAACAAAGCTGGAATATCTAGCTATACTGCTGAGTTAGTTGTTAAGGGTACTTTATGTTACTAGGCTTGCATGGAACTTTTTTTAAATTTTTTAATAATCACCTTACCAAAAATCCTTTTAATTTTCGTTTTTGATTGTTCGCCTCAACTCTACACCACCAAGAGTCCCAAGTGCGTTACGTTTGCTTTCGTTCGTTCTTTAGGCTAAAAATTCATATAGCATATTATGTTTCTATATGATTTAGGCATCTCTTTTTAACAAACTAATTTTGTACGTTTTATTTTGTTTTGTTAAATCTTAAGTTTATGCCAGCAAACGACAATAACCAAATTCAAAGGGATCACAAGGGTCCAAACGGAGTCGTGACCGACACTTTTAAAACTTAATAGTAAATTTTCTAATTTACAATAAAATTAAAATAGCATTCTTTTTAGTGTTTCGTACCAAAAATCGAAAATCGGAACACTTATTGAATCACTTATTTGTCTGTCTGTCATAACCGATTTTCTCCGAAACTATTTGAGATAGAAAGTTGAAATTTGTCACAAATATGTATAGGAATTGATGGACTAATCACAGCCGTGTGGTTTTGAATTTAAATTTTGAGTTAAGAGGTTAGTTTTGGGGGATGAAATCGGAAGTGAAAAAATTCAGCGTCGAATGGGGTGTCAAATCATAGCTTGTGAAAACAAGAGTTCAAAAATATTGCCAAAAATCGCCGTTTCCCACCATATCTCTAAGAGTAAGAATCAAAAAATTTCAAAAAAATTCTGGAATATTTTTCATAAGGTGTAGATTGAATAAAAATTATCACGATCGATAATTTGTCGGGTATATAAAAATTTTTTTGGAATGTGTGAAGGTATTTCTTACTAGAAAACGGGGAGAGCATTTTGTTAGAGAAAGACGCGAAATAATTTGGTTTTCAGAGTATAAGCCCGGCGGGAAGCAAGCTTCTCGCTTGCTTCCCACCGCACGCAGTCACGGTGTTATTTATTTGTATTTAGTATTGATGTATATCAATTAATTAAAACGATACTTCGGATTATTTATTGAAAATATATCAATTATTAAGTACTGATAATTGAATAAATGCGCATGCGAGGCACGCGTTTATTCTAGTATCTTTAAAAAAAAAAGTCCAATCAGTGCAATGCGTATACGTTATTCAAAATTTGAAAGAACGTCCGCGCACGCAGTCTTCTTCAAGCTACGTTGCCACATTGAAAATTCACTTCATAAAACACATTTAAAAGTAATATTTATCTAATATTACAATTATAACAACTAAGAGGTAAACTGCCTTCATATTTTAACAAACGAAAGCAAAGCAATTATTTTATGCATATATTTTGTTTGTGATTTTTTACTTTTTATTGTACATACGACAACAAAAATTGTAAAAAACGCATGCTTTTGATCGAAGAAAAAGTATGGATTTCTATCTTTTACATGTTAAATATCTAAAACTTTTGCAATACGGCATGGTACAACATCTTTATATTAAAGCAATGAATGCATGATATGGTAAATCCCAAAATATAAGATCCAGCCTTTTTGCTTTTTCAATGGGGCAATAAACGACCCTAGTGCATAGTTGCCAGGTATACGTATTTTTATTTTACCTGCCTTGTATACCGCCCTTACTTGCATCTGCAATCATATTGGATCTATTTTTACCTATATATTTATTACCTGGCAACCCAGTTTGAAGCTCTTTAAATATTTAATAATAGGCCTAATGACCACAGGTCCCCATTAGGATTCGAAAGATACTTTTTATTATTTTTATTTTTAGTTTTACTTACAGCTTACAACGTAACGGTTCTATTTTAATTATGTGGCGTCCGTGGGAAAATTGCGATAACGGCCATCGTAAGAGAAAACATTTATCACTTGACGCTAAACAAATAGTGAAAAATGTTTAGGACAGTTTAGTAAAAAGATATTTGAATAAATAAAGAGCTTTGCAAGAAGCCAGTGAACTAACAAAAACCCCAATTTCTACGATTAAGGGTATTGTAGGTAAACCATCACTCAGGAACAGGAAAAAACGGAAAGATTTTCAAGTGCATCATGTAGACGATTGTGAAAAAGACGTCATCAGGAGAAAAATATATTCTTTGTATAAAGAGCAGTTGGTGCCGACACTAGATAAAATTAAGACTGGTGCAGGACGGGGCCAATATACTTTGTGGCCGATCAACCCTTCACAGAATTCTCTTAAGAATGGGATTCACGTTCCGAAAAATCAACAAAAGGCAAGTAGTGATGGAGTCACAAAGAATACGAATCTTGCGACATACTTATTTACAAGATATTAAAAAGTATCGATCAGAGAATTGGCCAATAATTTTACCTTGACGAAACATGTTTCGATACCCATGACACTGTGCAAAAAGGGTGGGTCGACAGCAGTATAAAATATCAGACCACCTTCAAATAAAGGTAACCTAATAACCATTCTGCATGCTGGATCTGGAAAGGGCTAGGTTTCAAATTGTCTACAATTATGTGCAAACAACATAAAAGATTCTAGTTTGGACTAGCACGAAGACACGACCGCAGAACTTTTTGAAAATTGGTTTCAAAATTAGGCTTAAGTTAGAATATATTTTTATTTATACAATATGTCCCCTCTTGTAAACCCCATTCATTCAAACTGTATATTTGTACTTCTTATCCATTTATTTTTACACGCATCTATAAATAAACATCTCCAAAAACACACCAATTTTAATTATTTGCATTAATGAATAAAATTCTTAAGTCCGTCTCTGCAACCTATCATAAACAAAAGGTCAGAATTTTTATATTGCCCATTTAAAACGGCAAAAATCAGGATCTTATATTTTGGGACAGGCTATACTAAAAGCTATTATTTCTCAAAATTAACAGTTACTCGTAAGAAATACTTTAATAATAGTCTATCCACCTATTTGAATAGCATTGGGCTAACATAAGTGATAAAAGATACTAATTCTACTAGAGATAGAACCTTGATAGACAATATGTTTTGCAGTTTTCCTAATAATGTAGAAGTTCACGTTGTAGAAGGATTTTTTAGCTATCACAAACAAGGTTGTGTCCGAATCCTAGATATCGATTTTTGAAAACTCATTTGGGATGTCTTTAAGAAGTCAGTGATCATTTTATATCTCCGTAACAAACATTTTTATTTTAAAAGCAATTACGGTACTACTAAAAGCTATTATTTCTCAAAATTAACAGTTACTCGTAAGAAATACTTTAATAATAGTCTATCCACCTATTTGAATAGCATTGGGCTAACATAAGTGATAAAAGATACTAATTCTACTAGAGATAGAACCTTGATAGACAATATGTTTTGCAGTTTTCCTAATAATGTAGAAGTTCACGTTGTAGAAGGATTTTTTAGCTATCACAAACAAGGTTGTGTCCGAATACTAGATATCGATTTTTGAAAACTCATTTGGGATGTGTTTAAGAAGTCAGTGATCATTTTATATCTCCGTAACAAACATTTTTATTTTAAAAGCAATTACGGTACGAAACACTAATTGCGCAAGTCCGACTTATACTTGGCCAGTTTTTATTTTATATTAAATAAAGATGCATTGCATTTAAAAATTAAATTGTTCGTTCTTAGTAGGAAGCCATTTTTCATTTATGAAAGAGTTTTCTGTTGACTAGAAAATTCCTCAGATCATTTTCAATATTGGGTTGTCATTCTGACACGCCCTATTTATCGGCTGTCACTTACCACTATAACTATAATTCACAGAACAATTGCTATTGCGATTATTTAGTTCTATTTTTGAAATGTTCGGTCATTTTTGAATAAAGAATGTATAAATATTGACTTATACCTACCATTGTTATAATTTTATTATATGCACATACATATATATGTATGAATTTTTTCCTTTGCTTTCTAGTATCACCAAAAATTCACCCTTTTACTTTTGGAAGTGAACCATCTTCATCTGGTGAAACAATAACAGTCCAGTGCACCATTTCAACTGGTGATTTACCGGTTATTTTTTCTTGGATGCTTAACGGCAAACCAATTATTCAAGATCAAAATATTAATATTGCCCCTTTCGGAAAGAAAGTTTCTGTTTTAAATATTGATAATATTAACGAAGGACATGCAGGAAATTATACGTGTATTGCCGCGAATAAAGCAGGAATGGCTAGTTTTTCTTCGGAGCTTGTTGTTAAGGGTATTAAAAAATAAATACAATTTGTTTAATTACTTAATTATTGTTTATAAAATATTAATTATTAACATTAACAAGGTAGTTGTAGACTTAGTTTATTTGTTAGTTACCTTATTGTTTAGTTCTTCTGTATTTAATAGCTTTTATTTTTTATAAAACATCATCTTTAAACCGCTATATTCCTAAATTTACCCATTTATATCCCAGTCTAAAGGCTGTATGGTCAAATATGTATGTAATTTAAACTATTGGTTAAATATTTTTATTAGCACATTTTCAGGAATATTACGTATTAACTAAATTATATTTTTTTTCCTAAATTGAGAAAAACCTCAGTTTGTTAATTTATCTATGGTTGAATTCGTATGACTGCTACACCTAGAGTATCACATTAGGGTTGTATTCCGATGCTTTTATCACTCAGTCTTTATTTTTTTTGGATTTTTTGGAATCGTCACTCCGTCAGGTGAGTGTTTTACAAAATTCGGCAACAGTCTGCTATCTCCAGCAGACATAAGGTGTATCTTTAAACGGTAGTAACCAGGGAAGAGAATGTCGAGAATTTGCAAATGCCAGGGAAGAGGTCTTTGCTGTTTTAAAAATTCTCGCCTTCTTACCTGATATAGTGTTTAGTTCCTAATCGTGATTGTCTCATTCCTGGGAGACCCAACCTTCAATGCGGTTATTGTGGGAATTAGTTTTGTAAAACATTTTTCCTTCTATTCCGTATGAACGTTTAGGATCAGTTAGGGATTTTTACGCTTTATGAATGTTTAGGGAAATATCATACGTCATAAATCGTCGTAAATATTTTTAGCTGTACAATAGTATTGACTAAAGATCAGAACATAGTCGTTTGGAAATCTAATAAATATCTTATAAATAAATAAAGAAATAATAGGAGCTGGAAAAGGTTTAAATAGGATAGCTCGTTTCAATCCATCGTGCAATTAATAGGATTATGTTGATTATGTTTGATGCTTTCGTTAAGTCTACGTTTTGCAAAGACTTCAATAAGCTAGGATAAGAGGAGGTACTATAAGAAGTTTGTCGCACAGCCAAATTTTGAACACTTCTCTGTCTAAGGTAGATTTACACCCGATATTTGACCACCATAAATTGATAAATGGATGAATAAAGTACACAAAAGAGTCTCGTGTGTGGAGAATATATATTTATATGTATTTTGAACTTACTCCAACTCGCTTATTTAGCAAATTGCTTTTTGCTGACTTACAGAGAGGTTATAGGTATTCGACTACTAAATCAGGTTAAATTGCAACACAGTAATGTATTTTAGTTTACAGACTTCACTTAAATTGTTAATTTAATTTAAATCTTACAGCTTTACCAAAAATTCACCCCCTTTACCTTTGGAGACGAACCCTCATTTGAAGGCGAATCGGTTTCAGTACAGTGTCATATGGCAAGTGGTGACATGCCTGTAACTTTCGCCTGGATGTTAAACGGAAAACCTCTAAATCAGTATAATGATATTAACGTTGGTTCATTTGGAAAGAAAATATCAGTACTGAGTATTGATAATATCAGTAGAGATCATGTTGGCAACTACACGTGTATTGCTACAAATAGAGCAGGTTTTTCGAGTTATACGACCGAACTTGCTGTTAAGGGTATATTTACTTAATTACAAATTGTTTGCATGGTATTTTTCTACAATCCTTTACCCAATTACTCTCCTAGGGTCTGTTATAATTCTGCTTATCTACTATAATTTAAATAGAAAATGCACTTTAATAGTGCTAGTTTTTTTTTAACTTTTTTATAATCCGTGGTTTTTAAATTGAAAGTAACGCTTTGTTAGAATGTATGGCATAACACGGAATTACAGTGGCAGAACTTGTACTGTAGCGATACTTTCCAAAACTTCTTTTCCAGCAATGTGTAAATTTTTAGGAACAAAAGTTTCCAAACTATCTATACAGGGGTGGATTGATAAGTCTGGTAAATTTCTACGAAATGGCGGGAACTTTTAATAAGCGGAATGCCACAGGTTCAGGATGCCCGACTGACGTTGACGTAAAATTCATTGAATTGTTAGAGAAGATCGTTGCATTAAACTTCCTGAGATTGCTGAGATGGTAGGTACCTTATATAACCAGGTACACAAAATCCTGCATGAAGTTTGGAAAAGTTGCAGCGTGATCTGAAGGACTTCTGGCATCGTTTTGTGGCTGTAGACGAAGTGTGGATCCACCATTATACCCCAGACACAAAACGGCAGTCAAAACAGTAGATTGGTGAAGGTGAAAGTACACTAAAAAAAGCAAAAGAAGTTTTATCGGCGGAAAAAGTAATGGCTATTGTTTTTTTGGACTCACAACTGGTTCTTCTTTCACAACCTTATTAGACCATTTGCATAGTAAGTTGAAGTAGAAGCAAGCAAAATTAACGCGCAAAAGAGTGTACCTTCACCAGGATCATGCGCCTGCACGAGCTGGGCTTCGAAATAGTTAACCACCCACCCTATTCCCCAGGCTTGGTCCTAAGTGACTTTTTTTTTGTTTCCTAACCCCAAAAAATTGGCTTGGAGGGCACAAATTTCCGTATATTATTCGAAACGGATTTTTATTCTAAGGAATAAAAAAATGGAAATGTAACTGAACAAAATGTATTGAGCTCAATGGAGATTATGTTGAAAAATATTTTTTTGTTCTTGTATTTATTATTTTCCTTGTTTTTTACAAGATTTTTCAATCCACCCTCGTATAGCAACAACGCAAAATAGTATCCACTCCATAGAACAAGTTATAAATGTTCCAAAGGGATATTTAAAATGGGGCAATACTTGAAAAGTAATTACTGTTGTATATATAATTTCTCTTTAATGTTGCTTATCTCCTAGTTTACCGAGTCTTTTCCAAAGTTTATGTAATTATCCAAGGAAGCAACTTTCGTTACAATAAAAAGGTATTTAATTTTCCAGAGGTAATACATCCAAAATGCGGACAAAAAAATAATTTATTTATTTTCCTTAGTTTTGCCCAGAATAACACCATTTTACTTTGAGGACAATCCTGTCCACGCTGGCCAATCCGTCCAAGTGTCTTGCTTTGTGTCTGAAGGGGATCTACCTCTACAACTAACATGGCATTTTAACGGAACTGATATACGGGGTGTTCCAGAAGTATCTACAGCAACAGTAGGGAAACGAATGTCCAGTTTGCTTATAGATTCCGTTTCTTATGTTCATGCTGGAAATTACACATGTGTAGCCCGGAATGATGCGGGAGTCTCTATGGTTTCCGCTGAGCTACAAGTGAATGGTTATTTACTGATATTTGTTTTTATTTAATATTCACTTTATAATTATGAATTGCCTTTTAATCCGCATTCCTGTTTTATCCATTACTCAAACCTATCGACAAAGTCGGAGCGAGAAACAGTTATTTGTGGGGAGAGTCAAAAAAAATTGTTTTTGTAAAGTTAATTTATTAGCCCAGTCGTCAAGAGGCAAATTTTGAAGAAAAGCTCTCATTAAATGTTAACAGGCTGCATTTAGGCATACAGGTAGTTTTTTGGACATAGAATACGATAAAAAAAAAGTTTGCTGCTCTAAAGCCTACAAAATCGAAAATGAAAATTAAAAATTCGTTTTTTCGCAAATATCTCGAAAAATAAACAAGATATCGAAAAACTAATAGCACCACGTGAAAGAATGGGAAATTTTCCAAAAAAATAATACATATTTAAAATAAAATAGTTGGTTTAACCCCTTCAGTTGTAGTGGGAATCATGCTTCCAACCTCATTTGTGATTAAATTAGCGTTTCTGTATAACGCTAAATATTTTGAAATTGGCTATTAAGGGGTTTCTCGGGATGCTAATTAAGAATCCGATGACAAATTTGAAAAATTCAAAATGGCGAATTCAATATGACGGCCAGAGTGTACGTAATTCATTTAATTTCTTCGAGTAATTTAGAATTTTTGTGTTTTCAGTGACTATTTTCTCTATACCTGGATGTTGAAATGGAATATAAATACTTTATACTTAAGGCTTAGAGTTTTATGTTTCATTTCCCACCTTGAAATATATATTTTTTTATTTTAAGTTTAAGTTGTATGATAACTAGGAATAAAAATTTAAACAAATGTTTAAGATCACCACTTATGTTTATTATTGCTGACAATTGTTTCGACACACTGTGTCTTCTTCTGGAGCACAATGTAAATTAACTAACAAAGTATGTTTCAGAATATATAGTTTATCTAATTACAAGGACTAAATTCATTAACAATATTTACCTTAATACCTAGAACAAGTTCAATAAAGGAGACCCTCTCCCATCTAATTGATCGTTGAGTAATAAACCTGAGGATTTTTTCTGATTAATTTCTACCTGTTTTAAACAATTCAGTAATTTTCCTTTCATTCTGTTATGTAAAATTTTGAAATCTTCATTGAATGTATGATTTTCCTCTGTTAAATGTTTTGCGTAATGAGATTTGTTATTTTTCATTCTTTCATAAAAAGGTCTGCCTGTTTGTCCTATGTACGTTTTATTGCAAGTGCCACAGCATAATTCGTAAACCCCCGATTTATTTTCTTTTTTTGTTTTACTTTTCTTATTTTTAATATGTCGAGATAATGTGTTATTTGTACGGAAAGCGATATTTACATAATTTCTATGAAAAAAATTTTGAATTTTATTAGTTAATTTTCCGGTATAAGTGAGTGTATGAAATTTTTCTTTGTTTAGTTGTTTGTACGGGTACATCAGTCCTATTGCTTTTTTAAATTGTTTTTTCATTAAAATATTACCTACGAAATCGCTCCTGTATCCATTGTTTATACTAATTTGTTTTATAATATTTAATTCTTTCTGAAAATTTTCTTCCGTTAATGGTGTATTTATTAGTCTATGGATGAAACTATTATAAGTCGAGATTCTATGTCTGAACGGGTGGTTAGAATTAGCGTGTATCATACATTCAATGAAGATTTCAAAATTTTACATAACGGAAAGAAAGGAAAATTACTGAATTGTTTAGAACAGGTAGAAATTAATCAAAAAAAATCCTCAGGTCTATTACTCAACGATCAATTAGATGGGGGAGGGTCTCCTTATTGAACTTGTTCTAGGTATTAAGGTAAATATTGTTAATGAATTTAGTACTTGTAAATAGATAAACTATATATTCTGAAACATACTTTGTTAGTTAATTTACATCGTGCTCCAGAAGAAGACACAGTGTGTCCAAACAATTGCCAGCAATAATAAACATAAGTGGTGATCTTAAACATTTGTTTAAATTTTTATTCCTAGTTATTATGGATCTCCACCAAGTAACGGCTAAGTCAGTGCAGTGATAATAATAAGCAAAAAATACGTTTATCATGAACACTTTTTTTAATTACAAAAAAGAGAAAGTTTTTTAAGTTTTTAATGATTTTCTAATATATATATATATATATATATATATATATATATATATATATATATATATATATATATATATATATATACAGTCCCTGGCCAAATTATTAGACGCACTGCAAGATTTCATGTAAAATATTAATTACCGAGTGATATTGTACCGTTTTATTATTTTAAATTGATTTGTTTTTTATTTTTATATTATCCAATCAATTACCTATTTATTTGACATAAATAAAACAGCATTAATTTAGAAAAGCATAAGTTTATTAAGTTTTAAAGAAAAGTGAAATTAATGTTAGTAAAAGTCAATATTTAATTGAGCCACCTTTAGCCGCTATCAAAGCTTTAATTCTGCGCGGCATGCTATCAATGCAAGATTGTACTGTCTCCTGCATTTGAGGATGATGATTCCACACATGAATAATCTTTTCTAGGAGCTGGGTTTTGTTGGTAATCACATCTTTAGCCACTTCTCTTTTCATCAGCTCCCACACATTTTCAATGGGCTATTACCCGGCCAATCCAACAGAGGGATATTTTTTTTCTGCCAAAAAAGCTTTAACAGACCGAGCAGTGTGGCAGGGAGCTCCATCTTGCATGAAAGTGAATGGTTCCCCATTTGGAAACCATTCTCTGAGCTGCGGAATCAACCGATTTTGTAATACTTCTTTGTACTGATGTTGCCTCATTATTCCTTTGACGACGTACAGACGTCCAGTGCCCTTGCCGCTGATGACTGACCAAATCATCACTTTGGTGGGATGTTTAACCGTCGGGACGACACAATCAGGATGAAACTTTTCTCCATGACGACGACGCACATACTGAGCTTTATTCTGCAAAATTTCGAATGTGCTTTCGTCACTGAAGCAGACCTGTCAAAAATAGGAAAAATATATAAACTTCCATGTTTATTTGCTTTATTTAACTGAAAATGATAATAATGTATCAATTATTGATTAAATTGCTGTATCTTACCGATCTTCAGAAGTCCACATCTTTGTCTTGCCATTGTTTGGCCCACTTCAGGTGCTTTGCTTTCATTGCAGCTGTTAACTTGGGCTTCCTGGCGGGGCGACAGGCCTTAAAATCTAATTCTTTCAATTTTCTTCGAACAGTGCGCTCAGAAGCATTTACGCTAGCATCCTGGAGTTGTGATTTTATTACCTTTGTGGTAGCAAATCTGTTTTCTACACAAATTTTCTTCAAACATCTCTCTGACCGTGGAGTGAAAATTCGTTTTCTACCGCATCTTTTCTTTCTTTTCGGGCTTAATTCCTTCCCTGACTCAATTTTCTTTTTTACGCGTCGTACACTAGCTTCAGAAACCTCCAATCTTCGTGATATTTCTCGGTTTGTAAATGTTTTCGCAATCACAAGGGCCTTCACTTCAGCTTTTTTACGTGGTGAAAGATCGCCTTTTCTACCCATAATGAAAATAGTCCAATTACTTTTTTAAAACACTGCATACAAAATAAACTAATAACTGAGTAGTATAAAACTGTTAAACAAACAATCACAGTCCATAAAGCCACAGAAACACGTCCGTACCTGACTCGATTCCGATCGCGACTGATACAGGTTTGTACTTATTTACGTTTATGTATCACTTTGTCAACACAGTGTTGCCATATGTTAAAAATAAATACAAATATGTAGTCTACAACAATTCTTTTAAATAAAAATCAATAATATTGTAGTTTAAATATACCATTATTGCATAAAAAACTCTTAAGAAACATAAAATTACTAAAAAAATACAGTGCGTCTAATAATTTGGCCAGGGACTGTATATATATAACTGTAACTAAAAAAAATAAAATTGACCATTTCGTACTGCTTTGAACGTAAAATTGCCGGCAGCGCAGAAAAATCTTCATATTTTATTAAAACTCAATTTTTAAATAACACAGAGACGATGTGGATATTTTCAATTCTTCCTATATTGAAATTTATGGTATATTAATGATATATGAACACGGATTTTTTTTCAATACTATATTTTACTAAATATTTGTAATTTACTGTATGCCCATTAAAATCATGAAAACAAAAATTTCATTTTAAGTTTTACAAATTATAAAGCAATAAAAGTAAAAACTATTAGTATCATCGGAAAGCTGAAAGTCTCCTCTTCAAAAAGCTATCTTTTATTTTTTTTTACACTCGGAAAACAAGCAATATCAATTAACATTCGAACGGTGCGCGAAGACTTTCAAATTAACCTGTTTGATGCGCTACACTTTTTGAATCACCCATCGGTATTTTTAATAAATTCTCACGCTAATAAAAACAATGAGAAAAAAAAATTTATATGCTATTTTTTTGTAAAATTTCTCGCTCGTAGTGCTATTAGTTTTTCGGTATATTTTTTATTTTTCGAGATATTACCGAAAAACCTAATTTTTTATTTTATTTTGGATTTTGTGAGCCTAGGGTACATCAAACTTTATTAATTTTTTTGATCGTATTCTACCTCCAAAAAACTACCTGTGCACCAAAATGCAGCCTGTTAACATTTAATGAAAGCTTCAAACCCCTGGCGACTGGGCTACTATGCATTACCAATGGCTTAGATGATAGTATTTCAAGACAAATTTTCCAACAAATTTCTAAATCTTAAAATATGGCAAAATCTTAGAGTAAATAAAATTAAATCAAAAATTATACAACAATTAATAGAGTTTAAATCAAGTTCAGATATTATGGAAAATAATTTATAGTATAGATCGTAGACGCAATATTCGAACTTATTCTTGGATATAATTCTTAGAATATAACATTATAACTCTAGCTTACTACACAAAATGTAAATACGAGTATTCCACTTGCATGCATTTAAAATGTATGTGAGTAACCACACTTATTACTTTTCGCATTGAAATTTTCGGCTCTCATGAAGTTTTTTTTATCCACAATGCAAAATCTTGTACTCCAGATAACCTGTGCAACAGATTCACATGTGAAAGGAAGTCAAAAGCCTTCTATAGGTCCAGAAAAAGACACTACACAACAGTTACCGCTACTACACCAAACGCTTTATTTTTGCACTCAAAATGCTCTAGCCATATTGGGCTCATCAGGAGCAATGATGAGTCAATCCACAGACCTGATAATACTAACAAGAATAGTGAAACGGGCATCGAAGGCAAAAATATAGTGTTTGGTGTAGGGGTGATATATACTGAGTACTGTTATTTTGCCAAAGATTCCAAAGTCCCAAAGTAGCCCAGAAAAATGCTAAAGAGCAGTTCTAGAGAAAACCGGACTTTGGTTTTGAAAACAAATTAACTGATATACTAGTAAAATATTGTTTAAGTCGATGAGAAAAAAAAACTTTTTTAAAAATAAAGGGCAATATTAATTTGTTGCAATTTTTAGACAATTACTATCCCTGTTTTTAAACAAATCGATGACATAAGAATTATGTATGTCTGTGACAGACTTTGAGAACATTGTTAAATAGATATCAGTTAACAACGGATACTCCCCAATAATTATTTATTCTCAGTAGCAAAAAAAAATATCATAAAAATATCCGACAACTAAAATTAAACAAACTATAAATCAATTACATATATCGGAAATACTTCTAATAAAATTTCATTTATATTAAAGAAAAATAATCTTAACATTGCATTCAGAACTAACAACACATTAGGGAAACATAAAAAACAACAAAGATAAAATAAGTAAACATCAGTCGAGCGGGGTCTATAAGATACAAAAAATTTACATAGGCCAAACACGAAGGAACTTTAAAAGAACATCAAAGAGATTTTATGAATAACAAAAACAACTCGGCTTATGCCGACCATCTATTAACAAATAATCACATTTTCAATGAAAACTTTAGCATTTTATGTTACACACAAAAAATAAAAGTAAAAAAGTTGAATTTACTAGAATCTTTAGAGATTTACAAAGAAAAAAAACAGGTAGTTTACTAAATGATCAATTAGAAATAAACAAATTCCCTTTGTTAAACTTATGGGTTTTACTTAAATCGTTACAATAATAGGCCATATTATAACATCCATTATAATTTAGAAATTCCACAAGATTTTTATATAAAGACCAATTGTGATAACAGTTTATATAACTTTGTATAGTATTTTTCACGATCTAAGAAAGTGACTTAGCTACCTATACCCATTCAAAATTCAACAAGATTCGAAAGTGATTAATTTATGGCTGTTTAATGATAAGGCATTGTGCAGGGCCGCACTATACCTGATTGTACAATCGGGTGGGCTTAAAATGTTATTGTGATAAGACAGTTGAAATGTTTTATGTACTGAATAATACACAAAATAGTGATTACACAAATATATTAAAACAGTGTACAGTGTCCTCGCGTACATGTGTTACAATTTTAGTGATTAATTAATATCTAGTTCAAACGTACCTTGTTCATTTGGCGACTATGATAGGATGCGTTACCATCCCATTACAGCTATTCGGTGGTATATTCGGCATTAATTTGTTTTCAAGCCAATCTTCAAAAACTTCAGCGGTTTTATCACAATGATAATCCAAGCTGGAATCTGTAATATTCTTGGCTGCTAAAAATAGACATTCTGGTATCCAGCCTTCTTCTGACCCCGCATGTAAAATAGTTATTCTTTTGCCTTTATTTGATGGAGCTTTGATGTGGCATTTTTTGGATTTATCAATCCATCCTTTACTGGGTGTGTCGTGGATGTCATACCAAGTCTCATCTAGGTAGATTATCGTTCGATTTTCCGATCTAGCTGTATTTATTTTTTCATTCTGAGTTGTTATAAGTGCCGTGATTCCTTTATAACGTGTCTTTTGTCTATTTTTTTGAACAAAAACCCCAAACGACGTAGAATACGCCATAAAGTTGTAGTAAAACATTTTATGTCACAACTATCCTCGGACAGACTCCGTGAAAGTGACAATAACGTAGGAACTTTTTGTTCTACATACATTTCATAAATTTTGTGGCGGATTAAGTCTTCTTGACATAAATCAATACATTTCGACACACCTTTGTCTTTTCGGGTTTTTTTAGGCGCTATCGAATTATTTACAATTTTCCAAACTGTACTTTCAGGGATGCTTGTTAAAGCTGATGTCTCCGTCAATGAGAAGTACTTTTCGTGGCCTCACTCCACTAACTTTAAATAAACACTTTTAACTATCACTTTTGCCTCAACGGGCAAATATTTGCGGCTTCTGATGGAAAGGACTTCGGACATTTTAAGACACTATTAAACTTCATAATACACACTATTTCAGTATAATACTGCAGATAAAATGAAGAATATTCTTTATATTTATAAACACGAAGTAGCTAATAAAATGCTAGATTGAAAGGGAAGTGTATATATATATATATATATATATATATATATATATATATATATATATATATATATATATATATATATATATATATATATATATATCTATCAATTACGACCCTGTTACAGCCAGGTACGTGCGAAGATCCTAACGGTCGTTTAATGTTTTTATTGCGTCAATTTGCCAAATCACTTTCTTAGATCTTGAAAAATACTATACATCAGATGAAGTAGCAAAGCTACGAAACATGTCATGTGATTGCTAACATACAGTACATCAATAAAGTGAAAATCTAAAAACTAAGTGGTTTTTTTACAAATTTTTACATAAGAATTTGTTAAGTCTAAAAGTCACCAATTTAAAATATCGATTAGAGACCTTTCTGTATAGTGACATTTTATCGTCTTCCACATTTTGTTGCTTAAGTTAATTACTATAGTATTTCTCCCACGGACGTTTCAAATACGGTTGCACGGTGGATTTCAGGGACTTTTACTATTAGAGCTTAGAAAACTGAATGACATTCAGTAATTTCTAAATATAACTCTCGAAACGTCAGAAAGTAACCCCAAATCGACACAGTCTAATCCTAAAAACAACGCTCTCTTAAATTAATCATACCTGTTTTCCCAGAGGTGATTAGAATTTCCAAGTAATACAAAAGTATTATTTTTAATTACCAATTCACTAGCAATTAAATTTCTTTGGTGATAATATTTGAGTTAATTGTTTGTTTATTAATTTCCCATGGTAGTTTATGTTAATTAGCGGTTTAATTTCTTGTAATATTCTTTTTAGTGTTCCGTACGGAACACTTATAATATCACTTCGGTATCCGTCTATCTGTCACACCCGATTTTCTCCGAAACTGTTTGACATAGAAAGTTCAAATTTGGCACTAATATAGGAATTAATGGCTTCGTCAGAACGGTTTAGTTTTAAAAGTTAAATTTTGACTTAAGTGGACGGTGAAATCGGAAGTGAAAAAAAAATTGCCAGGTCTTTGAGTGGGGTGTCAAATGAAAGCTTGTAAAAACACGTGTTCAAAAATATATATAATATAATACTAGCGCACACTTTCCTTTATATTATTTTTAAAAAAATTGCGAAAAATCGCTATCTCCCCCTTATCTCGATTGATCAAAATTTTTTTAAAAAATTCTGGAATGGTGTATTACCTTTGATAATTTAAAAAAAAAAAAACAAAAATTTCAAGATCATCAGTTTTCAATAAAGATCGAAAAAAAACTTTGTTGAAAACTCATTTGGAACGTATTTTGTGAAGTCATTGATCATTTTATATCTCTGTAATAAACATTTTTGTTTTAAAAGCAATCTTTGTACGGAACACTAATTGCGCAAGTCCAACTTGCACTTGACCAGTTTTTTATTTTATAATCAGAATAAATATTTGGTATTATCTGTACATATTAATACATTTTATTAGGATTACACTTGCATTTTATCGGAAGTTTCATTAAATTTGTATTGAGTGCATAAAACTATGACATATTAATATTAGAGTAATTTAATGTTGGATTAGACAAAAGATAAATTATAAAAATAAACACAAATTATCTAAAGCTGAATGTCCTCGATGACAAGAAAATATCATTAAAGTCTAATCTCATGTGATTGATATTTTATGAAGTGTTTCTATTTACAAACAAGTTTTACGGGTTCACAAACGAATTGCTACGTCCATAACAATCTTGCATTTCTAACCGGAAATGTGCAGAGGTAAACAGGAAAATATAGTAACAATTTAATTAGATGGGATTGTTATTTCGCTCAATTATTTAATTCCCCACCACCACTCTCACGGCCGGATACTACTAAAACAACTGTTAAGAAGGCCTTATTAGCTGAACTCTTTGCTGCCCCTTCTACTATCGATTTCAAAGAAAAAATACCACCCACTATTCCCAATATGCAGTCAAGGGTGCCCGATATTAGATAGATTTTGCAACGCATATTTTGGTAGGCCACTGTCTTCATCTTTATTTAAAGCATGTGCCCACCGTTTGGAGCTTGCACAGTAGTAATTAAATACAAAAGACTCAGCTGTTATCGTTATTTGAAGCATGAGCCCACCATTTGGGGCTTGCGCAGTATTGAAACAAATAAGAGAAACCTTTATTAGAGATAACGATTTCCTTTATTTAGGCACTTATAAGAGAGGTTATTTGAAATTCGTTATTCTTATCGCTATTATGGTAGGACCTGTTCTTTTCCTACTTAGGTATACAACCCACTAAGAAAAAACAGAAAACTGAAATGATAATCTTTTATTGCAAATAACAATAACAACAGTTAATTAGTGTTCAATTATGTTGAGATTTTGCAATCTTTGACACACCTTATAAATATTGAAGGAAGTGATAGAACCATGCTAGACCCAACTTTAATTTAGTAACTTGTATTGACCCCTCAAATACTAATAACCGGTGTGCTTAACCACGAAATGGATGAAAAACAAATTTTTCTAGGTTTATAGAGGATCAATACTAACCTAACCTTGCAATTCCTTCGCGTTGATACTGCGCATGCTTGAGACAACGATAAGTACAAATGCCTGCGTTGCAAAATCTCTCTTTTGTCGTTAGACAGCGTATCATAAAACGTATTTTAATGAAGCTAGAGCCAAAAAGACTTCTGGCGCTGATGAAATACTTGCCATAACATTTAAAAAATGGACGAGTGAACTAACACTAGTTTTCTGTAGCCTTTTTAACCTATCCTAGAGAAAGGGAATATTTCCTTTCTGCTGGAAATGCGCTCCAGTTCAGCCGATAATCAAAAAAGGCAAAAAGACCTCTCCAAACTACTACCGACCAGTCGCACTGCTTTCAGTAATATAGGATGTTATAGAGAAAGCTATCAATCAAGATCTTCTAAAATATCTAGAAGGATTCAATATTATTATCGGTCGTCAATTTTCGAAGTAAAGATCAACAGGAGATCTTCTAACTTATATCACCCATGTTTAGAATAACGCAATTGAACATTTTTGAGAATATCGAGTGGTTGTACTTGATGTATCTAAGGCATTCAACCATGAGGCGGCAATTTTTCTAAAAAAGTTAATGTTGTACCCGACAGAGTTATGTCGGGACACTTCATTCCTCTAGCATCGCCAGTCAATTTGTTAGGCCTTAACTTGGGAGCCAATATATATCTTGGCACGAACATGTCCCGAAATAAAATTCCTGGAAGCTGGAATTTTTATTTCGAACTAGGAAGTTTTATACTCCACAACTACTATTAATTATGTATAAAGCTGTTCGCCTGCCTGGAGACCCAGAACCCAGTAGCAACCTACTTTCAGGAAAAGCGTCCGATAGATGGGGCCCGCCTAATCCTTCCCAGAGCGATGTACAACCCTTTTCAAACTGTTTTTTATATGCAGAATTTTATTCCATGCCCATGACTGTGTTTCCCACCAAATACGATTTGCGGCGATTCAAGATCAACGATTTCCCTGCAAACAAAAAAAAAACTTCACTTAATTATTTCTTCGCTGATGCGTGCTTATTACTGAGATTTAAGTCCTTTAAGGACGAACCAAATAATTAAACATTGGAATACTTATTAGTAACCTTTTAAACACTAATTTGAGGTCCGATGGGTGTTTTAATCTCGAAGAGTCCATAGAGAGGCCATTTGTAAGTTTAGGCGAACGCTCGACAAGCCACTATGATTTTACATGATCTAATCGCAATTATTGATACTTGGTACCACTACCCCTTGCCTAAATTAATTATTATAGAGAATACAAGTTTAAGTAGTTTCTTCCTCCAGTGTTCTTCCCATCATTGCTCTTCGAATTCATTATAGGTGGTGTTCATTTAAGTCTACCTGGTGTGACTCAACTATCCTTAACACGTATCTAAACCACTTATTTCTTTTTAATTCTATTCTATCTATGACTGTTTCTGTCGTCTTTATTCTTCTTTAATTTCTTCTTTCCCTACTCCTTTCGTTCTGGACACACTTCTTCTTCTTCGACGGTTATTAGTTTAGCCTTTTATCTTCGTTTATTGCCCTTATCTTATTTCCATACGTTGGTACAGTGCCCACCATCGCTTATCAAATATTTTTTTGACAATGAAATATTTTTAACTCACCAATTTGGGTTTAGTGCCCCAACAGCTCTGCCTTATTTCTGTCAATAATGCTTCTTAAATACTTAAATTTATTTATCTGTTTTACTTGGCAATACTCATTCAATACAACTTCAAATCTAGTTTCTGAGTTTAGAACCGCAGCTTTCAGCTTTTTGCGTATTTAATATTATTTCCATTTTTTCATTTCTATCCAAATTTTTTTTATATTTTGAGTGTTATTTTTATATCTTGTGTTAATTACCCTGCACTATAGGCTCAATTTTCATTTTAGCAGCATTTAAATTCCTGACATGCTCTTCTTAATTAGATATTTATATTTTACATAATATTAATTAACTTTTTCTATTTGTTTTGATAGAAGAGTTCAGTAACTTAAAGTGCATAAAAATAATACGAACTGATGTGTCATAAAAGGCTTATTTTTTGTTACGGAAGGCGATGGTAGGATACAACAAATTGTAATAAGTGCGCATACCTAATATTTCATCGAGGGCTGACAAAGCAGCTTTCAAGTCGACAGAGTGGTTAACACGGTCAACACTTAAAAGCAGGCAGTGCTTTTTCGAGGGATGCCCCTCAGACATATGTGGTTAATGTAAAATAAGTAAAAACGGATAAGTCCATATTTCAGCAGTTTACCCACCGGTCTCTTATTCGTCAAATCCATCTTGAGACGCATTTCGCCGTATCACGGCTCGTCAGTCAGACTAGGATTAACAAACAAGAAAACATAATTTACTAGTACTTATTCAAGAACTTACGGAACACGATGGTAGGATACAACGAATTGTAATAAGTACCACTACATTTTATTTTCTTGTTCGTCAATCTTAGTCTGACTGACGAGCCGTGATACGTCAAAACGCGTCTCAGAATGGATTTGACGAATTGAGAACACTTTCAATTATTTTACATTAACCACATATGCCTGAGGAAGATTCCTCGAAAAAGCACTACCTGCTTTTCAGTGTTGACCGTGTCAACCACTCTGTCGGCTTGAAAGCTTCTGTGTCAGCTTTCAATTGAGGATTCGGTAAGCATACTTATCCTACCATCGTGTTCCGTAACGTCTTGGATAAGTACTAGTAAATTATGTTCTCTTGTTTGTCAATCCTAGCCTGACTGATGAGTCGTGATACGCCGAAACGCGTCTCGGGATGGATTTAACGAATAAGAGAACAGTGGATAAAGTTCTGAAATATGGGCTTTTGTCCGTTTTCAGTTATTTTACAGTAACCTTATTTGTTGTTATTACCTAAGTGCAGAAAGTTGATGTAACGTTTGTTATGATGATGAATCACTGATGTTTTCATGGGAGGTTGGAGAATGATAAGGGACAGCTAATTTTAAGACAAAGCATTGTTTATGTTATACAGTGAATAAACCGTTTTGGTATTTCCTTGATTTTGCAGCGTTACCAAAAATTCACCCATTTTCTTTTGGTGAAGAACCATCATTCGAAGGAGAATCAGTATCAGTACAATGTCACATCGCCAGTGGCGATATGCCAGTTTTATTCTCTTGGACTCTAAATGAAGAACCTGTACAAAAATACAATGAAATAAACGTGGCGTCTGTTGGAAAGAAGATATCGGTTTTGAGTATTGATAGTATTAATAAAGAACATGTTGGAAATTATACGTGTATTGCCACTAATAAAGCTGGAATTTCTAGTTATACTTCCGAGTTAACCATAAAGGGTACTAAAAGATATTTGCATGTTTTTTACGCTTTGATTTTTTCCCCACATGATTCCTTGTTCCTAAAATTTTACCTTCCATCTCCAAATAACTATTCTATAAGTAATAGGTACAAATATCAATTTTTACTTGGGAACCATGATGTAATCTGATCACAGTCACATAGTTCTTTTTGATATTCTACTCCATGTTTACTATATGGCATATCGGGACGAAATGGACGGAATTTATGGCAAGTCTACCTATTAATACTTCAGCTAAAGCTTAATAGATTGACCTTATCGTTAAAATATTAACTACATTCCATTAAACTTTTCGATTAAAGGAGGTTCTAAAGGTGATTCGTTGCTTCTCTTATAGTCTTTTAATATAATATTGGGTCTATTAGGGTTGTTGTTTTTTAGCACTTCCAAAAATTCACCCATTTACATTTGGCGACGAGCCATCCTTTGAAGGGGACACCATCTCCGTACAGTGCATTATTTCAAGTGGAGATATGCCAGTTTTATTTACTTGGATGCTAAATGAAGAACCCGTACAAAAATACAATGAAATAAACGTGGCATCTGTTGGAAAAAAGATATCGGTTTTAAGTATTGATAATATTAATAAAGAACATGTTGGAAACTACACGTGTATTGCCACTAATAAAGCTGGAATTTCTAGTTATACTTCTGAGTTAACTGTAAAGGGTACTTAAAGATATTTACATCTTTTTTAAGCTGTGATTTTTCCTCACCTAATTCCTTGTTCCTATAGTATTAAAGTTTTAGCTTCCACCTCCCAATAACTATCCTTCGAGTTATACAAATATCAATTCTAACTTGGGAACCGTGATGTAATCTGATCACATTCAGGCAGATCTTTTTGATATCCTGCTTCATGTTTACTATGTGGGACGAGATGGGCAGAATTCATGGCAAGTCTACCTATTAATACTTCGACTAAAGCTTAATAGATTGACTTTATCATACAAACATGCACTTCAGTTCGTTAACCTTTTTGATTAAAGGAGGTTCTAAAGGTGATTCGTTGCTTCTCTTTTATAGTCTGTTAATATATTGGCTCTATTACGGTTGTTGTTTTTTTAGCACTTCCAAAAATTCACCCATTTACATTTGGCGACGAGCCATCCTTTGAAGGTGATACCATCTCCGTACAGTGCATTATTTCAAGTGGAGATATGCCGGTTTTATTTACTTGGATGCTAAACGGAAAACCTATAAATGGATATAATGATATCACTGTCGCAACAATGGGAAAGAAAATATCTGCTTTAACTATCGATGTTATTAATAGAGATCATGTTGGAAACTATACTTGTGTGGCTACGAATAAAGCAGGAGTATCCACTTATACCAGGGAACTTACCGTTAAGGGTATTAAGTTAATACGTACAGAACGTTTCCACTATCCACACTCCAGTCATCTTCTAACATTAAAACCCTTAGCTAATTTAAATTCTAAGTAACATATGATGGTCGTTCTAAAAGTTCTCCTCCTAATACAGATATGGCGCTAAGTTGGCCAAATTATTATATTTGTTAAGTGTTACCTACTAGATGGCGTACTGTGAAGTTTCAGGCGCGTGTGTTCAGTTGTCTTTTTGTAGGGATCGTGTAAACAAACAAGTTTTACATTTTCTAAAAAATGGATAAAACTGAAGTGCGAGGTATTCTAAAATACTTCGATTTGAAAAGATTTAACTCCTACGGACATTAAAAAAGAGTTCAATATCCCATTAAATGATTCTTTCCTTTCGTTTTCGATAATAAAAAGTGGGCTGCTGAATTTGGACGTGGTCGTACATTTATGACGATAATCCTCCTTTACAGACGTCTCGGACTGTTGATGCAAAACTGGATGACCTTCGCTTCGAAATGAATCCACATCCACTGTATTCGCCAGATTTGGCTCCCAACGATTACTTTTTGTTTCCAAACCTCAAAAAATGGCTGGCTTGACGAAGATTCGCTTCAAATGATGTTGAGCTAAGACGAAAGCTTAGGGTATTAAAAAGTTGGAAAGTCGTTGAACTAGATGTATTGATTTAAAAGGTGATCATGCAAAAAAATAAAAAAATCTTTACTCTTACGTTTTCTTTGTTAAGCCGAAAACTTTTGGATCGACCCTCCTAATACAGCCAATTCAAATTCATTTAATTGTCCATTAGATTATATGAATAACATGAGACAAGTGAAGTTTACAACAATTGAGGCACCGGATTGCAGAACTGCCTCTACGCGTGACCCCTGTTTCTCTAGTAGGCAGGAGAAAGGATAATGCTGTAAACGCGTCGATCGACGGACAAAATTAAATTATAATGCAATAATCAACTCGTCGTTTTTCTGTTAATAATTCACAAATCGAGTTGATTTTGGGTAGAAAACACTCTTTAGGTTTGTGCACTTCTTATGTTTTATGTTATTCGTTTGATAAAATTGTTTGTTTAATTTGTTATTAACAATGAATAAACTTTACGCTGAAAAATTTCAATATTAATTAAAAAGTGGGCCAAAATGAACAATGTCGGCTTATTTTTCATACATTTACGAGTATTATATCAAAAATTCAGGTCAGTATGCTAATTTTTGCAGCAAAGATGTGGATAAATAAACAAACGCTCACGAGCTCCTACCGCACGCGCGCCTTTTCGTGCAGCTAATATTAGTGAATATTTGTTTATTGAATGCTTTCAGCTACCGAACTTTCGTTTTCTTATTTGGTTATTTCAAATGAAAATGAAATAACCAAATATTAATGTTAATTTGTTAATTTGCCGTAGCAAAGTCGAATAACAAAACTAAATGAGGTAACTGTGTAGATATAAATTTCCAAAGTAAAAATTATAAATAGGTATATGCACGCTTTAAAAAGTGTTTTTACAATTTTTAACGTCAAAATTCAAAAACCATTTGGTTTTGCAATTTCATTTTTAGAAGAGTTTAAAATAATTCGTAATGATAAATTATTATTGTATGTTTAAGAAACAAATGTCTACACAAAACTTTAAACTGTATTTTAATATATTTTTTCATGATTTCTCTCTCATTACGAATCATTATTAATCCTAAAACATATATTTAATGCATGTTTTAGGATTGATAATGATCTGTGATGAGAGAGAAGTCATGAAAAAATATATTAAAATACAATCTAAATTTTTGTGTAGACATTTGTTTTTTAAACATACAATAATAATTTATCATTACATGTTCCTTTAAACTCTTCTAAAAAACCAAATTGTAAAACAAAATGGTTTTTTAATTTTGGGGCGAGAAATTGTTATAACGATTTTAAAGCGTGCAAATATTTTTTTATAATTTTTACTTGAAAAATTTTATATCTACATAAAAAATTCCAAAAAATACGTACCTAATTAAGCATACTTTCGTGTACTCAACATGAATTATGAAAAAAAAGCAATAAAGATTTTTTTAATAGAATAACCAAATAAGAAAACAATATATTTTTTTTGGCAGCTAAAAGCATTCAAAAAACAAATTTTCACTGCGATTAGCGTGTGCGCTAAGAGCTCATGCGCGCTTGTTTATTTATCCACAACATCGCTGCAGAAATGAACATACTCACCTAAATTTTTGATATGATACTCATAAATGTATGAAAAATAAGCTGACATTGGTCATTTTGGCCAATTATTTAATGAATATTAAAATTTTTCAGCGTAAAGTTTATTCATTGTTAATAACAAATTAAACAAACAATTTTACTATCGACTATATCCATAAGAAGCGCACACGCCTAAAGAATGTTTTCCCGCAAGAATTAACTTGATTCGTTAATTATTAACAGAAAAACGACGAGGTGATTATTGCGTTATAAATTGATTTTGTCCGTCGATTGACGCGTTCACAGCGTTGTCCTCTCTCCGGTCTACTAGGGAAACAGGGATCACGCGTAAGGCAGTTCTGCAGTGCGGTACCTTAATTAAGAATTAGAGATAAAATCCTTAAAATCTTTTAACTCTATCAAGTAAAATACGTTTATAAGAAATATTAAAGTTTGTCCTTTAAAATATTTAAGGATTTTGACTTTTTATTGCTTTCTGGAATCCCATTGAACATCTTCAGTCATAAAAAACAGGCTGAGTGCAAGTCGGACTTGCGCAATTAGTGTTCCGTACGTTGATTGCTTTTAAAATAAAAATTTTTGTTACGGAGGTATAAAATGATCAGTGACTTCACAAAATACACCCCAAATGAGTTTTCAACAAAGTTTATTTCCAATCTTTACTGAAAACTGATGACCTTGAAATTTTTGTTTTTTATATACCAGATAATTTTCGATCAATCTACACCCTGTGGAGAATATTCCAGAATTGTTTGAAAGTTTTTTGATCAGTACTTTTCGAGATAAGGGAGGGGGACAGCGATTTTTTCGCAATTTTTTAAAAATAATACAAAGAAAAGTGTGCGCAAGTATTACATTATATATATTTTTAAACTCGTGTTTTTACAAGCTTTCATTTGATACCCCACTCGATGAATTTTTTTTTCACTTCCGATTTCACCCTCCAAAACTAACCCCTTAAATCGAAATTTAACTTTCAAAAGTGCCAAATTTCAATTTTCTATGTCAAATAGTTTCAGGGAAAATCAGGTGTGACAGACAGACAGACAGACACTGAAGTGTTCCGTACGGAACACTAAAAATGTGGTGATTTTTTAAAGATTGTTGTTTGGTCGCTTGATATTACAAACAGTTTAGTGGTTGTGATTGTACAGGTTCTGTTTGAATCGACCTTTGTTCCTACAAATATTTTACTATATATAATTAAATTTATTTTATATTTATTATTTTTCTAAATGTCTCCAAACATAATTCAAGTTGTGTCATGCCAAATATTTATCTAATTCTATATCTCTGTGATATAAATACTCTCTATACAGTTATGTCACGATCACACAGCAAGATGTAAGTGAGGTAATGTTAAGCGAGAGCATTGAAGACCCTTAATAATTAAAGTATGTTTACTCAACCAATAGCAGATATAATATGTTTTTAGATCCCAATCAATTCTCGATTCCAGATCGGTTCCTAAAAATTTTACCGTTGTTGCTCTACCATCAACATTTGCTCTGGAGTAGTACACCACCACCATTTTCTCTTGGTTCAAATCTATCTGTTCAATGAGCATTACTACACATAGTTTTGCATACTAATCAAATTTCACCAACCAGTACGACTCCATTCATTGCTATTGAAACTACCGTACTGTCGTCCCCAAACTTAATGGTTTTTTTACTAACACTAAAGATCAGTGATGCCATTACCCTAGTATGTTCCAATATTGGCGTTCTACTCGATTAGACACTACTCAGTCACTCAAGATTTTTTTTCTTTGTTGTAGAAAGAACGTCATAAGAGAGAGCATTTTTCCCCTTATTCCTAGATGGTAAAGTTTTTGCTGAACGTAGCTGTGATTTAAGGTATCGGATGCGCTTGACCAATTAAAAAACAGGCCGGCAACAGCATAATCCAACTCAAGCTGCTTATAGATAGATTGTGTCAATTTAACTGCAACTGTTTTGACAGATTTCCCAAATTTGCATTATCAATGTATGTTTCAATATTTAAACTTTACCTTATTAATTATATATTTATAGAAGTTATGCAATTATTCAAAATTACCTTAAATAACGTCCCGGAATATCGACTATGGCAGTTTAACAGACAACTGGACACTGGACAGACATACATAATATGTATCTACTAAATTTTCAAGAAAGCCAAGTTCTTCAAGTTCCTAAAAACTGCTGTAAATAAGTATATATTGATAATTAAATCTCTATGTGCTATAAAAAGAGACAAATCAGAGGTTTATGTGCCTTTCTAACCACTTTAAATAACGTCAAAATATACTTTGTAAATATTTATTTAAATTAGTAAGAGCCAATCCTGTTTGACTGTCAGAGAGTTCACATTAAAAACAGATGGCCCAACTGGCATATGTTTTTGAAGGGAATAATTACCAACATATAGAACTGTGATATCTGTTTATACGAAAAAGGGAAAGCACGGGGAAAACCTTAATATTTGAAAATACTTTTTTAAAATTAACGCAGATTCTTCTCCAAAGTCAATGGTAATATTTGAGGAGGTAATATTAATTATATGATTACTGGACATCAATAAAAGTCTCATTTCGTTATTGTTATCTTAAGGATAACCCAGATTTTCTTCAGTTCTACCCAGAATAACTCCATTTTACTTCGAAGTCAATCCAGTACATGCAGGTCAATCCGTTCATGTTTCTTGCTTTGTTTCTGAAGGCGATCTTCCTTAAACTACAAATGTCAATTTAATGGAAGTGCCTTAGTACATTTTCCAGACGTTTCAACAGCTCCGATGGGAAAAAGAAGCATTATTTGGTCTATCGACTCAGTGTCATCAAAATGCGTTGCAAGAAAATGCTGCTGGACGACTACAAGTTAATGGTTAATTTGTTTTATTTTGTGTTATATTCTTTTTCTTTTTTTGATACCTTTTGAAATATAATTTTACGGATATTTCCTTTGTTAAGATAAACACTTTGAAATTAACTAAAAACTCATATGAAAACCTATATATGAATAAAGAAAATGCAAATTATTTTCCAGTATTACCCAGAATCACACCATTTTACTTCGAAGATAACCCAGTACATGCTGGTCAATCAGTTCAGGTATCTTGTTTCGTATCTGAGGGAGATCTTCCTTTAAAATTCCAATGGAACTTCAATAACAGTGAATTGTCTGATTTCCCAGAAATAGTAACAGCTACTATGGGCAAAAGGATGTCTAGTCTGATGATCGATTCAGTGTCTTATAATAATGCTGGAAACTACACGTGCGTTGCTAGAAATGCTGCTGGCGAGACAACTTTTTCAGCAGAACTACAAGTGAATGGTTATTTTTTTTTTTTTTCGTTGTATGCCTATGTTGCTTTTATTTTGCTTAATTTATTATTCATTTCACCTTTTTATTTCCTTTCTTATCCAGAAAACATTTATTTATTGTTAGCTGATTCACTGAACCTTTAAGGTATATGTATGTACATATATATATATATATATATATATATATATATATATATATATATATATATATATATATATATGTATATATATATATACCATATATAAATATATATATACAGGGTTACAGGGAAAGTCGTCCTAGATAATTAAGGACGTTATAGTTTAGGTCGTTTCTGACCGATTAGATTCTATGACATGATGTCCTAAACTTAACCGTTTTCGAGATATTGAAGTTTAAAGATTTTCTAAAAAAAAACATGTTTTTTTTGCTTTTATATCGATTTTTTTTTATTAGAGGTTCTCGAGTGCGATTTTTTGGTTATTTTTAGTTAGTCTGTATGTCAAGTATCAAAAATCATCAAAAAAATTTGAACTAGTTACTAACAGTTTCAAATGGCGGCTTGTTGATGTTTCTAAATTACGAATTTTTTACCAAGTGTTTCCTACTTTAAATCAAATGTATGGAAGTTATTCTGCAAATTATTTTAAAAACTTTTACGTCTTTTTAGCTATCAAAAAAGGTATAATACTATGAGTTTAATAGGAAAACTGTACACAGAATGACACCTAAAGCAGGCTCTGGTAGCAAAAGGTAAATTTTTAGTTCTAGGTGAAAATACGAAAAATACACAAATAAAACAAAAACCTTGCAATTTAATATTTTTTATTAATTATAATTCATGTTCTATATGGTCGCCCCTATTTCTAACACAAATTCTCATTATTTTTCTTAAATTTCTTTTCACAAACGCTGGTTGTGAGATGCCGCCTCATTTCGTCAGCCGCATCAATTATTTTTTGTCTTAGGCCATCCACGTTTTCGATAGGAGTCATCTGGTCGTATACGAGACTTTTCATGTGACCCCACACATAAAAAATCCATCGGTGTTAGGTCTGGGCATCTCGCCGGCCAAGGTATGGATCCGCCTCTTCCAATCCATTTGTTGGGATAATTGTCAGTGAGCCATGCACGAACACTTCCTCTGTAGTGAGCTGGCAGCCATCGTGTTGAAAGTACATGTTTTGTCTCAAACCAATAGGTAGGTCTTCCATCAAATTAGGTAAATCGTTCCGCAAAAAATTGTAGTATTCCTCGCCATTCAAATTATCTGGCAGGAAGAATGGCCCAACCAAATAATTTGAAATTATACCCACCCACACATTTAAGCTGAATCTTGTTTGTGATCCTTTCGTTCTTTTTTTGTTTGGGTTGCCTTCCTCTTTAGAAGCCCAATAGTGGGCATTGTGGTAGTTTGTAAGACCGTCTTTGTCGAATTTCGACTCGTCAGTCCATAGTATTTTCTTAAAAAAAGATGCAATTGAGCATAAATCTGCAGAATTCTAATCGTCGCAACGGATCCCCTTCTTCAATGACTTGCACGGGCGTATAGTGGTAAGGGTGTTGCCCAACAGTATGCATTACAAATCATACCTTCCACTGCGAAATACCAAGCTGTTGTGCGACAACATTTGTAGATGTGGTTGGGTCCACCTCAAAGAGACGTCGTATTTCGTTTTCTTCGTCTTCGTCAAAGATACGTGGTCGTCCCATGTCAGTCCGCCGTCTTTGTACGGAACCAGTTTCTCGTAATCTTCGATAAGTTCCATCAAATACGCCAACATCAGGTACACGACGAGTAGGATATCGCAGTATGTATTCATCACGTGCACGCGACGACACTCCTTCGCAAAATCCGTAACACATTAGAATGTCAGCATATTCCTCGTTGGTATACGTTGCCATATTCACAAGCAGAGGTCAAAATCCAGTTACGAGCCAATTCACACAGTCAGAAGATGAAACACAGATATTTTTGAAAAGCACGGTATAGCACATCTACCACGGACGAATCGCATGAGCAGACTAAAAATCATTCAATAATGTTTAGTGAACAGAAAATGTCACTCGCACAGAGAGTACCCCCCCGACCGGAAAATATGTTTACCCAACCCTTTCTATTGTTTGAAGGTGCAGGTAGTAAACCGGTAATTGGTAGTATCTAAATTCTATTATTATGTTACTCTACATTTGGGCCTGTTGAAATCTCATTTTCTAAGAATTTTCAATAGATCCAGTAGATATTATACCGTTTTAGATAGCTAAAAAGACGTAAAAGTTTTTAAAATAATTTGCAGAATAACTTCCATACATTTTTTTTTTCTCTTTATTGATTTAAAGTAGGAAACACTTGGTAAAAATTCGTAATTTAGAAACATTAACAAACCGCCATTTGAAACTGTTAGTAACTAGTTCAAATTTTTTTGATGATTTTTGATACTTGACATACAGACTAACTAAAAATAACCAAAAAAAATCGCACTCGAGAACCTCTAATAAAAAAAAATCGATATAAAAGCAAAAAAAAAAACATGTTTTTTTTAGAAAATCTTAAAACTTCAATATCTCGAAAACGGTTAAGTTTAGGACATCATGTCATAGAGTCAAATCGGTCAGAAACGACCTAAACTATAACGTCCTTAATTATCTAGGACGACTTTCCCTGTAACCCCGTATATATATATATATATATATATATATATATATATATATATATATATATATATATATATATATATATAGATAGATAGATAGATAGATAGATAGATAAACAGATAAATAGATAGGTAGGTAGATAGATTACTGTGACGACAAATTACTGGTTATGAATAATGAGAATAAAGATTAGCAAAAGTCTAGGATTAAAGTTATTTAAAAAAACACGTAAGAGTGTTAACTACAAATAATATAGTACAAATCATACATAATTATTTAATTTCTAATTTTCTGTAGTTCATCCAAGAATTACACCATTTTACTTTGAAGACAATCCTGTACACGCCGGTCAATCAGTACAAGTAACTTGTTTCGTTCCTGAAGGAGACTTACCGTTAAAACTGAAATGGAAGTTCAACGGAAGCGATCTCTCCAACCTTCTAGATGTTTCTACAGCTTCAGTAGGAAAAAGAACATCTCTTTTATCTATAGATTTAGTATCTTATGAACACGCGGGAAATTATAGTTGTGTGGCAGAAAATGATGCAGGAGATGCTCTATTTACTGCTCAACTACAAGTTAATGGTTATTTTAATTGACAAATTTAATGCTTGCTGTTTTTCGTTCATGCTTAAAAGAATTTTTGTGATTTTATGTTGTTCCCATTTTAGCCATATTGAAATAATAAAACACTCAGCGTAATCGACATTGATTTTGGATAGTCCTATTTCCTTCTAACGCAGATGCTCCGATTTCTTATTTGATTAATATTGCTTAAGATATAATTTTTGAAATTGAACAAATAATAAAATTCCAAAATATTTTTTGTAGAAAATATTGAAAAAAGCTGGTTAATATGCGACGAGAGACTTCAAGTTTTTTGTATAGTAGAAAAAATAAGGCTAAACAATCATAATTTTTATTTTATTGTAGTTGCACCACAAATCATTCCTTTTGAATTTGGTGAAAGCCCCGTTCATGCAGATCAATTTATCCAAGCATCATGCACAGTTTCTGAGGGTGACTTGCCATTAAAAATTACTTGGCGTTTTAACGGCAAATCTCTAGCACACTTTTCTGAAATTTCCATCGCCTCAGTTGGAAAAAGAACCTCATTTTTATCAATTGATTCGGTGACATACAACCATGCAGGAAACTATACATGTCGAGCCTCCAATTTTGCAGGCGAGGTTTCGTATACTGCAGAATTACGCGTTAATGGTTGTTATATATATTTTTTATAATGATATATTTTTTGCATGCAACTTTTGAATTCACGTTCCTTTTCCAGTTTCTCCTCAAATAATACCCTTTGATTTTGGAGTTACTCCTCTAAATGCAGGAGAATATTTACAAGTGACGTGTACGGCAAAAGAAGGAGACTTACCGATAAACATAGAGTGGTTACTAAATGACAAAAAGCTTGAAGTTTTTTCGGAAATGTCAGCTAGTCCAGCAGGCAAAAGAGGCTCTGTTCTGTCCATCGAATCTATATCTCATGCTCATGCTGGAAAATATACATGTATAGCTACGAATAAGGCTGGCGGGGCGTCATTTTCAGCACAGTTATATGTTAATGGTTATTAATAACAGTTCATAAATATTTGCATGGACTTTTTTATTTTTGTTTATTTTCTTTTTGTTTATAAAAAAATTCTTGATGTTTTTCCAAATTTCTTTACAGTTCCTCCTTCAATTAGTCCCTTTGACATTTCCGACACACCCTTAAATGCTGGAGAATTTATTCAAATTGTTTGCACTGTAAAAGAAGGTGATTTACCACTTACGATTAGATGGTTGTTAAACGACAAAAACGTGGAACTATATTCGGAGATAGAAATGACAGCAATGACTACTGGAAAGCGTGGATCAATCTTATCAATTGAATCGGTTTCACACGCTCATGCTGGAAAATATACTTGTGTTGCAAAAAATAAGGCAGGAAAAGCGATGTATTCTGCTGAGTTGAATGTGAATGGTTAATAATTTTCTCAGATTTTTGTAAATTGTTACGTTGTTTCTTAATTTGAACATTAGTTAGTAGCTTTTTTTGTTATTCTGTATTAACCTTTCTTCCCTTTTCGTTCCCACTTATTTACTTAAAATAATAAATCTATTCAAAAGCATACTGCCACTATAAAATTTCTATTATACTGCGATGCAAACAGTGCACATTAAGCTTATAAAGTGAACAATCAAAAATTCATACTAAATACTAGATAACTAACTTTTGTTACAGTTCCACCTCAGATTGTACCCTTCGACTTTGGTGATGCTCCATTAAATACAGGAGAATTTCTCCAAGTTTACTGTACCGTTAAAGAAGGCGACCTCCCTCTTACTGTAAAATGGCAGCTAAACCGACAGGATATAGCCATTTTTCCAGAAATTTCTACCTCTCCAGTGGGCAAAAAGAGGGTCTGTTTTATCTATTGAATCAGTGACCCACTCTCATGTAGGAAAATACACTTGTATAGCTAAAAATACCGCAGGGGAAGCATCTTTTATCGCAGAATTAAAAGTCAATGGTTTGACATTAACAATAATTTTGATAATTATCGCATGTATTAGAGTATTTAGTTTCATATGTTTTTTTCCTGCAATTGCTCCATTTGATTTCGGTGATTCCCCATTAAATGCAGGCGATTTTTTACAAGAAATGTGTACAGTCAGGGAGGGTGATCTACCGATTAGTATCGAATGGCAACTAAACGGAAATAAATTGGAAAGTTCTCCTGAAATAACCATATCTTCGGCTGGCAAAAGAGGCTTAACATTATCAGTTGAATCTATAAACTCACGCCCATGCTGGGCTATATACTTGTTTAGCTAAGAATAAAGCAGGAGAAGCTACTTTTTCTGCAGGGCTTAAAGTCAATGGTTTGATTTAAAAAAAACACTTTGCATGTTCTATGTATTTTTCTTTCTTGTTTATCTAGTTATTTACCCTTTAGTTTTTGCAAGTTGCCTACATCCTGGATATGTACAGTGTGATCATTTTTAGACGCCAGGCCCGATTTATGGAAAGTTGTGGGATATTTATTTTTTTTTCATAAATGTAGAATGGTATAATGCATGTCAAGGAGTATACTGACGTATTTAACCTTTGGTAGTGAAAACGACGCCAAACAACTTTTTTTTCCATCGACATACTTTTTGTAAAATGCCATTGGAAAAACCCTATTTTTTTCCAACATTTTTCCTTACACTGTTTTTTAAAATTTGTTTTACAAAAAAGACCCTCTAAAATATTATTTTTTAGTCATCGCAGTTGCCACCTTTGGCTGTTTTCAAACAATTTATCTAGTAGGCAGCTACTATACTTTGATCTGACAGTAATTATAATAATATTAGTTACTATGCTGTTGAGGTTTTTCCTTTAATAAGATATTTTTCAATTATAAAAAACAAGAATACCCTCACGAGGAAAAATCTAACAGCATGAGATCTGGTGACTTAGGTGCCCATTGAATAACTGTGCTGCGAACCCCTATCCATCTTCGTTGAAACCGTTCAATCAAATACTCTCCAACAGCAGCAGTTGTATGAGGTGGTGCTCCGTTTTCTAATATAACCAAGAAATTAAGGTGTCTATTTCCAGTTAGTGTACCCTCAAAAAAGTACGGTCTAACCAAATGTCTCCCAATTATCCCACACCATACATTAACGCCATAATGGATGGCTAGTTTTGAAAATATTGCATAATTTCGGCTACTTTTTCATCTGTTAAAACAATTTTTCTTTTGGAAATACCTTTCTGCCCAGAAAATGCATCGATATTGCTCCTCAAATGTCATTCTAATCGACAAAACATAGTGTCATCCGGGATATACCTGTCGGAGTAAAGTTCTCGATAATAAGAATCATATCCACTTTTTCAGCGTGGGGAACCCCGTCAACCAGAAGCTATTAACACAGTATTTATTTAGTTTAACTCTATTGAATTGAATAGGTGTGCAAAGAAGAACTGTCAGATTAAAGTATGACTTTTTTGCAAAACAAATTAGAAAAAAACAGTTTCAGGAAAAAATGTTGAAAAAAATTAGGGCTTCTCAGTGTCATTTTACAAAATATATGTCGTTGAAAAAAAAGAGTTGTTTGGCGTCGCGGCGCTCGACGTCCTTTTCACTAAATGTCAAATACGTCAGTACACTCCTTGACATGCACTATACCATTCTCTTTTTTTTTTAAAAATAAATATATATCCAACAATTTTACATAAATCGGGGCCGGGCGTCTAAAAATGATCACCCCGTACTTTTATTTGGAAACCAAACGACATCATAATAACTTTCACTTATGATTAAAATAACAACTAAAAAAAACCGGTGCTAAATTAATAATATATACTAGAGTAAAAGTTTATATACAGTAATATTTTTATTTCTATTTATTTTTTACTTATAGTACCTCCTCAAATCGTACCCTTTGATTTTGGTGGCGCGTCCTTAAATGCAGGAGACTTTTTCCAAGTCTACTGTACAGTTAAAGAGGGCGATCTACCACTTACCATTAAGTGGATGCTTAATAATCAACAATTGGAAGCTTATTCGGAATTAGCAATATCGCCAGCAGGAAAAAAAGAGCATCAATTTTATCAGCTGAATCAGTCAGCTATGCTCATGCAGGAAACTATACTTGTACAGCAAAAAAATAAAGCCGGAACGGCCGAATATGTCGCCGAATTACATGTTAATGGTTAGATTAAGCAAATAATAGTCATAGTATTTTTTATTTTCATTTATATTTTATTTTTCCCTTTTTGCAAACCTTTTGCTTTGGTACTTATAAACTGTAATTTAGTATCAACCGAAAGCAAACAATAAATACCCCTCAGAAGTTTTTATGTGAATTACTTGCAGCAGTTTAATAATTAGTTCTTGTTTATATTTCGTTTTTTCTTACACCATTTTATTTTCTCATAGTCCCACCCCAAATCGCTCCTTTTAACTTTGGAGAAGAAGCAGTATATGAAGGCCAGTCCATACAAGTTCAGTGTTTTATTTTTGAAGGAGACTTACCCGTAGAGATCACATGGCAACTAAACAATCAAAATTTTGAAGGCTATTTAGACTTAATTCCTCTTTCAGTAGGAAAACGAAGTTCTATAATAATAATTGATTCAGTAACGCATGCATATGCTGGAAAGTACAGTTGCAAAGCAAGAAATCAAGCTGGAGAAAAGCGAATACTCTTCAGACCTACAAGTGAATGGTTATTTAATATATCACCTTTTATCTGGGGGCTTTAAATCATGCTTTAACATGCTTATCATAGTGTTATTGCCGTGTTTAATACTAATTCTATCATTACAGTACCTCCCCAAATCAATCCGTTTGACTTCGGGATAAGCCAGTTAATAGTGGCGATGTTGTCTCCATATCGTGCGTTATCACCAAAGGAGATCTACCCATAGGCATAAAATGGACATTTAAGGGAAATACGATTGATCCTAGTCAAGGAATTAATATAGTACGTACCAGCAAACGTATTACCCAGTTGAGCATTGACAATGTAAACGATGCTCACAGTGGCGAGTACATTTGTGCAGCAAAAAATCCTGCTGGAATAGCTAAATATTCAGCCTACTTAAGAGTTAATGGTACTAGTGTAGAAATATTAGTGTAGATTTGTGTAAATCATATTTTGTTGTCTCATCATCTAGATTTAACCCCGTTTTGTTTATCATCTGGTTATATCTCTTATACACTATTGTTTAGTTTCTTCAAGCATAAAACCTTTATCCTTTGAAAACAACTACATAAATTTATGTCAATATTGCCAATTTACTTTTGTATCTGAAGGTTATATACCAATCGGGATCGATTGGAAATTACACGGTCAATGCATTGATAAGTGCTGAAATTAGGGTCGCAGAAATGGAAAAGCGAACCTCAATTTTATCAGTTGAAGCTGTTTCTTATGCTATCGTGGGGCATTACGAGGGTGGTTTAATAAGTATCCGTGTTTGAAGACAGATGGCGTTGCTAAAGCAAGTTAATGTTATCTGATAGATGACACCATAGAAAAATTTGACACTAATTCATAGGTTAGTTAGCATTTGGTAGTCATTTCACTACCTAAGTGGTGTAACGTGTTTGTCGCTAAGATAGAAAAAGTGCAGTATCGTTCGATGATTCACTTTTTGCTTTTGGTGTGAGGAGATAAAAGCGAAATTGGATGCTTCGCCATCAATGACAACAGTCAGATATTAGGTCAACGAATTTAAACGTGGTCGAATATCCATGTTTGATGATCGCCCGGGACTCCCTTCAGATGTGGTTACCGAGGAAATCATTGAAAGAGTCCACCAGATGATTCTCGCCGATCGTCGAACGAAATTGCACGAATTAGCAGTGGCCATAAGTATGTCGACGGGAATGGTAATTAATATTGTACATGATAAGTTGGCTATGAAAAAATTGTCGGCCCGATGGGAGCCGCGATTACTCAACATAGACAACAAGCGATTTTCAACTTCGAAGCTGTGGTTGGAGCAATTTAAACGATATCCAGAGGACTTTTTACGTTGAGATGTCAGCGTCGATGAGACCTAGATTCATTATTATACACCCGAAACCAAACAACAATCAAAACAATGGGTTGCTTCCGGTGAATCTGCTCCAAACAAGACGAAGAGGGTCCCATCGGCCGGAAAAGTTATGGCGATGATTTTTTGGGATGCAAAGGGCATCATACTCATTGACTCCACACTCCACTATACTGTAGTAACATAAGTTATTGGACCGCTTCGACAAGAAATTGAAGGAAACACGGCCCTATTTAACGAAGAAGAAAGTGCTGTGTCACCACGACAATGCTCCAGCACATTCATCCGGAGTTGTCACCGTTAAACTGCATGAATTACCTTTTGAATTGCTGCCGCCTACGACTATGTTAAAAAAAAAATTGTTTCTGAAAAAAATGGCGACTTCAATCCTAACACGGGTACTTATTGAACCACCCTCGAATAGTTGCTAGAAAATCATTCTGTACAATTAAGCTTCAAGTTAACACGTAAATGTATATATTTTAGGTTATATATTTATTTCATACTGGATCCTGGATCCCATTTGATCTTTCAGATTAACTTTCATTGTTTGGTTTATACACTTATCTACCCTAGTCCTTTTTATCAATAAAAGTAATAATACTAGGGTCGTGCCAAAAGTTCTCGGTCTAACAAAAAAAATGGAAGATTAAACAGAATTTTTGTTTATTATTGGATATAGTCACCTTGCAAATCAATACATTTAAAATGACTTTCCAACTTTTAACACCCTCATTAAAGTAAGATTTATCCAACTCCGCAAAATAAGCGTTCGGCTTAGATTTAACTTCATCATTCTAAGTGAATCTTTGTCCAGCCACCTATTTTTTCAGGTTTAGAATCGGTGGAAGACAAATCTGGCGCATACGGTGGGTGTGAAAGCACTTCGAAGCGAACGTCATGCAGTTTTGCAGCAACAATCCGAGACGTGGGTGAAGGCGCGTTATTGTGATGAAAAAGCACTTTCTTTTTTGCAAAATGTAGATATTTCGTCTGAGTAAACCCTTCAATGGGTCCAGTAGTGAAGCATAATAGTCCTCGTGATTCTGCCTTGCTCCAGGAAGTCTAAGAGCAAAAAGCCATGGTACTCCCAAAATCCGTAGCCATGACTTTTCCTGCATATGGAACTGTTTTTGTTTACTCGGACTCACGTTCACCTGCTCCCACCCACTGTTCCGTCCGCTCCTTCATCTTTGGCGTGTAATGATGGATCCATATTTCAGCTACTATTATGAAACGTCGAAGAAATTCACTGGAAATATATTGAAACAAGTCTAAACACTCTTGAAAATTGTTCATTCTAATGCATTTTTGGTCGATTATAATCCCTCGAGCTTTCTCATACCCAAAACATCGTATAAAAAGTAATGAACACGACCTAACCAGCTGTTTACAATGTCAGTGAGCTCACGTACCTTCAATCGGCGATCATTTAGTACGCTATTGTGATGTTTTGTCAGAATCCCGTTGGTCGTAGAGGTTTTCGGGCGTCCTGACCGTTTATCATCTTGAATGGATATACGACCTCGTTCAGATTCAGCAACCTACTTTTTGATCATCAAAAACGAAGGCTAAAAATCCTTTAATGTCACTTTAACTCTTACTCATAAGAACAATTTACAACAAGGCTCAAATGATGGTAGAAACACCATCAAACGCGGAGTAAGACAGGGAGATTCCATGACCCCAAAACTATTTATACCAGCGTTAGAAGAAGTTTTCAAGGAACTCGAATGGGAAAAAAAAAGGAAAAAGTTAAATCATCTGCATTATGCTGATGATGTGCTAATATCAGATAATTTTTATGACATACAGGAAATGATTACTGAATTACAAAACAAATCAGAGATGGTAGGACTACTGCTGAATAAAGATAAGGTAAAGGCTATGACAAACGAAGACAGTGCACAAAGTTTGAGAATAGAGGGCAGAACACGTGAATACGTAGATGAATACATCTACCTAGGGCAAGTAATAAAGTGTGGAAAAGCAAATCAAACAACAGAAGTACAGAAAAGAATCAGACTGGCACGGGCAGCATTTGGCAAACAAAGGACCTGATTAACCTGAACTAACCAACAAGAGAATTCCTCTGAAACTAAGATAGATGGTATTCGATCAATGCATTCTACCGGTTCTCACCTACGCGGCCCAGACATGGACATTGGCTAGGAAAATGATAGACCGACTGAGTAAAACACAGAGAGCAATGGAACGCCAGATGCTAAATATCAACTTACAAGACAGAATCGGAAAGGAAAGTATAAGACAAAAGACCAAAGTGATAGACATAACAGAACATGTAGCAGGTTTGAAATGGAGTTGAGTAAGTCACACAATGAGACAACAAGATGAGAGATGGAATAAAAGAATTCAAGAATGGAGGCCATGGTTGGGACAAAAACCCAGAGGAAAGCCCCAAACAAGATCGAAAGATGACCTGAAAAGAACAGTTAAGGATGGATCAGAAATACGCAGAATCGAGAATGATGGAAAAAGGAAGGGGAGGTCTATGGCCGACACTGGATGAAAGAAGGCTTATTAGACAGACTCTTGTTGAATGTCCATAGGAGTTAAACTTTTTAAAACTAAATATTTTAGAATAGCTCGCACTTCAATTTTATCCTTTTTTTTTAGAAAATGTTAAAATTTGTTTGATTCCACGATCGCTACAAAAAGACAACTAAACATACGTGTCTGAATCTTCACAGCACACCATCTAGTAGATAACACTTAAAACAAATATAATAATTTTGAACTACGGAATCTGTCGCGAATGCTATGGCGAGAACTACGCGTGTGAAACTCGGAGACTCTTAAACAACTGAATCATAAGTCAACGGTTAGGCTGATAGACTACAATACAGCAGCTTTTTTGTTTTTTGAGTTCTGTACAAGCTTATTTTTGAGCTACATTTCTTTGTTTCCTTTAAAAGTACCACTCATTTATTTCCTTCGTTTATTATGAAAATTAACTTTTAATTTTTTAAAAAACCACCTTGAACTAATAAATCAAGAAATAATCGAAAAATAAACAAGTTCAAACTTCTAAACAGGTGCAGCTTTTTCTCATGTGTTTTAAAGATGTAATAAAATAAATCAAAAAACAAAATATTTGTTGGATTTTTACAAAATTAATTTATAGCTTTTTTACATTTTTTTTTATATTAATTAGTAAATTTTATTCTTCATAGTTCCCCCAAGAGTAACTCCATTTTACTTTGAGGACAATCCTCTCCATGAAACTGCTTATGCTCAAATAAATTGTTTAGTATCCGAAGGAGATCTTCCAATAAGAATTGGATGGAAACTAAATGAGCAATACATCGATAATTATGCAGAACTATCTATTGCCAAAGTTGGAAAAAGAAGTTCTATTTTAACTATAGAATCTGTTTCATATGCTATTAGGGGCAACTACACATGTGAAGCTAAAAATACTGCTGGAAAATCATCTTACACCACTGAACTTTTAGTCAACGGTTATTAATTTTCAAATTTACTGATATATTACACCGTATTATTATTTTAAAATATCAATCCTCCATAAAAATCCTATCCGTTACAGTTCCTCCCCAAATAACACCTTTTGAATTTGGAGATGATCCGATCGACTCAGGTGAAATGGTGACTGTTTTTTGTACAGTCAATAAAGGTGACTTACCCATTGGCATTAAATGGACGTTTAATGGAAAAATAATAGAAATTGGACAGCAAGAGATCAACGTAACCCGCACGAGCAAAAGAATTAGTCAGTTAAGCATTGACAATGCAAAACACTATCATACCGGCGAATATGTTTGTGCGGCCAAAAACAAAGCTGGACTTGACAAACACTCTGCCTATTTGAAAGTTAACGGTATACATTAGAGATGTTAGTTGTAGTTCTATATTCAGCACTCATCTCGATGTGTTTTATTTCTACTGATTTATTTTGGTTTATACGTTTTTTTTATTGCATCATCAGTAAAATCACATGTATGTTCCTAGTTGCACTAAAAATAGCATCGTTTTGTGTTGAAAACCAAAACCATTTCTTTGTTTTTTTTATACACATATTTAGTTGATTTTTTATCGTTCACCTCCCCGCCTGAGTAGGGATTTTACCCTTTTTCATATTCTAAGGATATCGGCGGTGATGTAGTACCCCTCAAACGTAGTCCAAGTGCCTAAACATACATTTATGTATTTCACGGTACCTTTTAGACAACGCCGTAGTGCTAACACAGATGTTATTGTATTTCTGCAGATGACCTATGTACGTGACCAAGCAATATATATACTTAAATAAATAACTATACCGACCTGCCAGGATTGGAATCTGAGGTCTTCTGCACCTCAAGCAAGTACTAGGCCACGGAACCATGTGCCGTCACTTTCCTCTAAAACACTTTCTCGGCAATCAAAAGTTAACAAAACATGAGGTGAAAAATTCCGGGACTTTTGAAGAAAAAAGCAAGATTTTCGCCAAAAATCGATTTTATTCTTCAAGAACGATGTTAACAGGTGTACAAGTATGAAATGCGGATTTTTTTTCTAAAAAAACATGTTAAATTCGGAAGAATGATAAAAAAGTGCTTTATTCAAAGTATGCTCCATCGCTTGTTATACATTTTTCCCATCTTTCGGGCAATTTGTGAATACCACGCCAGCAAAAATCTCCGCCTTTTGCTGCGAACCATTCATCGAGCCATTTTTTCACATCTTCGTACGAACCAAAGCGCTGCTCAGCAAGTGCGTGACCCATCAATGCAAACAAGTGGTAATCGAAAGGAGCCAAGTCTGGTGAGTAAGCCGCATGGGGTAGAACTTCCCAGTTGAGTGCTTCCAACGTGCCGCGAACTGGTTTTGCCGTATGTGATGGAGCATTGTTATGAAGAAAAGTGACTTTGTGTTGCCTCTTTCGCTATTCTGGCCTTTTTTCAAGCAGCGAACGGTTTAAATCGGTCCATTGTTCTTGGTAGCATTTAGTATTAACCGTCTCTGGTCCCATCAAACACAGAGCATCGTCTTTCTGCCAAAGCGATTCGGTCTTGCGGTCGATGTGGATGGTGCGCCTGGATCTACCCACATCTTCGTATTTTTTTGGCAGTTTTCCACGTTCCTTGTTTGCAACATCGAAGTCACCACTTTTAAAACGCCGAAAGCATCGTTCACACGTATCTTGCGATGGAGCATGTTCACCATAAGCTTCTCGAAGTAATCGGTATGATTCAACAGCAGTTTTCTTCAAATGAAAACGAAAAATTAATGCTGTCCGCGAATGCTCTTTGTTCGGTATAAATTTCGACATATTGAACACAACAACACGACACTATGCACACACACCAATTTATCACTCGTGCGCGTCTGACACTTGTTGATGACACAACAAAATGGCGCAGTGTCAAATCTTTATAGCACAAACTACATTGGTGCACCATCTGTTGTCTGAAATCCGCATTTCATACTTATACACCTGGTATTCCAGGGATTTTCCAACATTTGGATACCTTTCATATCATACGATTTGTCGACAGTCTAAAATAAGCGTCAGTTTCCCATTCAGTTTCTTCATTTGAGCCAAATCTCCTTCCCTAGAGCGATCTTTCCAAATTTGGAAAAAGATAAATCGCTGAGGGCCAAATCTGGTAAATACGACAGATGAGGACGCAATTCTTAGCCCAATTGGTCCAATTTCACCATCGATTTTATGGATATGTCAGCATAAGAGTGCGCGGCGCCCATCGGGCATATGGGTTTTTCATATGCAAATACTCTCATCTCTCTCACTTTTGCTTTGCGGTCATTCAGAACAATATGGTGGATTATTTGTGTTTTTTGGAATGACTGGCTCATTTGGACGTCCGGAACCTGGTATATCACTTCACTAAACCATCGACATATAGTTTACTCAGCACACGAAATTAGTTTTGTTCCATAGTTTTACAAAAATCAAAAGTAGCGTCACTCAAACAGCTGTAGCTCGTAAACTAATAGATAAAATATCATGAACACTTTACACGAATCTTCTGAGAGTTGACACTAACTGAACATCATATGGTTTTTTTTGTTTGGGCTGCCATCTCTTGGAAAGCCTCGGGACTTTTCACCCCACGTAGTATTATAGCTGTAGTCCTATTTGACTTTTCCATCCCTGATCTGTATTTTTTTCTACCAATTTCTTCTAGTTCCTATATGTTTTTAAGTTTCTTTTTTCATTATTATTATTATTGTTTAGTTGATCGTTTAGTTGATGTTCTTCCTAGTTCCACCAAAGATAGCAACTTTTAATTTTGACGACAATTTACTCTATGGAGATTAATATGCTTACGTCACATTTCTGGTCAATATGTAAACATATACCCAGAAACATAATTCGGATAAGTAGCAAAACACCCCTATTAACGATAGAGTCTCTGGCGATAAACTATATTATCTAAGTTATTCATTTTAAATACTTTTCTATATTTCTACGGTATTTATTATTATTTTCTGACACCCAAATACGTCAATCTTTTTCTTTTAACCATTGCAGTACCTCCTCAAATAACACCTTTTGATTTTGGCGACAATCCGATCGACTCAGATGAAATGGTATCCGTTTTGTGTACAGTCAATAAGGGAGACCTGCCCATTGGTATCAAATGGACCTTCGACGGTAAAACAATAGAAATTGGGCAACATGAAATAAACATAACAAGAACTAGCAAACGAATTAGTCAGTTAAGCATTGAGAGCGTCAAACATTATCATACCGGAGAATATGTTTGTGCGGCAAAAAACAAAGCGGGGCTTGTAAAACACTCTGCATATTTAAAAGTTAATGGTATACATTAGAGAGATGTTAGTTATAGTTCCATATTTCTTATCACTCATCTCTATGTTTTTTTTTTCTGTCGGTTTATTTTGGTTCCTATGTTTCTCTAGTTATTTTTTTCGCTATTATTATTGTTTAGTCTACCAAAACACATGTTCTTTTCTTCCTAGTTCCACCAAGGATAGCACCATTTTATTTTGAAGACAATCCACTTCATGAGGGTCAATTTGCTCAGGTCACGTGTCTGGTTTCTGAAGGAGATTTACCAGTTAGAATAGGTTGGACTTTAAATGGTCGGTATATAGACAAATACCCAGAGATATCGGTTACCCAAGTAGGAAAAAGAACGTCACTGTTAACGATAGAGTCAGTATCACACTCTATAGCGGGGAATTACAGTTGTGAGACAAAAAATGCTGCTGGAAAAACTGCGTATATAACTGAATTACAAGTTAATGGTGATTACTGTAGAACTTACTTTTTAAATTTTTCTTAGTTTTTGCTCACTTTACCCTTTGTAAGCGGAAAATGCTGAACGAACCTGATCCAGCTAACATGCATTTTCGAAATTCAATTGAACATTATATCCTTTTTTTTAATAGAATATCTTTTAATTAATGGCAATTTTTAGCTAGGACCAAGGAAGAAGAAAATTCCGAACTGAAACTCGTAAAATCGAAATAAAAATATTCTAAACCTAAGAAGTCACATGTTATCTAAAGTAAAGTTGATAACCGAAATAATATAATCAATCGATGAAAATCCGTTATTTTTCTCTTTGTAGTTTTACCTCACATAGTACCATTTAATTTCGGTGAATCCCCCATAAATACCGGTCATACAACTCAAGTTACATGTTTAATATCAGAAGGAGATACACCCTTAAAAAATATCTTGGGCTTTTAACAATAATCCCATAGATTTTAGAAATAGTATAAGCACGATGAAAATTGGTACGAAAGCCAGCTTACTTCTCATCGATGGCGTGACAGAGGAAAACGCTGGAAATTACACATGTCACGTGACAAATATTGCCGGCTCGGTGGATTATACTGCTTCACTGGATGTTTATGGTGAATTTTCCTCTTTGAAAATTGCATCTCTTATTATTATAACATCTTCTGTGGTTAATATTAGGATTTTAAATAAATAAATCTGTTTTAGTTTGTAACAGTTACATGATTTTAGTTAAGGGAACGAGGAGTACTAGAAAATGTTTTCATTTTAGCTGTAAATCAAAAAAATATTTTTCGCCTGAAAGCATAAAATTAGGACCATCAAAAATCCTATTCATCTTCAAAAGAAGCTGCGATATATGCTTTAAATGAATCCTCATATATCTGCTTCATGTTCTTTTAAGTGGGAAAAAATCGGCCCAATCTGAACTGATTTAGAATAAAAATAGAAAGACATTTATCATATTTGACAAATGTCTACGTAAGTCGGAGATGAACATGTATTGCAATTTAAATAGTTTAGGAATATGTCCATCGCTTGTTTCCTGGACTAATAGTAAGAAACGGATTGAGTTTTCTGTATATCAATTAACTGAAAAACGTCGTATTCAAACGTTTTTATAAAAGTAAAATATAACTGGACGATTCTGAGGTAAACTTTTTTCGTAATTCGTTGTTATATTTTATTTTACAAAATCGTATGAAGTTATCAGTGTCCTGATCTAGAGAATACTCGGGGTATATTTATCCCTTACTATTTATTGTTCCGAGACGGAAGATGAAGATAGTCCTCAAATATTGCTGTTAACTTAAAAAAGACCCAGTTGACACACGTTAACATTTGACGGTACATATTTAATCTACGACATACAAGCATACATATATGTCTGAAGGACATTTATTACTGTGCAATATCCCTCTGTTACTGACCATTTTTTCTTGGTCTCTTCGTACATGCCGTTTGTTAATATTTGGGATATAATTAAATCTTATAAGGAATTTAAATTAAAATTTAACGTTTTGGGAAGAAAATGCATCTAATGAATAAAAAGACTTAATTAATATTTTCAACTAATATATATAATCAATAAGTTTTTTAAAAAAATTAAGTAATAAAAGACGGGTACGTTTTAATTTGTGAATGTTAAGGAATTTTATTTTATTCACTAACTTGTCTTGTCAATCACGTAAGTGATTTAATCATCCGCAACGTGTTTCGCAAAATACAGATTTATTTAAAACCGTCAGCTGTTCATGATTAATCAACAAAGTACTGACAATATTCTGCAGCACAAATTTCTACTTTTGCACTGAGTGTTAACAAATTCAGAAATTGGCTTACTAAATTCTCGGCATTCTTTCCCTCCCTCACATTTCCTGGTTACTCTCCTCACTGCTGAGAATAAAATAGGGTATCCTTTTTTCCAACTTCCTCGCACACATTTTTTTTTTCAATTCTTCTTTTTGTTATGACTCTTGCATGCTTTTTTATGTTTTCATCATTTTTGTTTTGTTTTTTTAGTTTTATTTTTAAAGTAAGGTATTACTTTCTATATTTTATAGCTACTACTGTTTTATTTATAAACTCTATAAAATATTATAAAAGAATTATGATGAACGGAGTCAAAGTAAAACCTTACTGTTTTTACATCAAATCATTTTGGTAACAATACAGGTGTGATAGAGTACAAGTGGTAGTTTATACGGTGAAGTAAGAGGTGACCACTTTTTGTTAATTACACAGGTCTGCAACAAAAATGCTGTCTGGATGTTTTCAACTGATTTCTATGTATTTAGGTGTTCTGAAAACTAAAAAAAATACTCAAAAAATTCCAGAACGTCAGGTTATTTTGCAAAACGCAAAATTTTATTATAAAAAAAGGTTTTTTTTTTTTGGGCTAACTTGAAGTCATAAATTACTAGGTACAATTTTATTTTGATTATTGTTTTTAAATGTATACAGGCCATAACTATCATTACTTTCTAAATAAAGAAAGCCCTGTGTGAGCTAAATTAACAAACATAAACGTTGTAACCAGAACGTGCGCGCTCCGATAGTGCAGAAAGTGGCGCGGTACAATTACGTGTTAACTCGTCATTGTTTTATAGATCTTGGTTCAATATAGTGCAATGTCATCTGTGCGGAAGTGTGTGAATTCGTCTGACAGTTTCTGTTATATTTGTGGCGAATATATGGTATTAAAGCAACAACTTAATATTACGGACTTTATAAAAAAAGTATACTTCACGTATTTTTGGCTTAAAACTTGGAGATCAGGATAAAGTTTGGGCACCTCATAAAGTCTACAAACGATGTGTTGAAAACCTTCGAAATTGGTTTAAGGGCAAGAAAAAAAGCTTTCCGATATGTGATTCCTATGGTATGGCGCGAGCAAAAGAACCATAGTGATGATTGTTACTTTTGTTCGTGTAATGTGAAAGGGTATAATTCAAAATGGAAGCAGTCCATTTCATACCCCGATCTGCAATCAGCTATTCGTCCCATCCCTCATGGGACCGAAATACCAGTGCCCAAGGCCCCTGCTACCTTGGAAGAAATTCCAAGTTCTGACGAAGATGGTGCTGTACCTGAACCCGATGACAAGTCAAGTTTTCAATTTGAAGATGACAGCAGTCCGAAATTGTTTTCCCAGGGCGAGCTAAATGATTTGGTAAGAGACTTGAATCTTCCCAAAAACGCTGCTGAGTTGCTTGGATCAAGGCTCAAAAGCAGGAACTTACTTTTGCCGGGAGTGTCTTCCTCCTGGTTTAGATATCGTGAGAAGCAGTTCACTTCCTACTTTGCCCAAGAGGACGAGTTGGTTTATTGTACCAATATTGAAGGTTTGATGGATACATTTAAGATCTCGTACGACCCAGCACAGTGGCGTATTTTCATAGATTCTTCAAAAAGAAGCCTTAAAGCAGTTCTGCTTCACAATGGCGGTTTCTATGCTTCCATTCCTGTCGGTCATTCCGTACACCTCAAGGAAACCTACAAGAACTTGGAATTGGTTCTTTGCAAATTAAAATATAGAGACCACGGTTGGCAAGTGTGCGGTGATTTAAAAATCTTGGAGATGTTGCTCGGACAACAATCTGGGTTTACCAAATTCCCTTGCTTTTTGTGTCTATGGGATAGTAGAGACCGAGCAAATCACTGGACCAAAAAGTGTTGGCCTCCGAGGGAGCTTAAAGTTGACGAAAAGAACGTCCTGCATGAAATTTTGGTGCCTCTTCATAAAGTTCTTCTACCACCGCTTCACATAAAGCTGGGATTGATGAAGCAATTTGTAAAATCACTTCCAAGAGATGGAAATTGCTTCAAATACTTAGAGTCATAGAGAAATTTTTAGGCAATAACAAAGACCCTAACTACAAACAAATCGTCAAAAGAATGTTAAAAGCATTTCAAGCTTTAGGTTGCCTAATGAGTTTAAAAGTCCATTTTCTTCATTCCCACCTCGACTACTTTCCAGAAAATTTAGGAGATCTGAGTGAAGAGCAAGGTGAACGATTTCACCAAGATATTAAGGAGATGGAAAAAAGATACCAGGGAAGATGGAGCGTCTCAATGATGGCAGACTACTGTTGGGCGCTTCAGAGAGACCTTCCAGATGCTTCCTACAAGCGAAAATGTACCAAAAGGAGTCTCACTGGGAAAAAGAAATGTGTTTAGTGCTTACTAATGAATGTATTTTAGATAAAAACATAAGTTTTGTTACGCAATTATAAATTAAAAAAAAAATTTTTTAGTCTTTTATCTTTTATTTTAAGATGATAACTTGTTTAACATAGATACCTACATTGTCAGAAAACATGACGGATTCAGTACACCCAAAAACATAAGAATTACGCAAAAAAAACCAAAACAGCTCTCAATTTTTTTTTTTGCAGACTTGTGTTATTGAAGAATTTTTGATGTATTTATCGTTTCATTTCTTATTAGTTACTGTTTACTTCACTGAATAACTTACCACTAACTGAGAGACAATGAGAAATACAAAATAAAACTCTTCTAATTGTTTTGATATTCCTATCAAATAACATCAGCGATAATTAATAGAAAACTCATACTTGAGTCAGGTTTCACACGAACAACTTTGTTTTCAATTGATCTATCAATAAAGTGAACATTCCATCAATTGTGTGTTTATTAACGTTTAAACGGGACAATGTGTTTTATAAATTGTCGTCAATTTTTAAAAATACCAACTAAAATAACGAACTTTTTGTAACATAACCTTATAACACCGACAGTCAGTATATTACATTACATATCCTTTAAAACAATACAATTAAACATTACGCTTGATATACCCAAGGCATTCGACCGTGATTAGCATGCAACATAGCTGCTGGAAAAATACAATTTATGGATGCTGCTGATATCAGCATGCTTATTTCATTCACCTTCAACTCTTGATATATCAGCTGCCCATGCAATTATTGGCACTCAACAAGAAATTCTACATCTTAACAAAGACCCGGGAGAAATTCTGTCGTGAGGTTTAAATAACCAAGAGGAATTTAACAGTAAAAAACCTAGGCAACAGGTACATAGCAAAGAAAGCTAATCAAGAGCTGAAATATGAATGCCTAATAAAAGCTGTATACCCCAGTTTGGGGCTCTGTTCCCAAATATACTTTACTTTTGCTACAATCTATTAAAAAGAGAGTTGTTCGTTGGATGGGACCCCAAAAATCGTAATTCTTTCCAAAGCAAGTTAGGCATTACGTCGCGCTAGAACATCACATCTGTTTGGGTTTCAAATCTTTTTAAGAATTCTCTGTTGAGGAGACACTCATTCCTTTGGAATGAACTGCTCAGGACTGTGTTTCCACAACCTGTAGTGATTCAAGACTAACGTGAATAGCTCGTGAGCCATAAAAAATATAAAAAGCTAATAGAAACAAAAATGAACATCAAATATAATTTACAGCCCATTACAATTCAGAAATTCAAACCAGCTCAAAATCTCCAATTAACTGACCAATAACTTGGAAAAGAAATTGATCAAAAGAATGTTCACTTTACACACAACGGGCTTAAGTTTCTAGAGAAGACGTTGTTCAACCAAAAAAAAACCGGTAAAATCAGGTCCGGACCAAATATCGAAAGTCACAATTTGGAAGACACATTATTGAAGGACATGTAATTGAACGGACTAATGTTCGAATGGACAATTGTTCAAACGGACAAAATTTCGAATGGACAAATATTCGCATGGACAGTTTGTCGAAAACTACTTAATTTATCCTTCTTTTAGAAAGATAATATTTAAAGTATAATAAATGCAAGAACTAGGTAGGATTAAGTAAAACAGAAGTATAGTATATATTTATGTTGTATAATAATTATTTGAAGTTATTTAATATGATAATGACACTTAGAAATATAATATAAGAGAAATATTTACATTTGTTTTTCAAAACATTTTATAGAAATAATCTATAATAAGGGAATCTTAGTAAGTACCTATAAACGCCATATTAAAGAGAAGAGTTTTGAGTTATTTTAATCTCTCTTACCTGCAGAACGGGCTGTAAACTTGGGTTATTCAATCTTTCAATTATAACTATTAATTAAAGATTAAGTAAAACACAGGTATAGATATTTACGGCGGGCGGGTATAAAAGCCGAAAAAATGATAAAGTATTAGTTATTCTATCTACTTCCCTTTTAAGAGTTGGATTGAGTTGAGAAAAAAGAAAATGGCTTTAGCATATTCAGTTAGCCAAAACCAACTTACTTTTAAACGGTATATCGAAGATAAATCAATGAACGCAAGAAAGTACTGGAAATATGAGTACTTTGTCCAGAACAAATGTAGAAGCCGAGCCATCACAGAAAGAGAAATCATCACTAAAGAAAATGCCCACAACCATGAAGGGAATGCCCCTGGAGTGGCTTAAGCCTTAAAAACCAAAATTTTTAATGCAGCCGCCGAAACCGTATCTAAAGAAGCAATCGAGGTCGTGGGCTACTTTGAGGAAACATGGATTGGCTCAGTCAGAAGAAATCGCCAGAGACCTCCCATATTTGCTATTGCTATTTATTAATAAGTGATAACATCCTAAAAACCAACGATCACATAGAAGGATGGCACATGGCTTTTGAGAGCCAATTATCAGCTTATCATCAAAGTATTTAGAAGTTCATTGAAGCCATCCAAAGAGCACAACTTCGGTCGGGATTGGCCGCGACTCCTCGAAAAACAAAATACATCGCTCTTGATCTAAGAACAAAAAAATGTCTTACAACTATTTTGTGTAGATGATCCTGCAGGGTTTTCAAGTAATTCAGCTGTAAATATTTCTTTGTAAATGACTATACAGGGTGCCCCATATATATGGAATAATGATTCCACAACATTTATTAATCAGTGTATCAAAAAAAAATGTTTAAATAAAAGTTATAGGGTGTTATAGGGCGCACAAAATGTTTTGAACTGACAGTTCGAAGAAGTTACGCCATCTTGATTTTTTTTAATGGAAATCACTGTATATTATTTTATTTTTGAGTCTTACTAAAAATTCTAGATATTATTTGTCTAACATACCATATGTCTAAACTGACTTGTTTTGGAATTATTGTCATTTAAAATTTGAATTAAAAAAACTATTAATAAATACTCTAGGTTTATGTTTAAGGTAACAATTGCTCAAAATGTCTACCGTTAACAGCGAGGCAATGACCCAATCTGTCATAAACAGCCTGAACAGAGTTTTGTAGAGAATCCGGGGTGATCTGTGCTACTTCATATTGAATTATTTGTGGTAAATCTTCTACGGTTTCAGGTCGACTTCGGTAAACTTTGGTTTTCAAACGACCCCATAAAAAAAATCGAGGCGTAAGGTCGGGACTTCTTGTAGGCCATTTTACAGCACTTCTTCTGCCTATCCCTCGATTATGAAAAATCGCATCCAAATATCTACGAACATTGATTTCATAGTGAGAAGGTGCTCCGTTTTGTAAATACCACAGACTCCTGTTAGTGGTATCTAAATTATTTTCATCGGGAAAAAGACCTGCACAAGTTGGAATAACTTGCTCTTGGAGTAACTGTAACGCGTCTATCGTAGTCATCTTCAGATAATTCTTGCAATAAATGGGTTTGTGTGGATGCAATTTTTTCTTCATTCAGTATACGACTTAAGGTATCTTTACTTAAGTTGTGGTCCAGGCAAAGCTGACAAATGGCTGTATGGGGATTTTCTGTAATTTCCAATAAAACATCTAACCTTTTATCATCGCTTGTTTTAACTTTGACCTGATTGTCTAAATCGGTTTAATGTTTTGCTAACTACGAATTGGGTAATAGGTTCTCGATTCGGATATTCTGCGTTAAAAAGATCACACACCTCCTGTTCGGTTCGCCTACGGTCTCCGTAACCAACTATCTTTAACAAAGTGATTCTTTCAGTTTCTGTTAAATGTACCATTATAATATTACGCTCAAATTGCAGTTTCACAAAATGCAGCAATAAACGTTTCCGTTAATAAATCATTTTTTGGCATTAAGTCGTTACCTGACAGTAAATGTTTGACACAAGCCAGCTTAATTTTTTTTTTTAATTCGATCTCCTTAACATCAAATATCAATAATTCTAAAACGGTTCAATTTAGACATATGGTATATTAGTCAAATAATATCTAGAATTTTTAGTAGGGCTCAAAAATAAAATAATATACAGGGCTTTCCATTTAAAAAAAATCAAGACGGGGTAATTTTTTTGAACTAACAGTTCAAAACATTTTATTATCAACGTCAGCATGTGAGCCGTATAACACCCTATAACTTTCATTTAAACATTTTTTTTGATAGACTGATTAAAAAATGCTGTGGAATCATTATTCCATACATATGGGGCACCCTGTATAGTGTTACAGTATTGACATACTATGTAACATGTGGCTATTTTAAAGTGTCATTGAATAGGTATTAAATTATTTCAAATAATTATTATACAACATAAATATCTATACCTCTGTTTTACTTAAACCTACCTAGTTTTTGCATTTATTATACTTTAAATATCATATTTCTATAAGAAGGATATATTAAGTAGTTTTCGGAAAACTGTCCATTCGAATACCTATCCATTCGAAATATTACCCGTTCGAACAATTGTTCATTCGAACATTAGTCCGTTCGATTAGATGTTCTTCGATAATTCGTCTTTTGCAATTGTGTCTTTCGATATTTGGTCGGGGATCCACTAAAATACCTGATTCAATTTTTTAATGATTCATTTAACTAAGTTTAAAATTCATAGTTCAGTCTTCCTATGGAATCATCATCGCTAGTATTTCTGATTGTCCATTCTTGAAACACGTTCACAATAAAGCAGGATGTTAATGTCTATTTTTAACGATCTAATTATGTTGAAATTTCAGTGTTCGATTATCACTAATAGCTCCATAATTTCTATAGAAACTGTGATGGTTGGGGTACTACAATAGTGGTTTCGATAGAAGTTTCCTAGCTGTTTGTGTTAACATTAAATTAAATTATACCGAAATCAAAGTATCTTGAGAATAATTAGCCTACCAATGAGCTCAAGCTACTTTAATTTTAGAATGGTTATACAGGCCAACAAATTTTTTACCCAGAAACCAGAATATACTCTTAAGAAGGTTTTTGACACGCTCAATCCGAATCCGAGGTCAGAATTTTTCTGATGGCTCCAGTTTTCGAGGTATTCTAACCTAAAAGTTCGAAAATCACGGTTTTTCGAGATATTTAAGGTTATGTTGCATCGCAAGGCAATTTTTTTTATGAAACCATTAATGGGGTCCGAAAGAACTACTTTTCTTCTTCAAAACGCATTTGGATTTGTCCGGATAACTTTTTTTATCTTTAAGAAATCGTATGTTGAATTTAAGTAGTTAGACTTATGTCTCGATTTTTGGAAAATGAAAGGCATCGAATAAATACAATTCTTCGACGCATTAACTTTTCTATTTGTTTATTAAACTCAAATTAAGTCTAATTTGAAAAATCCTTCACCATAAATTAACAATCGTTACAAAAATTAATGCGTCGAAGAATTGTATTTATTCGATGCCTTTCATTTTCCAAAAAATCGAGAAATAAGTGAAAATACTTAATTTCAACATACAATTTCTCAAAGATGAAAAAAGATATCCAGACAAATATAAATGCGTTGTGACGAGGAAGAGTAGTTCTTTCGGACCCCATTAATGGTTTTATAAAAAAAATTACCTTTCGATGTAACATAACCTCAAATATGTCGAAAAACCGTGATTTTCGCACTTTTAGGTTAGAATATCTCGAAAACCCGAGTCATCAGAGAAATTCTGACCTCGCATTCGAATTCAGCGCGTCAAAAACCGTCGGAAAAGTATATTCTGGTTTCTGGGTAAAAGGTTTGGCCTAATTTTGTCGGTCTGTGTTATTTTTTACCCTATAGGCTCTTAGATGAAAATACTAGTTTAATTCAATTGCCAATAACTGATTTTCTAGGGTATTTGAACAATCTAAAAAGATATTTTTGTAACTTTCGATATACATTAACATCCTGACATTATTTTGTAAAATTGGTAATAACTCAGTAAATATAACCTGAACTAAAAGTTTTAACTTCCCCTACACAAGTACGTTTTGTGTATTTAAATTACTTTAAGAACAAGGAATATAATGTAAATCTACAGGTAACAATACTCACCACTTTTACAAAATAAAATTGCAATTGCATTGTTATAATATTCAAATAAAATCATGAATGATTTTTCTAAAAGTGATCTACAATTATGCCATAATGTTATTTTACGTTGATCTGAGAGAAACGCCATAAAAAACTGATCTATTTATTTATGTAACCGTCCAGGTGGGAGCTCAAACATTTTTTTTTACACTAACAGGTCCTGCCATCCGTTTAGTCTACATGACAAAAATTGAAAAAAGCTGTATTGTACTGTATAACATAATTATAGATTACTGTCAGAAAAACCATACTTCACAAATTAACTAACAGAACCATGGGATGTCCAAAAGTTGCTGGACCCAATCAGTTAAATAAATGTAGTGGAAATTGTGTTTGTGCTATTGTGATTACGGAATACACGCTTCGTTCTATGCAGCATTCAGTTTGTCTCTGCTCACTATGTCGATTTTACAAATGTTAAACGACTTTTGGGACATCCCAGTTTGTAGAACTAGATAATTTGGAAAGTTTTAACATGCAATTACAATACATGCAGCAAAGTTAACATTTCTTTTTACTACGGATTTTATAACGAAAACAGTACAACATAAAGATAAGATATTTAGTAATAATCGGAAATTTTCTATGAAAACTAATGCGGTTTAATAATTATTTCCATGAAAATTTTATGAAGGTTAATAATTTACTGCTAAAGGCAATAGAATATTCATAGACTCGCCATTTAAAAAAAAATTTCCTTTATATACAGTGTTTTTTGTTCAGACGTAATTTTTAGAACTAAATAAAGTAATTTCACAGAATATAAACGATATAAATATAAAAATCTTTTATTAAATGTTGCCCTAAAATTACAGGGTGCGTCACCAAAATCCGGACAAATCAAGTAACTTTTTTAAGGGCTTTTTTTTAATGAAAAATGGAGTTTAAAAAAATCGTTTTACATGGCACTTGGGGCATATAAATTAAAAAAATTATTCAATGGATCCCCCATTAGCTTGAAAAAAGGCCTCCGTTCTCGGTCTGAAGCGCCAGCACGCCGTTTATAATTCCGCGCTGTTAAGATTGGCTAACGCTGCCTCAATAGCGGCATTAGAGATGTTACATTGGGATGACGAAACTTATTTTTGACCCGTTCAACTACACCTTATACGTAGTAGTCCAAGGGATTCAAATCCGGACTATTAGGAGGCCAGGACTCCTAGAAACCCTTGGCTTCAGGGGTCCTCACGGTACATTTTTTCAAGTGACGCTTCCTTGCCGGCGTACTGGAACCTTCGTTAGACTCTTCTTGAGCCTTGTGCTTGGCTACGTCATAAATAGTTGATTTCGAGTATCCGAAAAAACCGAATTAATTCCAGTGCTGATCGGCCGGCGCCGGCGCGAAGACCGTCAATGATCGCGGCTCTTCGAATATACTCTGTACTTGTTTTTGACATGGCAACAATTTTGAGACTAACACTATTTACTTCAGTCCGTTTGCTATTCGGACGCTATTCGATGACCTGTGGCGGAATCATAATATGGCGGGTGATTTCAATTGAAATTTGTTCAGATTTCGGTGACGCACCCTGTATTGTACTTGGTCCTTCTGAAATAAATTTTCTAAAAAGAACTTTTATTAAATACCATTATAATCGCGGTATTGCAACTTTGTGATTAACTGAAAAGAACTGTTAACTAAGCTGAATTTGTAGCTCTATCATACATTTCTTCAAAATTAAATCACTTGCATGCAAAAATTCGACTCTTGGTCCCCAAAACAGTATAATCTATAAATTTAAATTCACTTTTAGTACCACCAAGGTGGATTTTGGAACCAACTGATAAAGCATTTGCTCAGGGTTCTGATGCTGCCGTTGAATGTAAAGCCGATGGGTTCCCCAAACCTGTTGTTTACATGGAAAAGGGCCACTGGTAAGTTAGTTTTGTCAATTTTTACATCAAACGATTCAAGAAGGAAAAGTGCAACCCACAAAAGTTATAAATTAGGATACTTCAAATTGTAGCAGGATGGTCCATTTATTATAACCATCCATCATATATTTTACTTATTTATTGTGTTAGTTTATATGCCGACTGATACATATAGTTGTCACACTTCCCCATCAAATTTTTCTGTGATTTTTGAAATAATGTTGTAGAAAATTTAAAAGAGTATTGTTTATTTTTCAATATAATCACAACTTCAAAATTTCTCTCGATTTAAGTGTTATTCCTTTTTATCTTAAATGAAAACATTTTTTTTTATTCTATATTTGAATTGTACTGAAATTTCTCTATGGAGATGATCAGAAATTAATCAGTTTATTCTGAGGAGAGCCTGCCTATTTTGAGACCATACCTTTCCTCAGGAACTATAGGATTCTATATTTTTTCAATACTTGATTTTACCAATAATTCTCTTTTTAAGGGCGTATAAAGATGGTCAGATCATCCTGAACAGAGTAAACCATTTTTTTTTCGAAGCCGCACCTTTTCTCAAAAAATATAGGATCCTACCTTTTTTTATTCAGTATTATGAATTATTATTGAAAACTGTAGGATAACCAAAATATTTTGAAATAGCACTATGTTTGTCACATTTTGAATGTTTTTTTTTCATCATTTTAGGGGTATCTCCAGGTGATTACAAAGACTTTAAACCAAATAACCCTGACGTGAGAGTGGAAGACGGTACTCTTATGATTAACAATATCCAAAAAACTAACGAAGGGATATTATCTTTGCGAAGCTGTTAATGGTATTGGTTCTGGATTATCAGCTGTTATTTTAATCAGTGTACAAGGTAAGCTTTCTTGTGCATCTTACAAATATTCTTATATTTTAAACACTCTTATGTATTATATTATTTTTTCTAATGTGATTTTTAGCACCTCCACAATTTGAAGTAAAATTCCGGAATCAGACCTCAAGACGAGGAGATCCAGCCGTTCTTCAGTGCGAGGCCAAAGGTGAAAAACCAATTGGAATTTTATGGAATATCAATAACAAACGTCTTGAGCCAAAAGGAGATAACCGATATACAATTCGAGAGGAGATTTTACCCAATGGTAAGTTTTGCACAAATTATTTTATTCTTTTTAATACAAGATCTAATATACAGTCAGTCCAAAAAGTCTCCATACACCACCTGCTTTCTATACTATTTTTCTGTTATGTTTAACTAATTAATTGAAACTCTGAGAAAACATGTTTAAATTAATATCTGAAACTTAACCAACGAGGATTAGTATTAAAAACAACTACGGAACATTTTAATTAGAAGTTACATCATTGTTATAAAAATATAAAACAAAATTAATGTCAAAAAAAGTCTCCATACACTCAAGAACTGCACTGAAAAAAAAATACACGTTATGATCAGCGGCATTTTATTAAACTATCTGTTGAATGCTAAACTGAAAATAAATGAATAATTTTCGGCCATACTTTATATTCTGTCACTTGTTGCTAGTAATTTTGCAGTAGGTTTTCAAAGTAATATTAAAAATGAGCGAGAAATTGTGAAATTCGATTTCAAGTTCGAAAGATCATAATTGATTTGTGGAAAGATGGAAAATCATACAGAAATATAGGAAAAATTGTTAAAAACTCGCACTACATTGTATAAATCAACGGATTCCTATAAAATTCGACCACGCTCCGGTCGTCCCAAGAAACTGACTCCACGTGAAGAGGCCCGTATTGTTAGACAAATAATTATAGATCCCAAGAAAAGTGCCCCAAAATTAAAAGAAGAAGTACGGGAACTATTTTCGAAAAATGTTCACAAACAGTGATAAATTGTTTACACAGGGCAGGCTATAATAGGTGTGCAGTCAGGAAGAAGCCGTTAATTTCGGAAGCTAATCGCAAAAAGTGGTTAACTTTTGCTAGAGAATACGTTACTAAACCTCCTGAATTTTGGGAATCCGTAATCTTTAGTGATGAAATTAAAATTAACCTTTTTGGCAGAACTAAACTTGGGAGAAAAAAGAATACCGCATTCGATATTAAAAACATTGATTCCACAATGAGACAAGGGGGTGGCAGTGTTCTGCTTTGGGGATGCATGTCCGCTAGAGGTGTTGAAAATTTACGTTTTTATTAATGGTACCATAGATCAGCATGTTTTTCTGAACATTTTGAGAGACAATTTCAGAGAATGTGTCCAAAAATTAGCACTCGAGAAACAATACATTTTCCAACAGGACAATGATCCGAAACATACCCCAACCTTGGTGCGAGAATGGATGATCCATAATGTGCGACAGCAGCTTCATACACCTCCGTAATCACCCGATGTTAACCCCATCGACCATTTATGGGAGGAACTTAAACGGCGCTCAAACATAATGTTTCAAATAGAGAAGAATTAAAAAAACAGAATATTGAACGAATGTTAGAACATGCCAGCAGAAGTTACTAGAAAGCTGGTTGCAAGCATGACAAAAAGGTTACAGGAGATTATCAAGGCCAACGGCGGTCCCACTAAGTATCAATTTAAACGAAGTTGTTACTTTCCATTAAACTGGTAATTATTAAGTGTATGGAGACTTTTTTGACATTAATTTTGTTTACATTTCTGTAACAATGTTGTATCTTCTAAATAAAATGTTCCGTAGTTGTTTTTAATACTGATCCTCGTTGGTTAATTTTCAAATATTAATTTAAACATGTTTTCTCATAGATCCAATTAATTAGTTAAACATAACAGAAAGCAGGTGGTGTATGGAGACTTTTTGGACTGACTGTATGTATATTCAGTTCAAATTTGTGCAAATTCAACAAGCGAAAAAGGTTAGGTGCGGGCATAGATCGTAACCCCGGTTCTTGGGAATTCAGTTTTTCTGGAGCGTTTCGCCAGATAAGACTCCGATTGTCACCTAAAAAATAGGTGCAAAAATTGGAAAAAATTTGTGTGACTGTGCCAAGGGGGTGAAGGGGGTGGGGGCGATAAATTTGAAAAGATTTTGATAATAATATAGAAGTTTTTTCTGGTTTTTTGTTAAATGATAAACAAATTTTGTACATAAATATTTATAATAAAACTTATACAGGGCGAGAAGAACGGGGAAGGAGATTAAAGGGTGTTGCTTCCTATATATCGTGTTATATATCCTTTCCTGGGTTTTTGGAGTCTAGGAATCCAAAAATCAGATTATTTTTTCATTGCTTTCAAGTTTAACCCAGAGAGGGGCTGAAGGGGCGGAGGTAGTTTATTATTGGATTATTTTAATAGCACTAACAGCACTAATAAATAGCAGGGAACTAACACCAGTTTTCTGTAGACTTTTCAACCTATCCTACAGAAAGGGAATATTTTCTTCCTGCTGGAAATGTGCCACTGTTCAGCCGATACCTAAAAAAGGCAAGACGACCTTGCCAAATAACTACCGACCAGTCACACTGCTTTCAATAATATCAAAAGTCATGGAAAAGGCTATCAATCAGCATCTTCTAAAATAACTTGAAGGATTCAACATTATTAGCGATCACCAATATGGCTTTCGTAAACATAGATCAACAGGAGATCTTATGACTTATGTAACACATGTTTGGAACAACGCAATTGAACACAGAATCCCAAGCGGTTGCTCTTGATATATCCAAGGCATTCGACCGTGTTTGGCACGATGAACTGTTGGCTAAGCTACGCTCTTATGGTATGTTTGAAAAGTTCTCTTTGTGGCTCTCATGTTTCCTCAGAGAGCGTTCTTTACGAGTGGTAATTGACGAATTTCTTTCTAACAGCTTCACTATCAACGCCGGCGTGCCCCAAGGCTCCATACTATATCCTACTCTCTTTCTTATTTACATTAACAATCTGCTGGAAAAGACCGGAAACTCAATCTACAGCTTTGCAAATGACAGTACGCTTATCTCTTCATTCACTTTGAACGCTCAGACATCGACTATTCAGACGAATATCCGCAGACAGCGGGAAGTCATTCAACTTAACAAAGACCTGGAAGAAATTCTATCTTGGGGTGACAGTAACCAAGTGGAATTTAACGCTACAAAAACCCAGGCGGCAGTTTTTTCTAAAAAAGTTAACGTTGCTGATAGCGGGGCACTCCATTCCTCTAACATCGTCACTCGATTTGTTGGGCGTTAATTCGGGAGCAAATATGTCCTGGCATGAATATGTCGCATGCATTGCAAGGAGAGCTTCTCAAAAGTTGGGAATATTATTTCGAACCAGAAAGCTTTACACTCCACATCAACTGTTAATTTTTTGCAAAGCTCAAATTCGACCAACTATGGAATAATGCTCCCATGTTTGGGGCTCCGCTCCCAAGCATACATTGCATTTGTTGGATTCTATTCAGAGAAGAGATGTTCGTCTGATTGGAGACTCAGAACTGACCGGCGGCCTTGATTCGCTGGAACATCGAAGAACAGTTGGCAACTCTACAAGTATTTTCATGATAAGTGTTCGAAGGATGTAGCCCGCTTAATTCCTCCCAGAGCGGTGCATGTTAGAAATACACGTCGCGCTAATGCTTCACATCCGTATGAGGTTCAGCTTGTTACACCTCGTACAACGCTTTTCAAGCAATCTTTTATATGGAAAACATCATCCCTTTGGAATGATTTGCCCAGGACTGTGTTCCCACCGAGTGCAATTGGCAGCGATTCAAGTCGCTTTTTCCGCACACGTGTTGCTCCTGTAGCGCTTTAGGGACTTCCCTGTAGCACGTGTGCTGGACCCATAAAAAAAAACTGAAAGCAAAGCAAGATATTTACAGGTTTTTTTGGTTGATGAACTAGATACATTTTAAGCATATTATTTATAGGTTAAAGGGTGGGGTATGATATTATAGGTCTTTTTCGGGGTTTGTGAGATCGAGGAATATGACAATTAATTTATTTTTTCATTACTTTTACTTTTAATATAGAGAGGGGTGAAAGAGGTGGAGTGGTCAAATATTGTATGGTTTCAATAGTATTATGGGAGTTTTTTCAGGTTTTTGATTGGGATAATGAATAAATTTTATGCATAATTCCGGCACCGGATTGCAGAACTACGCGTGACCCCTGTTTCCTTAGTAGGCAAGAGATAGGATAACGCCGTGAAAACGTGGATCGGCGGAGAAAATCAATTTACAACGCAATAATTAACTCGTCATTTTTCTGTTAATAATTAACGAATCAAGTTGATTTTTGCGTAGAAACAGTCTTTAGGCTTGTGTGCTTCTTATGGATATAGTCATTTGATAAAATTGTTTGTTTAATTTGTTTATAACGATAAACTTTACGCTGAAAAATTTCCATGTCGACTTATTTTTCATACATTTGCGAGTATTATATCAAAAAATTCAGGTCATTATGTTAATTTTTGCAGCAATGATGTGGATAAATAAACAAGCGAGCACTAGCTCTTCTCGCACGCGCGCGTTTTCTTGCAGCTAATCGCAGTGAAAATTTGTTTTTTGGATGCTTTCAGCTGCCAAAAAAACATATTGTTTTCTTATTTGGTTATTCTATTAAAAAAACCTTTATTGCGTTTTTTTTTTCATAATAAACATTGAAGTTGAGTGTTTTTCGTAAGGAAAATACGTTCAATTAGTTAAGTGTTTTTTGGAATGTTTTTATTTAAGGGTATATAAAATTTTTCAAGTAAAAATTATAAAAAGATATATGCACTCTTTAAAATCGTTATAACAATTTTTCACCCCAAAATTCAAAAATTGTAAAACCAAGTGATGTTTGAATTTTGGCGACAAAAATTGTAAAGGCGATTTTGAAGCATGTATATACTTTTTATAATTTTTATTTCGAAAGTTCATATCTACACAGTTACACCATTTAGTTTTCTTATTTGATTTTACTACAAGTTAACAAATTTACATTAATATTTGGTTATTTCATTTCCAAATGAAATAACCAAATAAGAAAACGAAATGTCTTTTTGGCAGCGGAAAGCATTCAAAAAAACACTACGATTAACTACATGAAAACGCGCGCGTGCGCTAAGAGCTCATGTGCGTTTGTTTATTTATCCACACCATTGCTGCAAAAATTAACATACTGACATGAATTTTTATAAAAAATAAGCCGACATTGTTCATTTTGGCCAATTTTTTAATTAATATTGAAATTTTTCAACGTAAAGTTTATTCATTGTTAATAACAAATTAAACAAAGAATTTTATCAAACGACTATATTCAAAAGAAGCGCACAAGCCTAAAGAGTGTCTCTACGCAAAAATCAACTTGATTCGTTAATTATTAACAGAAAAACGACGAGTTAATTAATGCGTTGTAAATTGAATTTGTCCGTCGATCGACGCGTTCTCCTTTCTCCTGCCTACTAGGGAAACAGGGGTCACGCGTAGAGGCAGTTCCCCAATCCAGTGTCTCAATTATTTATTTACTATATATAAAGTGTATTCGTTTGGAGTTGATAGCAGTATTCTCTCATTGTAGATGCAAATACATGTTGAGGTGCGCCAAAAAAAAAAGATTTTTTATGCATTTTACTGGATTTTGCTACCTGTTTTGAATTATTTTTAAGGGTTCACCCTATTTTAGGCAGAAAACCTCTGCTATACAATAGAGTCAGAAAATGTAAATGAGGGTTCATCGGTAGCATAGCCGTGGGAGCGCAACCTGCTTTGAGCGTTTAATAAATAAAATTATCTTAAAAAATAAAATTATAGAAATATAAGATTTATTACCAAAAATTTTTTAATCTATAGATCTACGTATATATACAAAATTCACGATATATAAATACTTTAATTACAATCAAAAACAATCATCATCTTCAAAATCTGAAGACTCGACTTCTCTTAAATTGATAATTATCTATTTCCACAGTTTCTTCGATGTATTCGTCAAGTTTCCACATTTTATTTTCTTCTTCTATAACATGTCGAATGGCATTTTTCCAATTATCCTCTTTTATCCTCTCCATTCTGGCGAGTAATAATTGCTTTACGTCTTGAAGTTTGAACGTGATGTTTTCCCTTGCAACGAAACCTTTCTTTTGTGTCCAAATTAACTCTATGGAATTCAATTCGCAATGATATGGAGATAATCTAAGCACTGTGATGTTCGGGTCTTTTACCATCTCATCGACTGCGTATTTCTTGAACTTTGCCTTATTTTGAGAAGTTCCGCTTTTAACATACTATCTTTATGTTTGAGATTTTTGTCTCTTATCCATGAATTTGTCGGGAGTCGTTCTAATAATCGAGAATGGTATGGGGCATTGTCTAATACTATAACTAATTCTGCTGGTATACATTCAATCATTTGTTGGAACTCTTTAAAAACATCGGCCGTCATCTCCTCATGGAATCTTTAGTTGACTTTGATTCAAATTCCAACATGCCACCGTCGAGAAAATCCCTTTTCACTACCAATATGTGCTATAATTAGCCTGCCTTCCATAAAAGCTTGTTTGGCACTCTTAATGTTTTTCTCAACCCAGAATTTTTTTCACTGTGTGTCCCTCATTAACCCAAGTCTCATCTGAATAAAAAATATTTCTTTCTTCGACTCGAAATTTTCTGATTGTTCGTAGATATTCTTTTCTCCAACAAATTATTTTCTGTTTTATCGATAAGAACAGATTTTCTATTGTGTTTTTCCCAAGGAAAATTCATGTTATGAAGAATTTTCCATAATTTTCATTTTTCAAAATCTGGTAAGTCCTGGTCTTCTCAGATTTCTTGCAAAACTTTATGTAGTCTAGGTATTTCTTTCTTAATAAAAAAAAAATGGTGTACTTTTCTTCTTATTGCGTTTTCAAAGTCTTTATCGACCTCTAAGAGCTCCTTTCCTTTGTGATTCTGAAATTCGTTGCAAGGACCGCGTTTTCTTTCTTTAGAAATCTATAAATCGTCTAACTCCCGTCATATTGGCACAGGTTTCTACAATTTCACGGATTTGGCTTGTTGGCTGTTGATGCACTAGGGCATCGTGGACGTTAAGTATCATTGTTTTTTCTCGCAGGGAAAATGCAGATTTACCGACTCCGAGAAGTTTGACCGGGGCAAAACTGAAAGTTGAAGCCATCGCTGTTCTGATTTGAACTAAGCATATTATAGGTTTTTGCTTTATTTTTATACTTACACAGAATATTTTTGTTGCATACTTAGGTACTTAGGCACCTACCTACCGATAAGTACTTTGGTTAATTATTTTCCAATAACTGCTAATTTTATAGTACCTATTATCATTATACTTTATAACACTGTAGATGTCTAGTTCTTAAGAATTGTTAATTGTACTCGTTTAGGCCTTTATACAAATAAGATTTTTAGCTTCATCATTTACTCATTAAAATAAACTTTGAAATATCTTGATTTATATAGCTTATTGTAAAGTTTAGAGGGCATGTAATAAAATATTTTTTAGAAAAAGATCGCACTGTTGTATAGAGATAGAAAATAAAGGTGATTAAAATTAAAAATGCGAATAATTGGTAGATAAATTTCGGACGCTTATGATTTATGACATTTTAATGTTTATAACCCATGTTGTGTGCTATCAACTCCAAACAAACGGACTTTAATTAGGCAACGTATAAAAGGCGAGGAAGGGCGTTTAGAACGGTGATTTCTTATTTATTGTGCTGTAGGTATTATTCAGAGTTCTTTGAGTTAAAGGAACGAAAAAATTACATTATTTTTATCATTATATATTGAGAATTCTTGCGTTCTTCTATATTTAAAATAGGGATGAAACCTACAGTTTTTGGGCAATATCGTTTCAGGAAAACAGAGTGAAACTGGTAGATGTCGATATGTTGTATGATTTTATTCATATTATGTAAATTTACTTTCTCTTTACTTTAGAAAGACAGATTCAGTACTTATTTTAAAACTACATGCAAGGAAAGTACTGGGTAAATCACTTTACCAATTTTTTAATCCGCACTTACTTGCTTTCAGTTTTCTATTAATTTTTCTGATCTTTTAGGGGTTTTATCTGACCTAAGCATCAAACGAACAGAGCGATCAGACTCGGCAATTTTTACATGCGTTGCAACGAACGCCTTTGGAAGTGACGACGCCAACATTAACATGATCGTACAAGAAGTCCCTGAAGTGCCTTATGGATTGAAAGTATTAGATAAATCTGGCAAGACCGTGCAGTTATCTTGGGTTTCGCCTTATGACGGAAATTCACCTATTAAGAAGTAAGTAATTTTTGTGCACTTGCCTGAAAAATTATTGTTTTTTAAATAATTTTTTTTTGTTTCGAACATAAGACTTTCCGGACACTTTTCTATAGAGATGATAGGTGATTCTCCTATTTTAGAATTTTTTTGAGCATCTTATTTTATAGAATAAATCTCAATAAACCTTTATTCACGCTTTTTAGTGTTCCGTTTCAAAATTGATAAACGGAACACTTATGGAATCAGGGCGTCTGTCTGTCTTGTCACAACCGATTTTCTCCCAAAGTATTTAACATAGAAAGTTGAAATTCATCACAAATATAGGAATTGATGACTATGACACGAGTTCAAAAATATATATGATATAATACTCAAACTTTTCTTTATATTATTTTAAAATGAAAACTTTGAAGTCGACTCCAATTTTTTGTGCCAATGTAAATTTTTTAACCGACACAAAAAATTGGCGCCGACTTCAAAAGTTATCTTTTGATAAAGAAATCATAGTAATAAATAACAGCTGTTTTTAACATTTGTAGGATTTGTTTATATGGAATTAATAACTGAATTGTCAAACTAAAGCAATATCTTATCTTAGGAGTCTTTTACGAGTGTTTCAAAAACGTTATTTTTTACTTTATAGTGACAAAATTTTGTGTACTGTTTTTCTAAAGTTTTTTTTTGTTAAACAGTTTTTATTCAGAAACTACATAACCAATTTCAATAAAATTTATATGGGATCATCATAAATATGTACTCTCTTGAATAAAAAAACAATCATCCAAATCCATATTTGCCAGAGTTATCGGTGTTGTATTACAAAAATTTAAGTTTTTACCAAGATTTTTTCAAAAACTACTTTCAATAAAATTTATATAGAACCATGACGAATGTGTACTCTCTCAAATAAAAAAAAGAATCATCCAAATCGGTACATATTTGCCAGAGTTATGTGGGAACCTACATTAAAAAAAAATACATACTCGTCGAATTGAGAACCTCCTCCTTTTTGAAGTCGATTAAAGATCTCTAATAGTTATGTCGGAGCACTCCATTCCTCTAACATCGTCACTCAATTTGTTGGGCGTTAATTTGAGAGCAAATATGTCCTGGCATGAACATGTTGCAGGCATAGCAAGGAGAGCTTCTCAAAAGTTGGGAATATTATTTCGAACCAGAAAGCTTTACACTCCACAACAACTGTTAATTCTTTACAAAGCTCAAATTCGACCAACTATGGAATACTGCTCCCCTGTTTGGAGCTCCGCTCCCAAACATACACCGCATTTGTTGGATTCTATTCAGAGAAGACTGTTCGTCTGATTGGAGACCCGGAACTGACCGTCGGCCTTGATTCGCTGGAACATCGAAGAACGGTTGGCGACTTGAGCCTATTCTACAAGTACTTTCATGGAAAATGTTCGAAGGATGTGGCCCGCTTAATTTCTTCCAGAGCGGTGCATGTCAGAAGTACACGTCGCGCTAATTCTTCACATCCGTATGAGGTTCAGCTTGTTACTCCTCGTACAAACGCTTTTCAAGCAGTCTTTTATATGGAGAACATCATCCCTTTGGAATAATTTGCCTAGGACTGTGTTTCCCACCGAGTACAATCTACAGCGATTCAAGAACAACGTGAATCGCTTTCTCCGCACACGTGTCGCTCCTGTAGCGCTTTAGGGACTTCCCTGTAGCACGTGTGCTAGACCCATAAAAAAAAAGAGTAATAATCAAAAAATTTCGAAAAAATTTTGGAATATTCTCCATAAGATGTAGATTGAATGAAAATTATGCATTACCTTTAATAATTTATCTGGTATATAAAAACAAAGATCGGAAACACACTTTTGTTTGATATATGTTTCGTACTTGTATACCCATCCTGTTTAATAAAAAATGTTATTCACTATACAGATAAAAGTATAAACACACATACACAGCAAGTATCTAAGATAATTATTGTGGGAGATTTAATATAATTTTTTTGGAATAGTCTATCCACCTATTTGAATTAGCATCGGGCTTATCATCATCATCAGCTTATACTGTCTACTGCTGGACGAAAGCCTCCCTCAAGTCTTGCCACTTTTTTCTGTTCTGGGCCGCTTGTACCCAATTTTCAGCCACTCT